>VZTE01000895.1:948374-967120 GCA_013397775.1 Eulacestoma nigropectus | reverse complement strand
AAAAAAAAAGAAAGAAAAAAAAAAAATCAGGAAACTAAACCAGGTATTTCAGTAAAATGCACGTGTGGTGTATGACCACATTAAACACCATCCAGAGAGAGCGAAATTCTTCCACTCACAATCTGGTAACGCATTCTCAGCATACAGATACCTTCCTATACAAAACAGCTAAAAAACTATCAACTAACACTCTAAGAGTTAGTATGATAGACAAGCATCTCCAGTCTGTTGAGTGAATACCAGACATTTATAGAAAAAACTGAATACTTTTTTTACTTGATAACCCCTAACTTTTCTGAGTGAGTTACTCTGGTGTGCTCAGTAAATAAAAAGATTCACAGAAGCCCCTCAAGTGTATTTTAACAGAATAAAAGGCATTTCAAAGTCTTTTTAAAGTCATACCAAGATAAACTGTGAAGTTTTAAAGACATTTCTTTTTCTTAGATCCTAAAACATTAATGAAGTGCGTTTGCAAATATCAAAGTAGGATCCTATTATTCAAAAATGGGATTTTAAATTCTTTTCCCCCATTTCAGGTTCTTATGCAGTATTTTTGTTTTCTATTTTGGGATTGTAAGTAACTGTTGTAAAGTTTCAGGATATTTAGACAGAAAGGACTCAAATCTGCAGGATATCTTTAATGTGATAGCGATCCAGCAAAGAAATTGCAAATGCATGCTTCAATTCAGTTAAACTGCTGATTGCCAGAACACATTTTAGGATTTAGTTCTAACAGATCTAGGAATCTGAGGGCTTTAAAGCCTAACTAATTTAAATAAATGTATACACTCAGCTTTTTACTTTCCTTAAGATGATAAATAGTTCAAAATCATGAACTCTTAAGTTCTTTCCCACCTTATCTGTACTACCACATAAAATATTTGTAATGTCAATGTCCTTAAGTTGTCAAGATACTCATTAAAGTAAGAGAACTCACAGCCCCTAGCATAGCAGTTATGCCACCCTTGTATTTTTTGAAATACTAATTCCTAAACTCAGGTGTGGTATGTAAGTAGAGAAATTAATTTTTAATATTTTGTTTTACTATAGATTTGGATCATTTGGTTTACGAAGAGCACATTATTCAGCTATTTATTTGAGCTTTTAGATATATTCCTTCTGTAGCAGGCTATCAGCCGCCTTCAATGCAAAAAATGTGTTGAAATACTATGTCCAAATTAGTTCATTTACCTGAAAGGGAGTGGGAGGGGAATAGTGATAGTAAGAAAACTCTTTGTGTATGTTGTTCCAGGCATGATAGCAGCCCTTCCAAATCCAGGTGTTCAAAAACCAGAAGACAGTTCCCAAAACACAAAATTGGATCAAACATCACAAGATTAATATCTGTTTGTTTTTCTTTTGATTTACTTTATGGCTTCTGAGATTTAATTTTTAAATGAAAGCGGAGATTCTTACCTAACCACAGAACTTTGGAAGCTGTGAGTTAAAGAGGAAAATCATACTGAGAAGTTCATCTGCTTCTGCTTTTGCCCACCCTCTACAGCCCAGCATCTACACTGGAACTGCAAGGAAGGGACTACACAAGCCCTTTCACCAGAGCTGCACCACCTGGACTCCCCAGCACACTGTGAACCTCTGGGCTGCCACTCAATGTAGCATCAAGTCTGCTTTGTGTTGGGGAAGTGATGCGAACGAAAATTAATGGCCCAGTGAGTTTGGTCCTGCAGGAATCCAGTAGCAGTAGCACATCATCCTGAATCCAGTGTGATTATTTGGGTTATTATAATATAATAATAGATAACATAATTATAAGAAGTGTGATAACTTGGGTTATTCAGAAATTTCATTGTATTTCTTCTGCAAAGGACAGTCTGTGAACTCTGAATCTAAACTTCACAAATTTGAATGATTTTGCCTCTACATAAACTAAGCTGAAGGAATAGATGCATGAAATCTCAGAGACCACGAGTGCAATAAACACACCTTCAAGTCTGTGATCTGCCTATGAGGATTCCACTGCACATCTCCACAATGTCCAAACTTTCCCCCAGATGCTGGTGTAATTAGCCCTAGAGACTGTTCTAGACTCAAAGTTATTTCCATGATGCAAAATGTGGAAGGAGAGGCAATGTGAATATGCTGACACAAGCAGGTCTCCCTGACCCATTCCTGGGATAGCATTATTTACAGTGTTTAGGGAACTATCTCATCTCTGAATCTGTTTGTCTCATTCAGTCCAGTGAGTACACACCTAAATAGTGCACCAGTCTAGTCTGGCACTCAGAAAGCATTACTGTGTTCCTAACCTGATCATCCCGAGCTTATGCAACTGTGTTTTCTGTCTTTCCCACTAACTTTTCAATCTATTGGCCAATCTCAAATAAATTCAATAGAAGAGCAGTGATCTCAAAGATATTAAGTTCTACCCAGCTACATGAAAACTGATGACTAGATAGATCACTGGCCTTGTTAAGAGAAAAACTGCAACGTGAACTTAAAAGTTCTGTTTTGTCTGGCTCACCAGCTGGACAATCAACACACAAGCAGCCACAGGACATGCTGCCTCTTGCCCAGCTAGTAATACAGCAATGAGACCTCAGGATACTGTGTATGGACAGCAAGAGAGGACAAGAAAGCACAGGTGGAATATTTGAGGTCCTGGATAGAAGAATCATAAGGTACATGAGAGGAAGCAGCTGATATTACTATCGTGGAGCCTTACAGAGACATGAGATTAAAAGACCAAAGTGTAGGCGTTGACTTATGACAACATTCTTCATCACCAGGAAGGTGTGTAGTCGGTGGTTATCAATAACGTGCAACTCTTCCTTTTTGATTTTTAAGACAAGAATGTGTATCTGAGAACCTGATCTAAGTTAGATGCTCAGTCAGAAGTCAGTGCATCTATACCCAGCTGTAGAAACCAAAGCTGGCACGAGGGAGAGCTAAGACAATATTCTCCACAGAACATTTATAGCCTAAACCAGAGATCTCCCACAGTGCACTTTAAAGGCAAATCCTGCGCTGACCGTGCTATGCCAACCCTGCTGCAAACTGTACATTGCGAAGATGTCACCAAGAACAGGACTGGGGTTTAGACCATTTTGTGCCTGCAAAATAGGGACTTTCCACTGGCATTCACTGTGCTGGACATGACATACACAGGTGGCGTAAGTTACCTTCTAGGTTAAACAGATGCTTGAAGCTACAGTACATCACCTATCAGGGTATTTTAAGAGAATCAGAGGCTCCCTGATGATCACAGAGCCATAATGCTCCACGACAATATATATGTTAACACTATGGAACTTAATAGCTCTTCAGCAATACGTGACTGTATTAACTTATTAAGGTATTTGCTGTATAACCTAAACACAGGGGTCACAAAGAGAAAAATACATTCCCCTCCTCAACAAGTAAAGTACTGCGCAGTTGCATATTATTCTTTACTCTCTGACAACTGCAGATATTCTCATCGTGACCTTCAATTGTTAGTTTTCAGTGTGCTAAACAGAACTGAGGAAAATGTGCTGAGATCACAAAGGTGAAGTTACATTTTCAGTTGTTGCCCTTTCTCATCCAAAGCTTCAATACAATTCTTCCCAATAGAATAAGGAGAAATGTAAAACTGGATTCTTTTCTTTGCCCAAAGATCCCAGGCTGCAGATGAACGGCAGTGTAAGGAGCAGTGCCATCATAAAGGAAATGGTCATGCATGGGGTTTCTTCTGAAAATAATTCTGCTGATTTTGAGTGGGGCACCCAAGTACAAAACTGGGCGCTGCAGTCTCTGAGTGCTCTTGAAAAACATTTTTGATACACATCATGCTTTAGTAGACCCTTTATACTACATGAGTACACAACAGGGATACTTTTCTTATGATGACTTAAAAAAAGTAATCATCATGCTATTTTCCCCATGTAGAAGGAAAGCAATGACTGTACAAATACTTCAGCATACGGTAAGAGAATAAAGGCTGGAGTTTCGATCTACAGCTCTGACTCATGTTCATGAATTCATTAACCTCAGTGGACTCATTCACCTCTGTTTTCAGAGTAAAAACTACTCTCAGTGAAAGATTAGTCTGCAAATGGTAACATTTCCCCAAACTCGTGGCTGACAAAAGCCATATCACTGTCTGGTATATATTAGAGTGCCGTTGGAGTTGCTGTGAATTCAATCCCTCTACCTATAACCATCAAAGGACTGATGCTCCAGCTGGAGATCAACAGCCATACACACCAGTGACACTGCTGGAAATGCTGTATAGGAAAAATTCTTATACAAGAGGAATCGACATCTGGAGGTACCTGCGAACTCTCTGGTTCCTTTGCATCCCTGGAACAGCACATTCTGCTCAGAGCTCTTGAGCAGGAATTAGCCCCCAATTAATTTATCCATCTCAGTATTTCTACTGGGCTCATCAACAAGGTAACCTGTTAAGAAGTGCGTAACTGCTTATTCAGTTGAGTGTTATTATTGCCATCAGCATTTCTCGTGGATCTTTCAGTGAATTTACAATTAACCAGTGCACAGCTTGAATCCACAAAACCTTAGCATGTACCAATAGCAATGGGGGACAGGACTCTTCAGCTCAAAATCAACAGCATTAAACAATTATCACTACAGTGCATAAAAACCTGTATTTTCCCAGAGCAGAACAAAAAGCATAACCTACCTGTTTCTTTTTATAGTCCATCAAGTTATATCTACTGTACTTCCCTATAATAAAAATACTACCTGGTAACATTTTCCCTAATAAATAGCAGTGCCCTCAACAGTCTTTACTCCTATAAATTCAATGCCTGTAACGAACTTAAGAAAATTAATCATGGTGTAGTTTAAACACTAGTGGCACCAGTCACTTCAGAACTGGTTTGCAGCAAAAGCATCTCCTTGAAAGTATGGAGCACCACAACTCCCACTGAGCTCAGTAAGGCTGGCACTGTTTTAAAACTTTTGTATATGTGTAGGAGAAAAATAGATCAATCTATCCCACCCACAGTTTATATATTGTTTTCTTGAGAAAAGTTCAGCTCACACAAACAAATGTTTAAATGTGCAGGCTCTTTTCTAAACTATATTAAAGCAGAGCATATTCTGACATATTTGCTCTTGGTGCTTCCTGATCCTTGAGTGTTATTTTTGATTCACAGCTGCAGATTTCATTTATGCAACCTCAGTGTTTTGGGCTTGCATTAAAGAAATCTGTTAGAAGCAATCACCTGCCTTTTGCTTTTCTACATCTTGATCTTGTAGATTAGCAGCACGAAAGAGAAAATATTGACACAGAACTGCTAATGCAAGAGATTTTTGTCATAAAGTTATTTTTGTCATCAAGAGCCATCGATCTCTTTCTCTGCAATGAATTCCTGTTGCTTTCTAGATTGTGACTATCAGGGCTTGTCAGGACTATGCCATGCATAAAATATTTGTGCCAGTCTTCTGCCAGCTGGCAGCTCAAACCAACATAGCTCATTGTGAAAATGTTTTGCCTGGATTTTAAAATCAGATCTAGGGTTAAACTCAAGATTGTACCAACTGTATGTCTTAAATCCATTCATTCCATCTGACCTGCAAGTACACATCTGCTGCATGTTAGCCTTACCCTGCTGTCTGACAGTGGCACACATTTGAATCCTCATCATTTTGATTAAAGACTTGGTTTTGTTAGGATGTCATGTACAGTATATCAAAGGAGATCAGTAACCAGTCTGAAAGTCAGATGACAAAGAAAACAATCAGCACATGCACAGTTAAGCAGAGTTTCATGAAAAGAAGGCTTAACATAATGAGTCATAATTTGGAAAAGCGTCTGTAAGTGGTCTCACTACTCCAAGCTCATAGTGGACAGTTCAGGATTTTAGAAACGGTTACCGAGTACAGACAATCACAAGAGGTGTGCTGTCATGGGCTCTGTGCTACTCTGAGTACAAATTGGTTATCTCAGATCATCAAATTGTACAACATTCAGATTTAGGGCAGGCAAAGCACAATATATTTCAAAACATTTGGTAATAATCTTTTCTAAGTTTTGGAGATCTGTCCAGCTGTTCAGTAAATTAACGTAGAATAGGAAACCACCTTTCCTTTAATCAATAGATAATGAAGTGCATTTGTCTCTTACTTGTAAGACTATCTAAAATACTAACTCTTTGTTTAGTAAAAATATGATTTTTTGCCTACTACATTAAAAAAACCTGCTGGTCAGCCTTCCTGACTGATTCCTGGTTTAAATATCTTAACCTATTATGTTTCCTATTTGTGTTTATTAGTGTATATATAAGTGCATCTGTGTCTGTGCGTCAAGATCATTATTAATCATTGTAATGGCAGGGAAAAAAAGGAAACTTCTAAGCCCACTGGAAGAGCAATAGTGTTCCAGTAAGTTCAAGGTCTGCTAGGATTAAGGTTTGGCTGATCTGAGCCACCTGTTCTTCAAGTGAATACAAAAAGATGTGAGTGTAGTTCCTAAAGAAGAGAGCATGGATTAGCCAGTCTTAGGAAAAGACAAATCCAGATATTTGCTGAGCAGAAATGGTCACTGTTAGCTGCCAATCCTACCAAAATAAAGTTTAGGGTCTGCTGTTTGTAGCATTTTCTTTGATGGTTACCTCTCTACATGTCTTTATGTGATATTTAGAACGTAACATTTATGTAAGATCTTTATATACATATACATTTTTCTTCTCAAGGTATACAGGATAATTGGTTAGAAACCTTTCAGCTAACTTTATAACTTTATTATTAAATGAACTAAACTGTTTTTAAAACAGAAATCAGGTTTTTTAATGATTCACCAGTCTTTTCGTTCGTATCACTTCAGGATTTCACAAGTGAGTAATTCACAATCACTTGAGCTGTCCACTGAAGGATCAGGCTTCCATCCAGCGTACATATGGCACTTGTGCCTCCAGGCTTAGGGTTTTAAAGCCTGCAAAGAAATGCAGTCAGGCATAACGTGGACTACCTGTGACCGAGAAACATGTGCTCATTAAAGAACACCTCTGCAGGAGAGGAACAGCACAGAGGCTGGGAAAGCTGCAGCAGGGTGGATTTCCTTGGATCACTGTGTTAAATGCATTTGGAAGGCAAAAGAGCGCAAGTAGAAAGATATTACAGGAACACTCCTACTAACTGGAAAATGTTGATCTTGAACACATGATCGATGTATTTCCCAGGTTTCCTTTTAAAATCATCTGTGTTCTTTTAATGCACTTAAAGGCATCCTGTGCTGTATCTTCTGCACTGACGCCACCAGAAAGTTTTCCATGGTATGCTAGTATTTGTGCATGATCTTCAGCAGGAAGCTCTCCTTTGGTCTTCTAAGCCATGTGCTATTTATTATAGAACTAGGATAGGAGCTGATATTTTCCCAAGCAATTATGTGAATGGGGACCATAAGCCCTTCAGACTTTCAGTAAAACTCACCTGAACCATTTAAATATTTTGAAAATTTCAGCAACTGAGTTTTGAACGAGCTTTTAAAAGAGCATGAACTTAATCTTGTACTTAATCTTTATGAAATAAATCTTTTCTTTATTTTTGATACTCAATCCCTCTGTAGTTTTGACCAGGCTATAAGCAAAGATAACTTTTACTTACCAGTTTGAGTCCACAAGGATTTGTAAACATTCATTTACTAACAGAGTAATAGTTTCACTGTGATTTCCTTGTTAGGACTTACTGAACATCATCACAGTCATAAGAAAATGTGGATTGCTATATTGGTGAGACTATCAGATAAGTGATTTTGACTTGACTTGTACATTTCACTGCCCTAAAAAACACTCAAGTATCTTATCAGACCAGAATCCACTGATTAATAGGATGGCTGTGGTAACTTATTTTTCTGTTAGTGCTTGCTTAAGCTCTGTTAAATCATTCTCTCTGTCTTCAGTCACTGGATTAAACTCTGGAAAAAGACAAATTGCTCTTATTCAGCATAATTTTCTTTACTGCACATTGCAAAATAATTAAGGTGATCTTTATTGCAATGGACAGCATCAAAATTATAATACAGTTTAGGCTCTTATTTGCTGTACATTCATTAGAACTTTTCCCTTCCAACTCAAGTTTTTGTTTCTTCATAGTGACCACAATCAGACATCTGGAATACTCCTCCAACATATATCCTCCCCCAACATTGTTTTTTTCAAGATTTTCCTTTCCCAGGCCATTTGACAGGTTTTGTAGAGAATATATTTTTATATGTAAGACATTTTTAAATATCACTAAAATCTATTAAAGTGATTTTGCTGTATTAACAGATAGATAAATCACAGGTTTGTAGGAACAATACTTATTTAGGACAATCTGCAGATGCAACTTCAAATTTGTGTTCAGTTTCAGTGATGTACAGGAAACGTGTGCTCATATTCTTTAGCTATCTTACAAGCTACTTTCTTTATACCCATGTAGAACAAGTAGTACCGTGGCCATACACGTAACATCAAAAGCTCTCCCTCAAAAAGCAGTACAGAGCAGTTCCATTTAAAGAATGAGGGGATGAATCAAGCCTCCCTCGTTATTTCTGGGAGGTTTGTCACACCTATTTCCATTAAAAGAACACTAGAACATGAAAATGAGCCTACTGAGTCACATCAAGAGTCTCTCCTGCCCTGTATCCTACCGTCTCCACAAATGGATGCCTGGGGAAACGTAGCAATAAAACAAACTCCAGAACACAACACAGTCTCACTGCCACTGATGTACTGCATCTGAAGGCAAATCTTTGCTTAGTTCTCTTTTCACTGAGCATTGCCATTCACATTTAATCTTATATTCTCTTCCAGTTTCTACAGTTTCACAGCTTTTCACTTTAGCAAACTGTAAATTGTTTTAGGAAATTAAGTTCTTACAACAACAAAAGTACACCCTTATCATCAGCAAAGCAGACTTGACATTGGCAGAAACCAAGAACTTTGTAAACACAAAATGAACTCCACAGTATTGTGAGATAATATGCATCTATAAAATGCAGTTTTCCAATTTTCTCTCTTTTGTCTCACTTAGAGAAATGTTCACTTACAGAACATTTTAGTAGCAAGTTTATGGAAGCCCTGTTACAACAAGAGGCTTTCAAAGGTACGTGCTAGTTCTCGTACCTGGTGCTCAGCCAGCAGATGGGGCTATTAAAGTCACAGGAATGAAAGAGAGAAGCAGTGTAATTTGCAAAATTAATGAAAGTCTCTAAGTACTGAAGGTCAGAATAAAGTGTACTTTACAGCTTAGAAGAGATCTGAATGCTCTTCGATGGTACAATAATTTACTGTATCTTTTTCCAAATGTACATGTGCTGGAGACTGAACCAAAGGCATTGCCCATATTAATTTGCTTTGTATGGGTGGAATTTTATTGCGTGTGATGAGGCCCACTTATATCAATGCGACACTTTTCAAGTAAGATCTAAAAAAAAAGAACCAAAACGTGTCATAAATGCATACCAAGTACTAAATCAGCATAATTTCAGTGTTTTGAATTGCCACGGGAATAGCTGAGTTCCCATCAAGTTAAGTCTTGCAGAGGTAGCAGTCATGCTTCTCTTTTCCTAATGGTGCTACCATCACTCCCTTCCCTGTTGACTATTGTTCAGGTATAATTATAATGTGCCCGCAGAAATCCCATTAAATGTCTAGCTTTTGTTTGTAAATTATATGTATCGTAAGGTTTATGAACTGATTTGCGTGTTAAAAATTCTCAGAAGAATTCCAAGTGAAGAGCCTCAGAGTATTATTTTTCAGTAAATGAAAATACCATGTCAGTATTTTAAAATGGAGATTTGGGCCCTTTTCTCGAGCTCAACAGAACCTGCCTTTCAAATATTACAAAGGACAACTGGGCAGTGCCTAAAGGCTGGCTGTTTGCAAGCAGCACAGCCAGTGAGCAATTTATTTATTGAGGGCACAGCAAACAGGTCATTCAGCTGTACACTTTGCCCAAATCTAAACCCAAAGATGCTGTTGAGGATCTTAAATTCTTGAATTGCTCCTCATCCTATCAAAATATATTGCTAGAGTCCACTTTTTTATCAAAATTGATCTGAAAAGTGGTATAAGCAGAAAGAAGGTTCTTGTTTAAAAATAAAATTTCATCTGCTCAGAGATCTGAACTCACATAGGATGCTGAAGAAAAGCATTAAAAAGAAAGCAGCCAAGTAGAAATGAAGGGATGTATTTCGCAAAGTATGAGGTCACCCTGCTGTCTCAGCAGTCTTGTCTGTCTCTTTTTATCACTGTACTTAGGTATTACTTTTCCACATATTTTATGTCTGGAAGGTTAGGATTAATACTTGCTGAAGGGTGTAGGGTCCACCAAACATTCAGGCTGCCCAGCTGCACAGTAGTCTGCTGCTGAGATTGTATATAAAATTTAAACTATCAAAACTGTTACCTGGTTTCTTAAAGGGCAAGGAATACACATGAGAATTTTAAACCCTGCATCCAATGTCTCTCCCTCACGTGAGTTTCCAAACAGTTGGCTTTTATACATCAATTAGTTTTTGTATATTGAGATGGAGAATTACGTCCAATAAATCTGGAATTAGTACCTTATTAGACACAAGACCAAACACTGGCTTTTCTATAGTGCTCTAAATTTCACCTCACTCTAGAGCTGAGAAACATGGAAATGCTAGTCCTGGTACATCAAAGCACTGGAAAAATTTAATCAACGGCACCTTCAAGCTATTATGCATATCAAGTGGCAAGATAAAATCATGAATAACAAAGTTCTGCAAAGTGGTTGCACAAACAGTGTTGAAGCAATCTTATAAAAGCGTATTTCTGCTGGACTGGACATGTCCTTTGCATGGAGGACACCAAGCTCCCAAAGGAAAGAACGTGTAGTAAACTTTTAATGTGTGAAAGATCAAGAGACCGACTGAGGCAGAGTAAAAAGATGCCCTGGAAAAAAAGAAAAATTAACCTCACCCATTGTGACACAGGTAGCAACACATGTGGCAAACAAAACGTGTTGGCGAGACCCATAAACATCTGCTGCAGAAAGCTTGGAAGAAAGACATGCAAGCCAAGAGAAGAATGGGGTAACTGGCAAGCAGAGAGAGTGTGAGAGTGGGAGCACGTGCAGGGAAACTGCAGAAACAGCCAGGAAAAAAGATCCCAACGTACGGAAGTTGATGTCACACAAACTCGTGCTCCTTTCATCTTCAGAACAACAGGCACCAACCGACGATGACAAATTCACGCTTGGACCTTCATGCCAACCCTTAATCTGTGGTGCAGCAGCTAATGTTATTCTTGGAGCTAGACAGAGTCTTGCCTAAACAGCAGTAACCTAAAAGAGTGTGTTCACTTCAGCTCCATTAAAAAATGTGGGTGGGGTGAAATACATGGGAAAGAAGCAATCATGAAAGCAATCAACAAGGAAGTTCATTTCATGCTTCTAAAAGGGTTTGGCAATAAGCAATTGGGGATTTTTTGATTAGGGAAAGGTCCTTGTACTAATAAAATGAGAGAGACCATTCACTACAGTAGATTTGAGAGAGAAAGGGTTCCAAGGCATCCATTTTTATAAAAGGAATCATCTGATTTTTGTATTACCTCCTTTTCCCCTGGCAATGTCTGCTCCAGTTCTTTGTTACTGAGTTTAGGAGACTCTTACTTTCACAGGAGACATGAAAGAAGGACATTAGGTTCACGTCACATCTCTGAACATGTTGCCATGTCAACAGGCAGTACTTTGTGGCTTAATTATTGATTGACTCATGTTCCTTTAGGACATAACACAAGCAATAACAGCACACTGAGCAGCTTTTCTAACTTAGATACCTCTTTATGCCATATAAGAGGTGTGGCACTTCCAACCTAGGCATGGGTAAGGTCTGTATTGGAGCTTCACCATAAAAGACCCTCCCACAGCCACCTTGCATGAAGAATATGGTGGTCTCAAATATACGTAATTATATTAATCACATCAATAAAGAACTGAGATTTGAGTCTTCATCCTTTAGACAAAAATCCTTAGCATGCACAACTCCAGCTAAAGAAGAGCTTTTTTAGGTAATGCATGGATTAGTTCCTACAATCACTCAGTCATTCAACAAGTCAGATATAGCAACCAGAACAAGTTATTTCCAGGCATAAGCTGTGAAGTAAGAGAAGGTAAAAATTACAGAGCATTATGTAATCCATGGCAGCTATTCATGCACACATTGTTTTCCTGTGGTGGGTACAAGGTGGATTAGCCCACTTTCATTGACCATCAAACTACCTAAAGTTACCTTATGTTTACCAAGATGTAAAAGCACATACCCTAATTATTAAGCATGCAGTTACAAATACTACAAACT
Source organism: Eulacestoma nigropectus (assembly GCA_013397775.1). NCBI lineage: Eukaryota > Metazoa > Chordata > Aves > Passeriformes > Eulacestoma > Eulacestoma nigropectus. The sequence goes on along the minus strand of VZTE01000895.1, from coordinate 954,849 downwards.
ACCACCCTAACTTGCCTCACAGGAATTTTTTTCCTACAGCTACATTCCAGTTAAGTGTCTATATGCACAAAGCAAGGGACTATAAACAGGCAGAGAGGAGCACTGAGTAGTTCCAAGAACTCTCAGTAAAGTTTGAGGAAGATAAGCAGAATGGGAAGAGAGACGAGATATTTTTAAGATGAAGTATCTCAATCTGTTCCATTTCACAGCTGGGTAAATCAGTATTATCTATGCTGGAGTCTTATGAAGTCTCCTTTGCAAAAGTAGATTCAGATCTTGTATTGGAAGTGCAGTCAGGTAGGATTCCCAGGAACTCAAAAACAAAGCAGAAGGGTAGGGTCTTGATTTTTGGAAAGAGGGTATTTAAACCAGGGAAAAGACATGAAGAAATGCAAGACGCATTTCTAATCTAAATAGAGAATTTTTTTTTTTTTTTTTTTACTATATAGGTAATTACTTTGAACATTTCATCTGCCACTTACAATTTTAAGCTTAGTATCCTGGGAAGTGGATGCACAGAAAGAGGTGGGCAGCATCTTGGAACATCCTTTTGATGTGCGTGGTCATGTCCACATCTTGCTAAGCTTAGTGTTTCAAACCCAAGTCGTAGACGCAGTGGTGCTCACACTCAATTTGTCACTGCTGTACCGTTACATACATGCTGTTGGCCAAAATAAGTGCTCCTTTCTGCTTAGTTCTTTTTCTATAACATATAGAAACAATTAAGATACGGCTTGTATTTAGAAAGTTGTGTTTGAACCATGGAAATTTTAATTAGGAATGTTGCACCATTTTTTTAAGGGTTTTTTTTTATACATCATACAGAGAGAACTCTTACGTTCTTCAAAATAATTTCTATATAAAACTGTATTTTTTTACAGATGCATAAGTTGTACTAAAAGACATGCTTTTACAATAAACTTTAAATTTCTTTTCTAATTACACTGTACATTTACTTGGAGATGCATTTCACATTTGTTGACCTGGCAATATTTGCTTTTCAGCACTTCATTGTTTTTTGGAATTTGCTGTTGTTTCCTGTGAAGTATCATCTCCCAATCAGAAATCCCATCTCATGACTAAGAAAACACATTCACTCATCAGATCTACTGATCTTCCTCTGTGGCTTGGATCAAGTCTGTCCAGGCCTCAGAACCTCCTGGGTGTAATCAGGAAAACAACACTTCTGCTTTTGTTCCACAGTGTCTGGAAGGGTGCTGGGACAGTCTCAAAAAATACAGTGTTCAGCATACTGGGATTACAACTGTGTTACAGTTTCTTAGTGCAATAAATGAATAATAATGAGCTTGTTTTAGTTTCAGAAGAATACATCCATCCAAGCCATTTATGTAAATAAGTTGATACACAGAAGTGCTGCAGCCTTACAAATTCTACTTCCCCCCATCTGTAAAAATGACACTTCTAGCTCCTCATTGCTCTCACTTAGAGCTACTTTTCAATTTAATGAGCAAACTTCTCTCTTGCCCCTTCACTCCCCTCTCTTTAAGCATTAATCTCTCGGGTAAAACATTGTCAAATGACTCCTAAAAATCTAAAAATATAATGTCCATGCTACACCCTATCTTGGCAGTGTTATCTTCAAAGAGTTCCAGAAGGCTAGTGAAGCATGACTTTTTTTTTTCCCTAAACCATGTGTATACAACTAATCAGGCTGAAGGATGCTTTTACAAGATACTCCTTCCCCTAATCTGTTAAAATTCTTGCAAATGTCATTCCTACAGATGAAATTAGCCTAACTGGTCTAATTCCATATGGTAAGATCTTTATTAAAGAAAGCTCAAAAGTGAAAGAAAATAATGATAGAGAAGAGCATATAATTTGTGAGGGCTTGAAATACACTGCTTGTGGAGCTGTAATAGTCAGAAAAGTCCTCATTTGCCTCAGAAAGTGCTACCTGAGTTATCATGTCATGATGACTCAAACTTTCTTTTGTATTTTTAAACACTGGAGTTACAATGACTCCTGGCCACCTTTAAAGCAGCCCTCTGCCTGCCTGGGCAGAGAGGAGTCTCAATTGTTTTATGTAACCTGAAGAAGGCAATATTCCAGAGTACTCTTTTTTGCTACATTTGTTACAGAGATAGCCACTAGAAAGGAAAAGGGCCATGGACCTGTTCCCCACAGAACTAATCAGTAGACTCAGCAGATTAAATGCAAAATGCCTTCTGCTGCATCCTCTGGATTGATACACCATTGACATAGCCCAAATCAAATTAATATCCTTGAAAAACACAGACTCACTCATATGAAAAGTACCATTCATTCATACTTTCTTGTTACGCCACCTTTTCTCTGCATTTTACACGGTCCACTGTATGATGCAGTATTCCATCTGCCAGCCACTGAATGACAAACCAAGAATTTGTGTTCCTGCAGTTCCAACTTCACCATTGCCACTCACATTAATGGCCACAAAGAGAAGAATCTCTCAGCTGGCTCAAGACAGAGACTCTGTAGCTGGCATGGCCTTCCTAATGAATGATAGCATAGCCTGACATGTTCACTCCTTAACAGGGGTACAAGAGGAAACAAGATGAACCAGAAGTGAAACAGAACCATATCATTTTCAGCAGTATGATTAGATTGCTTATTTCTTTACAGCTGGACATGTATCCTGCTTATCTGCTCACTGTGCTGAGCCAAAATGCCAAAAGCATAAAACGTAGCTGTACGAGGTCACCGTGGCATTAGTCAATATTTTACTAAAGAAAAAGAAAGACATGCTGTTCATTCTATTGAATTTATATACTGAGACATGATAAAAATCCAACCTCGACCAAAGATTCATGCAGGGAGACTCTTCAGTGGCGAAACAAAAATGCGCAGCTGGCACAGATCACATGATTTTTTCCCCTAGTGGTTAGAACTGTGATTACTCTCAAATGCATTTTGCAAAGATTCCAGAATGCAAGTAATTTACAAGCTTTGCTTATCAAATGCTATAGCTGAAGTTCATGATAAAGTTACAATACAGTAATTACGACATGACAAGGCTAACTGATTCCCAACAGAACCACCCCTGTACCTTCTATTCTTCTGACAAGTACAACTCTTCCTTTCTCTGAAGCAGGTCTAAACAAATCATGGATAAATGTTGCATCTCCCATATGTAGTATGCAATAGCATCTGAGTGACCATGATTGAGTGAAATCATCACAGCTGGGGAACAGGAAATAACCTGAGGGTGAAGGGAGTCAGAAAATAATCTGTTCCGGGGTCCAGAAGGTCTCCTTTGGCTGCTGGGATCTGCAGTGGCAGTGTATGGATGAATTAAACACAAGAGTGAGAATAAAAGGCAACCCTCTTGAAGTTGAACAATACAAGCTAATGAAACCTCTGGCCTTAGGTTTTATATATCTACATGTTTTTACTTCAAAGTTGTATTTAGTCATACTTAAAGTCCAAAGACCCCGAAAAAATAAAGGCTACTCTATCCAGGATTGTATTTAGTATTGTGTAATTTGAATCTCTACATGACTGAAAAAAGTTCCAAGTGATTATTGATGAAATTTTCTGTGAGTATAGTTCCTCACATTTCTTCCTCAGCCAAATATAAAAATGAACCGTGAAGTTTGGTTATTTATTTGATATTGAGTGATATGTTAAGCACTCCACTAGGCCCAGCTGTTCTCCCAAATACTTTTAAATGGGCTTTCTTTGGCTTATCAATTTACTGATTTAGCAGTCAATTTGTTCACCTGTGCATGTCTGTAGGTGTATGACCATGTTATATCAACAGCTGTAACTGTTGCCTGTGGATATTTTTTTGGACAAAATGGATGACTCAATGCCTCTTCTCACATGAATTCGAGGTGTGGTCACCTACTTCAGTGTGTCTCTGTCTGGAATAGCAACCTCGCATGACATGCAGCATGAAACAACAACTTGTATAACGCTTTTGCTCTTTCTGGCCATTCTTTCACATTCCAAATATTCATGGTGTCCTATGCCAGCTACTTCTGACCAAGAACATCAGTTAGGAAGTGGTAATTTTTCAGGAGTACAATTCACTCACACTTTTGCTTAGAAAAAAATTCCCCCTTCAGCACTGTTCTTCCTAGTCAGTTATCTAGACTGAACTCGGCACACCAGAAGTGTTTGGCTTCTTTCCCAGCTGCTCTAGAAAAGGTATGGAGATGTCACCCTCCTCACAATGAATGACAAATTGGAATTACCCCAGTAGGATGACCCAATATACAGATCCTGGTAGTACGATCCGATATACTGAACCAAATATCTTAAGGTGATCAACAATAAAAAAGGCCTGGGTTTTGTTTGCTTGGTTGGTTTCATTTCTTTCTTCTTTTCCAGAAATCCATTCTGAACAGTCAATAGTGAGCTACAGGAAAAGGAAAGCCAATTCAATACAATTTTTCTGGAAACCTTTAAAGAAACAGTTTCCAAAACTGGTCCGGAACTCTGAGTGTCCCCTCCTAATCACCGCTGCCTAATGAAGCTTGTGGAAGTAGATCCATTGCCTTGCCTTCACTCTGTCTCTTTTTATTGATCAGGCTCCTTTGAAGAGTAGAAACAACACACCTGGAGATTACAACTGTGGCTACACCTCAAGCAGAACTCTCTGGTGAGGGGATTGTGGTTGTTAGTACACACCTCTCCATGTTAATACAGGCATGTTTCAAAATAAACAGAAATGCTCACAACATATCTGCATTCCCAAATATTCGCATGGATTTTGGCAAACCAGCACCAGTATTCAACAAAACACTGGGGAAAAAAAAAATGCAAGTAAGCATCTCAAACATCTCGTTTTGATTTACTTTCTTGTGGACTAACATCCATAGGTGGTCCCAGTGCTGAATTGAGACTCTCTGTTGTAGAGCCTGGCTCATAACTCCAGGGTTTAACATAAAGGAAACTATGAAGTGAAGGAAACTAGTTCACATTCCAGCCCTTCCACTAAATAGCAGGGAAACCGTATACACTCATTCCAGGTACAAAATTAATCTCTTCCCAGTGCTCACTGGCCTATTAGCTTGGCAGCCTTTCAGCACTATGCTTTTAGAGCATCGACACATTTCAAGGAAGAAAGTAATGTGTCTTTTAAATTCCTGTTTATAGAATTGAAGATTCTTTGATTCTGTTTCAAAATTATGATGATCGTAACATAAAACAGGACAGCTGTGTGTAAAATGAGTTGTCTGCAAGATCTCTATTATTCACACTCATTTTAAACCTGAATTTGAAAAGATCCACTTACTTGAAGCAGCTTAGTGAACTCCAATATTTTGGTAAGCATATGCTACACATTTACAAAAGATTCATTTAAAAGACTTTTTCTGTTTGCATTTCCCACATTTTTATTGCAAGACCAAATAATGAGTAGCAGTAATAAGTTCACGTGTAGCATTAAATCAATATGATTTTTTTCCCCCGAAGCTGCTTCCTTTCTGAATAGTTGTAACAACATATGGCATTAAATAATTTCAGTATAGACATTATAGTTATCAAAAATCTCATATTATGTCCTCAGATGGCCTACTGTAATATGCTTCATTCACTTAATTATTCAAACATTTTTGTCTGACTAATAAGTTCGTATTTATATAAACAGTTTCTTATGTGATTAACTGTGGAGAGTTGGTTGACATTAGTTACTGTTTCCACTAAGACTCAATGAGATTGCAAAGGGCATAAAGTGAGTAAAGGGTTCAAACGCTACACATCATATGAGCATCTAATTATATTTGCTTGTTTCTATATGAACTCATATACAGTGGTAATAATAGAACTGTAAAGCTGTAAGCACACTGAAACAAACTGATCTTCCGGAACTGTGTAACAACCTTTTAGCCTGGGTAAAAAGATATTAGTTATTCTGGCAAAAAAAGGTGCTAAGGTATTTTTTCCCTGTGTTTTGTGTATCTAATATGCACAAATATAGTTTGTGTATGTCACACAATGAATATGCAATAGTCTCTTTTTTATACAGAGCAATTCGTAGGATCCATACCTTTGAGTCACTATTTTTAGATGAGTGTATCTTCTCGGGAAGATAGATCGAATTCAGACAACTATTCAGTTTTCTGTTTCTGACACTGGTGGTTCTTCTTAGCTGTGGAAGCTTCTAGAAAAAGAAAAGGAAAAGGTTAATTTTCTTGTCACTTGCCCAAGTTTTACACCGATGTCACTTCGCACATTGCTGTGGCATCATTTCCCCTTTCCACCGTGTCAGAAGTCCAATTCAGACTTTCCATCGAGCTCTTGCTATGCTGGCTGACAGCAAAGGCCACCTCTTGACTTCTCGGAGCAGTCGAGGACTGTGCTCCTCACCGTGTCCGAGCAGTGGCCTCCCCAAGCCAGGAGCGCTGCCTCCATGTGCGGAGCGGCTCCCAAAGTCTCCTGGGGCTCCCCGGGCCCATCCCCGACCCCGGCCCCGGCCCCGGCCCCTGCTGCGGGGCGCGGGCGGCACCGAGGGACGGGGCGGACCCGGGGC
>VZTE01000895.1:893125-941216 GCA_013397775.1 Eulacestoma nigropectus | reverse complement strand
TGGTTTTTTCCTGTTTTTTTTTTTTTTTTTTTGTCATCTGATTTGTTGAGTTTGCATTTATTTTAAAGGACAGAAGTAGTGTTGTGCTGTTAACGAGGTATTTTTAATTGGCTGGGTTTTTGCCAGAGACAGTTCCTCACACTGACAGCTAGGAAGTTGTTTTCTTCTGCACCCAGATGTATGAGAACTGCTACAGATCCGTTTATACACCCAGGAATATCTGTGAAACTACTGGTTTTAGCTGTGCTTTATCAAATGCATTAAGAAATTTTCAGTATTTTCTGAAGTTTGGAGTAGGCTTGTGTTTTGAAACGTTGCTGACACTATCATGTTCCCTAAGAAGTTCTGCTGCTAGAATTATTTTGGGATTCCACATTAACCTGCTTCAAAGCAGGAAGTAGCTGCTTTTCTGATACCTTTGTGCACTGGAGTCTGTCTTGCCATTGCTTTATATTAACTTTGCACAGATCTAAGTGATATACCTGATGCAATAGAAGCTGAGGGGCAGTGAAGACTTGGGTGTCAAATATGTGTTACTCAGTGGATTATCTTTCTGAATATCTTTGCAGTCTGAATCTTGCTTGGATTACCAGGTCACTTCATTTCAGTTATATTGTTGGGATCTTTGTATAATCTTATCTTTGCTGTCTTGTGTTGTCATGTACCATCTGAGCTCATCTGCTGTAACTGTCTGAGGAAGTCTGGAATACTGGAATATGGAGGCAGTAAGATTTGGTTAAAACAATGTACCAGTAGTAAAAAAAAAAAACTAACAAAAAAAGTACGGTCACAATATTGTAGGTATCCTCTCTCAAAATAACGTATCTTTGGACTAGTCCGGACATCTGGAGGGAGTTTGAAACCAGAGAAAATGGCTCAGCTATACAAGGCTAAATGAAAATAAAAAGGCAGCTACATGGATCCATTATATATGCATAAACCAGGAAATGAGTGAAGTGATGAGCTGAAAGATCAGACAATGATGTGCTAATAAGTAATGTCAGCCTACCCAGCATCTCTCATAAACACGGTGTGTTTATAAAAACATAAAGATCGGCATTTTTCAGAACCAAAAGCCTTAGTTTTGTTATCCTGCTGTCTGCATGAAAGTTAGAGGTTTGAGAAACCGTGTACCAGCAGGGTTGTTCTGCTTCCTTTGGTGCCTGCACAGTTTTATGAGTGGCGGTACTGTGTATTAGGCACAAGTTGTTACTCACGTCCCGTCATGATCAGTCAGTCACCCTTTTTAATGTCCAAAGAGTTTCCCTGGTAAATATAGGGATGGGTGTCTAACAACCAGGCTTCTCGGCTGTTTTGCATCACACCTACCTGCAAAAATGAGATCAGCTGCTTTTCCACTTAGGGATGCCTTCATTTAGGAGATATGTTGAAACAAGCTAAAAGTTGTCATAGAGAGAAGGATCATCCCTAATAGGTACAGAAAGCCCATGGGCTCACGGTTTGAAAGGCCTTTTTAATTATAGGAAAGGATCTAGGTACTCACAGAAATTCAAACATACTGGAAGTTGGTTTCCCAAAAGTCTTTGGATCTTTTCAAAATCACATATTTCCAAAGTGAGTATACCCCTTGAGGAAGTTTAATGCATTTTTTAAAAGCTTTTTTTTAAGATAATGAGAAATACATTTTTACATCATCTTTCACTGAGTTGTTTTTGTTTACTTAGTCTGCTCACTACCTTACAAACTGATAATGAAGAATGTAGAGACCTAAAGTGAGGGTGTCTTAATTCTTACACCTGTACAGGTGTGAAAATTTCAGAAGGATGAAAGCTGAGAAGAGTTTTTCATTTGCAAAACTGTTGCCCACTTCTCTGAATCTTGCTCTACTTAGCAAAGCAGCTGTATTTGTGCAAGGAAAGGTAAAATTTTTTTAGAACACAGGTTTTTTTCTCATGCAAATCCCATTCAAGACCATGAATATTTTTGCTGGCTGTGAATAGGCTTTCGATCATTGGAGTCTTAAGAAATTAATCCTGTTTGGTTTATTCATCCTTTATAAAGAGACTGTTTGAATCACATGCTTAATTTGGAACATCCAGTTGTTTGTTTTTTTTTTCATAACAATGCTAAAAACAACTTGTTTTGTTGTTGTTTAGAGTATGTCTGTGGGAAAGTATACAGGAAAGTATAGTATATAGCCTACTTCAAGTCCAAACATGATTGCTAACGTATATACAGTTAAATGAAGCACCTTCAAGATTTGAATCTAGCCTGTCCATCAGTTGCCACATTACAATAACTTAAAATCCATAGATGTTCCTTGGGCCAGTTACTATTAATAATCCAGAATTTGCTGTGAATTTAAGCTGAGTATGTTATCTTTGTTTTCTAGGGGTTTTTGTATTTTAAGAGGTAACTTCACCATAACTGAGAATTCCATGTTTTCAGGAATAACGTTTCAAGCAGTAATGTTTCGAACTTAAGTGCAGGCTTTTGGGATCTTCTGGTGAGCCATGATGTTCGTGACCACTGTGATAAATAAGATTCAGGTTGGAAACTACTTACTCAAACTGGAACTGTTCCTCCATTAAATCAGGGAAATTATTCCTTTGAGTAGCTGTTCAGCAGTGTGGATAAGAGATTCACAATCTGTCTGAAAAACCACATGCATATTTTCCAAGTGTGCTACACATTAGCTTCTGTTCGGTCAAGCAGTTGCTTTCTGTGTAGCTAAATCCTCCTCGGTTTGAAGTAAAGACGATATTCTTTGCTTTCTGTCCTAAATATTACGTAGGAGTTCTGTCTGCTGTTAAAAAGCTTTCGTTCTCCACCCAGATGTAGCTGTATTTCAATGAAGAGAGAAATGATCCTTGTGTGTCTCTTTCCTCACTTGCCATAGAGGCAGGCGGGGGGGGTAATGAATTGCTTGTAAAAGAGTTTGCAGTGCTTACATGAAGTGTGCTGCTACGGAAGTTTGAAGTTATTTACTTTCAAGATGAATAGTTCTTTAAGAGATGGGTTAAACATTCTGGCTAATATGCAAGACATTAAGTCTCTAAAAAGTCATTGTATGTATCATTTGAAACAGCATAACCCCTCCCTCCATCTTAAGTTTATAGCAATAAGCCTTGCAGATGCTTTTCCTGGGAATTAAGGACCAGCTGGGGTAAACAGACCTCAAACTATCCTCTTAGCCAGTCATTAATCTTCAGGGAAAGCCTTTGCTTTGATCATTATTGCTAAAATATGCCTAGTGCAGCCTGGGCTTACATGCCAGTAAAAGCAAAGTAGTATTTTGCCAAAACATGAATATTCTTTTGTTTGTTAAGTAGCCCTATGTCTTGGACTCATTTTTGATGTGTGTAAACATGCTTGTGTATATATGTGAGCACAAAAACAGACATGAGGGCATGAATTTCCCAGTTAAATCATTCATTCTGCGTTTATAGCACTCTAAATTAAGTGGGGTGTCTGACTCAACACTGTTGTATTGATCAGCTTTTCAGTTAGCTTTGCTTCATCTCAAAACTTGTGAAAAGTCTTGGATCAGGCATCTTTGATTTTGAAAATTGGTAAGAAATATTTTGCCCATTTTTGACCTTATGAAGACCTAGTTTAAATTACACCAGGGTATCTCACAGAGGACCAGAAAGAATCAGGAACTGTGCAGCATAATCCACCCCAGCCTGGCCTGTCCTGCTGCAGCTGGTTGATTGAGAGTTGTGTTGGTGCTCTGAATTACAAAGCTGACAATTACCAAACCAGTTTTTTCTTATATTTTTGTAAGGGACTGGTTGCTGTGCAGTGTATCTAGTAAATGATCACAGGTTTCAGAAGTCAGCTGTGGTACAGTATTTCTGTATACAGGTCACGAGCTGAAAGTCCAGCAGGCAGTCTTCCTGAACTTCCAGGCTTTAGTTTTCCTCAAGTGTGGCAAATGCAGAACTCTGAGATTGGAGGTCCCATGAATCACTCTGCTTTCCTGATGAGCTTGCCATGTGTTGTGTTAGACAGTGTCTTCTAGTCGAGAACTAACAGGAAAACAATGTGCACTTCAGATATCTGCTGCTTTTTCTAAAATGACCTGTATTACTTGTGTATACTCTGTCAGCTTAAACCTGGATTAAGAAAGATACTCAATATTTGCATTTAAAATGTTAAGTTTCACTGGAGACAGCAATTCTTCGTGAATTTCTACAAACATCCCTGAATTTGAGAAAATATTGGTACTTGTTGAAGGAAGAAAGCTCCCCTGTCTTCTGTAGTCAATTCTCCATTGGGCATGACGGGAATTATTCTTTATTTTCTCTGGTGTTGTCTGTCAGATGTAGAGGTTGTCTGGTGCCCTGTTGCATGAGGCATCAGGCACTGTAGCAAAGCTAAAGAAGTTGCATGGAGTTGACAATAGAATTGTATTGAATAGATCCAGAAGGGAGCTGTTTCACAACCTGTGTCCTTTGCCCTAAAAGACTTTTGGATCTTCTCCGCTACCGCCAGTGTTGATTTTCTTTGTTCTGTGCTCCCTAAGGGGAATCATCAAAGTAGCAAGAGAAGGAAATCATTCTTATATCTTCTTGCCAACAGCTTTTTCCCTATTTTACTATAAATGAGCACTGTGGAGGAAGTGGAGCGGAGGGAAAAATAATTCTGCAGACCTTAAACACCCTGAGCAAAATCTCAGCTGTTGCAGAGTGTGAAGCTTATGGTTGCTTTTGAGAGCCCTGATGGACCTTGCAAGAATCAAGCAGCTGGGATGAAGGCTCCTGCTGGTAGAGGGCTGGGTATAATCAATTACTGTATGGTCTGATCAAAGATAAAAGTATCTTATGTACAGCATATGTAATGTGAAGTTAGAATCTTTTTTTCGATGTTTAAGCCATATATTTTAAATTACAAGAATTCACCTCTGCAATACACTGTGATGATCTTCAATGGGCAGAATCCCATTGCACTTCATTTGCTCCCTAGTGCGGTTGCCCATGCAATTTTTCATTGTTGTATGAGAAGAATATTTCGGAAAAGCAGTCGATACAGTTGCTTGATCTTGTGTCTTGGTATCAGATTTTAATTTTTTTTTCACATCCCCCTCTCCCAAAAGTACAAAGCAATAAGTAGCTAGGCATGATGCTCTGTAAAAATAAGCTTTTGACCTCTCCATTTATTGGTATACCTTTAACCTTGCAGGTTTCTAACAGTTTCTGCTTGGTCCCACTTTCCTCTCTGTAAAAAGAGAAATTACTGCTAGTGTAGCAGCAGTGCTGCCTTAGTTTATTTTCTCAACAGTTTTTAAACTGTTTCTCATGTATTAAAGGAGTCTTTAATTAAAGTTATCAGTTGCACTTTCTTTGTATTTCAGCTCAGGCTGACTCCTTTCTATTTAAAAGCTTTTTTCTGCTGTGCAGCGTAGATGCACAGGCTGCTGGTATTTAAGTAACTTCTCTGCCTCTATAGACACGTCAACTACAGTAGGTAAGTAAATCCAAGTGTCCAATTTAAATTCATTACAAAAGCTGAATTATTATTGTTTAGCTCATTCCTATTATCCCCTTGAAGTTACTTTGCTTTTCTTGTTAGTTGACATCCCTGGATGTCTCAAGCCTGAGAAGTCACTTGAGAATTCCTGTCTGTTTTCCTGTGCTGCAGGAAAACTGCCTGCATGTTCCCCAGTTCCACAGAACCATTGCCAGCATTTTTCTTTTGCTTCCTAGCAACTGCCAATTTGGCAAAAATGAATGTGTGGGACCTGGAACTTTCTAAACTGCAGGAGATGCAGGAACAAAGGTCTGTTTGTATTGCATGGATGTGTTTTATAGTACTTTCAATAGCAAAGAGGTGTCAGTGTCACCAGCCTGCCAGCATGAGAGATCAAGGAATAAATTTTCAGGGCAAAAGATATCCCTTCTCTGTAAGAAGTGTTTGTAGAAGAGAGCAAAGGCAGCGTGGAAAAACTACAACTGTGCAATGTGTGATACCATTTCTGTGTTTAAGTAATGGCCTTCAGCCTGGGACAGTGTGCCCTCACTGCAGTCAGGAGTGGGGATGCAAATTCAACCAGGATGGTTTTAAAGAACTCCATTATTCAGATCCAGCGTTTTCAGATAGTCACAGCAAGATAATCTTGTCACTATAAATCTGCCTGCTCACTTGAATTTTGCAGCCCACACTCAGCTTTGTGCATCTTCCTCTACGTTATTTTTGGTTTAAGCTTAGTCTGAGGGGTGTTGAAACGCGCTGCCAATCCCATGGAATACAGTGTGCACGTGTGAAAACTGTCACACCTGTGCCTCATCCCTCACTCCAGTGAGGGAAGCCTGTGTTGTCCTTGTGGTCCTTGCCCTACTTTTCATTTCTAAAAAGGTGGTTTGTTCCTCCATCCTTAAAATTGCATAGATCAGTGTCTTTTTGACCACACCAATCCCAGTTGCTTGTTGCTTTTTTAAAAGAAAAAAAAGAAAAAACCCAAACAGTACAAAAGCACCCCCAAACATTTGGGATTTTGTTCTCTGTATTCCTCTTCTCTATTTGCCTAATCTGCAGCCATGCTTCTGCACAGTATTTGTGATAGGAACTGGGAAGCAACTTGCTCTGCACTGAGAATTCATAACTCAATGTTCTTCTTTAGTATTTTGCCTCTTCAAGCACATTTAAATTCTAACATTTGAAGCACCTGATTAATTTTTTCAGAATGTTGGAAACAAGTTATCCCCTGGCTGAGATCTTATACAAAACATTTCAGCCTGCAGCAAGCTTTTCTTTTTAATCTGGAGTTTTAGTAAGCCCTCAAAAAATCAGGTTTATAATTGAAGTGACAGCACAACCCTAATTGTAGCACTACTGGCACACCTCCATAACCAGAAGCATACATTGCTGCCATTTTTAAGAATAAAATTAAGCCCTAGTATGCTAGGCAGTGGACTTTATGCTTCCTGTAGTCTTCTGCAATTTTAGAATAATCTGAAAATTAAAATTTGTTGCATTGACGATGGACTATCTGCAATTGGCGTAAAGCAGTGTGATTCAATTGGAGGCAGTGATACTGTGCAGATTAGCCTGAGGTGACAGAGTGGCACAATAAATTTTAAAAGCATGTTTGTAATGTGTAGAGAGCTTGTATTTTCTCAGGTGGAATAGCTGGGTGTGTTTGATATGTTTTGGGGGGATTTTTTGTGTACAGTAATACTGAAAGTGTCTTGAAGTTTCCAGTCACATTTTGTACTAGGAAACATCTTTTCAGTTAAAAAAAAATGGAGCAGCTTCCTTAACTGCATTTCATGCACAACTTATCCTTTCTGTGGGTGGTTGAAGAAAAATAAAAATGCTCTGTAATCTTCCATCAGACCTAAGTGGCCTGAGTTGCTGGGTGGTCCCAGGGACACGATATCCTGGCAGTCAGATTTTGCATTGTACAGTGACAGATTTGGGTGAGGAAAACAGACCAGTGTCATCTTCTCTTCTCATGCCTGTCTCATGATACTTGTTAGCATATGAATGTGCAATTCTTTATATAATCACCTGTAATTCTCTATGGTGTAACACATCCAGCCTTGGGACTCCAGGTCCTTGGCAGGCACATAATTGCACTTTAGATACTGCCTGTTATTTTTAGTTGTCAGGAGTGAGGAGTGGAGCAGAGTATCAAAACAGTCATATTTTAGCAAGTGGGGGGAAGAACAAGTGCTTTGAAATGGTTTGTATTCAGCTCAGCAGCCAGAAGTCACAGCCATGAGGACAATTTAGGGATCTCTGCTAACAGTTCTCAATTAGCTGAGGTCTAGCCAGGCTAGAAAAAACACACCTTTCACACCTTGCCAGGACTAGTGACCTTTGCCTTGCACTTCTGTCACTATAAACCTTCTTTGCCAGCGAAGCCGCTGCTGCCGCTGGCTCGGTGTGAGGAGCAGGGTGCAGACACTCCCAGCCTGGCCCCATGTGAAGCCAGCACAGGTCCAGCAGAGCTGGTTTTGTTTGGGCTGTACATGCAGAAGGTGCCCACTGCACAGTTGCTGGAATTTGCAGCTCTTCATGCCGTGTCCCATCCCTCCATCCTGTTTTTCCAGAGATGTGCCAGGGACACAAAGGCACAATACCATGTTAGCAGTTGGACACCCGTTCTCCCTGTGACAGAAGGGAAGCTGATGGGTGAGTGATAATAGAAGATAAATGGTGACCCTGTCTTGAAAGAGTCTCTTCTGGCCCAGACCGAGGTCTGCCTGTGCAAAGAGAAATTAAAATTGCAGATACTGTTGCTTGTACTGCCTTTGTTGTAGGGACTGATAAACAATTTGTCATTTAACATCTGTTAATCTAAGACACCTCGCAAGTATCCTCTTAAAAGGGCACATAAATGACAATATAAATTAATGTGCTTAGCACCTCAGGCAAACCTGCATGTATTTAATAGTTTAACTGCACAATTATGAATTTAATATTGCATTGCTTAACATTCTTGATAGTTATGCAGTAAGAGTCCTGCCCCTCAGATCAAATAGCTCTGTATTTCCACCACAGTCCCCATAGGGAGTTGTTCAAATCATGTGTGGTTCTCCCTTGAAGAGTAAATGGGGGAAGCACATGACAGAAATGACTGTAAACATACCAGTCTGCATCACTTCCACCAGCAGTTCTCACTGGTGTTATCTCTGACACTCAGGCTAGCTTTTTTGTAACCATCATGCAACATCATGAGTAATAATCTGTTGTTAACACACTGTCCATCAGAAATGTTTACTCACAGAGTGACAGCTAACACATCTGGACTACATACCATGTTTGATCTGAAATACCAGACTCAGTCTGCTATAACAATGACAAAAGCATGCCATGGCTGTGCAGTTCAAAGCATAAAATAGAAGGACTGTGTGATGTCTGATGTAATTTACATATTTATTAAGATATTGGCTATTTTGAAATATATGTTAATGGATATTGTCTAAAAAATTATTACAGTTTGTAGCATCTCTCATAAGTGCATTTTTACAGCGTAATTGGTACTACTACAAAGTTACAAAAGCCATTTTTGAGCTAGGTTTTCTAAGTGTACTGTTTAGTGAATGTGGTGTACAGTAGGGCGTAAAATATACAAAACCTCTATCTTACTGCTTCTAGTAGAGGTCTTGTGTCAAAGCACTCAGTTTTGAAGCCCAAGTTATCTCCATTGTCATCAGAGCTGTTCTGATGTAAATCAGGGACAGGAATTGCTATATCCCATGCTTTATTGCAGCAAAGGCTCTTCAGACACGGACTAAATGTTTTGCAGATGTAAATGGGGACTCTGTAGAGAGCTCTCTTACCACCTGGGAGCCTCACACAGGACTTTCTGTGGGCTGCAGTATTCCTTGGGGAATACTGCATCCATCCTCTGCTGTGTGCCTTTCCAGGTGACTTCAGCACCCAAAAGGCAAGAGCAGCTTGGCCCCAGCCTGCCTGAGTCCTTCTTAAAACAGGTCCAGAGCAGTTCACTCTGCCAGTGAAAATACCTGGTGTGGACTTGGATCAAACAGAAAACATTTGCCCTCAAGCCTATTAAGTGGATAAGCTAAACCTGACCATTTATCCTGTTCATACCCCTAATGCAGTCTTGAGTTGCAGGTGCATTTTCCTCTGGGAAGGCATTCTTTTCACTTCGAACCACAGCCTGTAAGCCATGGCCTGTACCTTTTCCAGTAGACTGTTGCTGTACCTACAGGATACAGGTGTAATACTTGACTATGTATAGAAAACAGAGCTTGCAATCTAATAAGAATTTATATTTGAAGAAACTTTAACACCTAATGAAAAGATCATTTTGGATCAATTCATTTAGTAAACTGTTAGCTAGGACATAGTGGAATTGTTTCCTTCCAAAAATCTAAACCATTTATATGCTTCGAAGTGAGAGTTTGTGTGACTTACCCTTATTAAAACTCACAAGCAATAGGTTTTCCTTTTAGATTCCTTGTGAAGTTTTCTCTCAAGATTCCCTTTCATTTTCAAAAAAAAAAAAAAGGTAATGCTTCTACAGTAGATACTTGTTTTCAGAATGTAAGTGGAGGAGATGACAGTAGGGAAATAGCGGTAACTGGCATGGGACAGACAGGAGATAAGTACTTTTATCTATTTCCCTGGATCATGTTTAGCAAGATGCTGTGTAATGAGGGTTTTCTGTGGGCTGAAGAAGTCTGAGATGCAGATGTTTCTTGTTTAAGGTGAGGAATCAAATTGTGCTTGGTGGTTTATTCAGAATGATGCTGTAAAGCAAGAAAGAGCACTCTTGCATGTCACGTGAAAAAAGAGATCAAATAGACATTTCATGACTGGAAAAATGAGTACTAAAGGGGCCTATAAGACAGAAAAAGTAGTTATGCAGAATTGTCTCTCAATTCTTCCTTTAATGATCACTCTCCTTGCTAGAGGAGCTGCACCTTTAGATAAAAATAATCATGAAAAGACTGTAATTTGTATAAAGTTATCCCTTGAATCTACTGTTCTTCATAAGCCAAAGCGTGTCCTTTTGCAATTATTATTCATTCTAAGAGGAAAGGATGTTTGGTGGGTTTTTTCCTTTGGTCTTTTACTCCCCAGGGGAAGAGCCTGTTTGGGGATTTTTACAGCACTCAGTGGTTTACAAGGTGCACAGGAAATATTAAGTTACAGAGAAAAATTTGAAAGTAATTTTGGTATCTAATAGAAATTAGAGCCTTACTTCTAAAATTATTCTGAATTATCAAATACCAAGAAATATAGTTTAAAATGAAGAAAGAGTGTGTAGGTATTCCCGGGAAGGACCTGATTCATGTCACAGGCTGACTTGAGATCCTTGGAAAACTGGAGCCCTTTTTCCTAAAGAGCCTTGTAGGAATGTCATGGGTTTCCCAGCTGTAGTCGTGATTGCTCTGGTAGGGACTTTCAATCTATCTGCCTTCTTCTGATTAGTAAATAGAATGGGTTTCTAGAGTGTAAACAACTGGACTTGTGGATCCTTCTGCATCAGAGGAGCAGTTGCACTGTAGATTGTCTGCATGTGAATTGTTTCTAGAAATCGCAGCTCTTCATTACTGTCTTAGTGCCTTGTAGCTCTAAAATTGTAGGTGACTGCATGTCTCGTACTTTCTCTGGTGTGTGAGAGGAGATATCTGTGAGAAAAGCAGAAATACAGTGAACACTTTGACCTTGAGGTTCCTGGTTCCGAATTTGCAACATGGAAACAGAGCACTGCCACAGCATTTTGATGACCTCTTACTTGCTTTCTGCAGGTTGTAGTGATTAAAGTAATGAGGAAGCTGAGAGATTCTTTTATTTCTCTGCACAGAAGGTACTCCTCAATTTGTACTCAGTCGTTCATTTTGCAGGTAGGTGGAACTATGTATGCATTAAAGGTATACATTTGATAAATGTAGCAAACTTAAAACTAGCCTTGAGAAGATGACTGAATTCCCTGGGCTAGCAAGAGTCCTCTTGTTTATGTTTTCGTATATTTCATTGGACAGTTTTTATTTTAAAGCCAGCTGTCACAACCTGATGTTTCACAGCCTTCGCTGTTGGAACACGCGTGAGTTCTGGCATCAGTCCACGTGGAATATCTGTTTGAACAAATGTAGTATCAAGGCATGCCAACCATGGCCAGTTGCATTTAGTTATAGCAGTTGCTGAATGTACCTGGAGGGTCGGTGTTCAGCAGGGAGTGAAGTCAATTTTGGCATCTCTCTAACAATGCTTTGACTTCAAAACTTGTACCTCATCATGTATGTGAGGGAAAAAAAATGACTTTTCTACGAAAGCTGGGATAGCTTGTTTGGCTGTGGGAGCCACGTAGCTGTGAGGACTCAGTTTGCACTTGGGTCATGAAGGACATTGCAAAGGCTCGAGTGAAATGCAAGTCAAACTGAAACACCGATCCCTAAGACCACCGTAAAAGCTCCCAAACCATTATCTGCTCCCTGAATTGTTTCCTGCCACAGATTCTTTCTAGTTACAAGAGCGTGTCTAAGGCAGCAGGACAGTTTCTGGTTGCCCACAGTGCAATTTTGACATTTTGAGGGAGCAGTATGTATATAAAGAGGCAAACAATTAATTAGAAATACTAGAATATATATTGGGCCTAAGTGCAGCTGTAGCATTCAAAAGTGTGGAAGGTTCCTCTAAAATAACCCTGTGAGGTCACAGCTTCCTTTTATAGGAATTAATGCAACTGCTGTGCTGTGGCATAAATGGTCCTTTCTGAAGTATGCAGTATATTCATCTTCTTTGCAGTTGTGACTGTTTGAAGTGAAAGAATCCAATAGTCTGTACTAGACTATTTGCACACAAATCAAGTTGTCATTAATCACAGTTGGAGAGAGTGTGCCCTATGTGGAGTGAATTATTGTCAGAAAACTACAAAATGCATCCAGACCACTGTGCAGGAATAAAAAATCTAAAGAGTAACACACACTAAATCTAAAAAGTAACATGTAAAGTATTTGGAAAATTAGTAGATTCTAGTCAGTGACTTAACGTGGGTTTTAAGAGAAATACTCTAAATTAATTGATTGAACCTGTTACAAATGTTATGTATACAGGTAGGATAGATAAGAAGTATTAAAGAAAAGCAACTATTTCCATCCACAAATGTAGGGTCTTGACAACTCCCACTGACCTCATAGTCAGGTTCATTGAAATAATGGATCACAGTTAATTTGGGGGCCTGTCTGGTGCTGGGAACAATATGGAGCAAAGCACCTCAGGGTGGTTCTGCTGAGTGTTGTTTGAATACTGTCTGACATTCCTGGGAAGCACAAGTGTTGCTCCATCTTCTGTCTGCTTTCATAGTTCTGGTGGGATGAAAAATTAGATGCGTTTATATCTGATTGTAACACTCCTTTTGGGGTGCAAGGAAGGAGTAGGAATTAGTTTGTGTCCTCTGAAGACTGCAAGGGCTGTAAAATATAACTGGTCCATTAATGTGACAGAAAGGGCTAAAAAAAGTCCTTGTTGTTTTCTTTCAGTTCCAAATGATAAAGGAAAAGCCATCTTGATCTAAGCATGTTGAATATGCTGAATCATGATCACTGTCAAACCACCGCAAGGGGAAAAGCTGAAGCTTCAAAGCAAACTCTGGAATTGCAAGCTGCAGGCACCAGTCTGTAATTCAAAGATGCCAAATCTACTTTATGTTCTGGCGTGTAGAAGGACCACTTAGAGCAAAGTTACAAAATTCTGCACAGTTATACACAGATAAAATCTAAATTTGAATACCAATATGCTGCTCCTTGATATTTGGCACTGCCTGAACCAGTTTGGGGGTGATTTGCTTTGGGGAAGTGGCATAGCTACCCTTGCATAGTTTTGTCCTGGCTTAAACCCTATGAGGAAGACTCAATGCAAATGGGACTTTACTGCTTCCAGGCTTCAACTGGTACCTGCAGAAAGGTCTGCAGAGCTCTGTGAAATCTTGCTGTGTGAGTCAGCACTCTGCCCCATGCACAGCTTTGTACTTTTGACATGAGCCAACATTTATGTGGAGTCCATGGGCCAGGAGCTATTTTGCAGGAGTAATCCCACCAGTTGTTTGCTTGACACTCATGCTCTAATTCCATCCTCAGAAGTATTTTTCCTGTGTGAGTGCAGACCTCCATGATACACCTTTTGTGAGTGGAGGTGACTCATGGAAGAAAACATTTGGCAGGATCAAGCCCAAAGACAGGAAAATGTGTGGTCACACTGAATGTAAGCTCTAAAGTGAATTTGTATTAAAGATGGCATTACAGAAGGAAAGCTCTGGAAAGCAGAGCACTGAGAGGTTCCAACACTGGCAGCAGTTGGGTCTAGATTTCAGTCTTTAACCTCTTTCTACACAGCTGTTCCACTGCAATGTAGAAATACTGTTTTACTTCCACAAGTAGGACAGGCCCTTAAAAGTATTTATTTGGGATATTTCAGAGCCATCTGAAATAATGTGGAGTTGTGTACACACATCACCATGTTTTGATTGGGATGCAAGAGGGACAAGTTTTGGAAGGACTTCTTTTTTTCAGGTAGATGGAGAGAGATTTCTTGCAGTGCAAAGCTAGAGGATTTTGGTAATGGCTATAACATACAGAGTGCTCCAGAATGGCTTATTCTAAAGCAGTAGGAAAATGACAGCCATGGTTATTTTTTTTTATATTAATATGTGTACATTGCAAATAAAAAAATCATATAGTGAGACTGTGATGGGAAAGTGGAGAACTTTGTCAAATACAGTTTAGCTTTCTGTTGGCAGCCATGGATTTTCCCAAGTTCAAATGACAATGTTTTGTCCAAGGAGAAGTCTTTAATTTTCTATCTATCTGATCTGAGTGATTTGCATACAAAGGATCTATGGCAAAAAAACCCACTTAAATGTTGGTATTTTTATTGGTTTAAAAAGACTTGCGTCTGCACCCTTCATTTCAGAAGATCAACATCTCTCTCAAGATCTGTAGATAGATAGCAATTACAAAAAGTGGTTCGCCCACACATACAGTGGCTTAACTCTTTAATAACAGTTATTTTTGTAAAAAAAGGTATGAACATATCTCAATCAATACACTGTCCTTATTCTGCAGAATTTTCTTATTTTCTTAAGCTTTTCAGGAGCATGAGCTGATAGCAGGGTCATAGCAATGTATCTGTGGTGCTCACTCATGTCCACTCACTTGGGGAGGAAGAAGTGGTAAAGCATGAAGAGCTCTAGTTTATTCTCTCCATATTAGTCCCAAAAAAGAAATGAGCAGTGAATGCTTCTACAGCACATAATACAAAAAACAGAGTATCTTATGAACAAATAATAAGTTAATTTTACCCTAGCTAATACTGAAGATAGCATATGGTTTTACATGGCTTTATATGGTTTTATGTGGGTTGTTTTAATATGGTTTCATATGGTTTATATGAGGCAGCATGTATGGTTTTATATAAACCATGAAAACAAATGCTATCATGTGAGCTTTTGGTGGTATTCAGGTAGTGCAAAGGTATAGTTTGTCTTAGACTGTAAGAAAACTAAACTTGATACCTGCTATTTCTTTGTGTTCTGTTGTTTCACTGCTGTCTTTTCCTTCCTGTCTCTGTTGACACTTTTGTTAGGTTGCACAAGTATTGATACTGTTATTTTGTCTCCTGTGGAATCTGCTCTTACCCTGACAGCCTTCAAGCACCACCAGGGATGTCCTGAGCACCCTTCACTTCCATTCCTCTATTAGTCTCTAGTTACTCTTCCATAGGAGTCAGAGCACATTATTTATTCCTCTGAGGAATAAAAGCTTTTTGAGTAGGGAAAGTAGCATTCAGGAATTTTTCTCACAAAAGGTGCGAGAAAAGGAGTTGTGAAAAACCATAGTTCTGGAGCTCTACTGTTGTCTTACTCATTTTCTCTTGGAACATTCAACCGTTCTCTCCTATTTTATTTTTTCTCACTAATGCTCCAGCACCAGAATCAAAGAATTTGCCCTGAAACCACTCCAAAATGTGCTTTGGTGGAGGAATAAAAGCCTCTGAAGCTGTGGAAATGTCAGAGGGGTGCTATTGAGGTGAAAGGGAAAATATGCTAATGAAGACTATGGATGATGCAAAGTATTGCATAGCTGACATGCAGAAGGTATTTGGTGTAAGGGTAGCTGCCAGAGGTCTTTTTTAGCCCAGTATAACTTCCAGGTGAGCACGGCAATGAAAAAATCAGGAGAGAACTGAAAAAGAAAGAACCCCAAAACCCAACCCAATTAATTAAAAACCTTTTTTATAAACAAAATTTTAAACATTCTTCATTATCTGGATAGGATTAATACAGGGGACACGAGTCTGTGTGTGTGTTTATGTTCACACTTTTTCTGCTTTTTACTTCTGTTCCTGGCACTGCCATCTGTGTCCTGTGTCTCTGTTGCTTTTCATCCTGTATTTACATAGATTTTGGTTTTGTGACCTTCTGTTTGTGGTGCAGATGTTTGATTCTTGGTGCAGTCTCAGGCTTAGTCCTGATCTTAGGCTGCGGGAAGCCCCCACTAAGAATTGGTGGTAATAATCAACCCCTGTAAATGGAGAAATGGAGGGGGGGACATGACAAAGCTTCAGACTGTGGGTGTTTGCCCCCTTTAGGCTGGCATGAGCTTTCTTAGCTCTTATCTATGGTGGTTCCCAAGAGTTGATTTTTAAATGACCAGCTATCGTGTTCTGCAAAGTGGATTGCAGGATGGACTTTTCTTAAGGCAGAAGAACCATGCTTGTTGTTTGAACTTGAATATTATTTGAAGTTGGGTTGGTTTGGGGGGTTTTTTTGGCCTCTTGGGCATAAATAGAGCAGGTGTGTGTTTGCCACAGGCCACAGCTCGGGAAAGCTATGTCAAAGCACAATGAGGTCATTGTGAAACATCAGTATTCTTCCAGAGACCTGGCTGTTACAGACAGGAATACTTAAGAAAGATTTGTAGACTGGATTGCAGATGATAGACAGAAAAGACTTCAAGAAAAATCTTTGTCTGCCTAATTGTGTTTGCCCAGTGAGAACTACATCTTATCACCCACCTCTGAACAAGCTGTTTGAAGCAACTGTGTTGACAGTGAAGTGGGTTTGCACACGTCCAGTGTTGGGTTGATCTTTGAGTGCTAGGGAGATCTGGTTTCTTTAAACAAATCGTTCTGCATGTGAACAAGGTGAATATTTTCATTGTAAAGTGTGCTTTGACTTTGAGTGTGTCGGGAAATACTGTACCCACTAAATGATTATTAAATGGAAAGGAGGGAGGAGTTCCCAGGCATTATGGAGCCAGGTTCTACAGCTGGACTCTGAGCTGACACCGACAGCACTTAGCCAGGAGTGGAAGAATATGTTGTATAACTCACTGGCTCTACCAAGTACGTAGTGGTACTCTGCAAATAAACTTTCTATCAAGGTATTTTTGGACTTCTGCCTCAAACCAAGCGGATAAGGAGCATTTATGGCTCTAGCAATAAAATTCTGCAGATGTTCTTTTTTGTATGTGCAGTACTAAAAAGGAAAGCCGTGCTATGCTTTTATCAGATCAACTTGAAATCAGTACAAGTGTAGCTTAGGGTTGGGATTTATGTTTTCGCAGCAACATACCTTTTTACTCCAAGAGGGCTTTCAGTGTTTGTGCTTGGAGTCCCACATTAAGGCCCCCAAAGTGACAACAATATGGTTTTCTTTGTGAGATTTGAATGTCTGGATTAGGTCACTTCACTCTTTTATAGCTTTAACCAGCTTCAACTTGTACTGTGGTGACACACATCTGCTGACTCGATGGATCAGTGCATTAAGCTTCAGGCTGACTGGTGGGCCATGCTTGAAAGACTTTTGGCATGTGCTGGTGCCTGCATTTTTCACCCCTGACTGAAAGCATATGCTTCATACAATTGAGACAGTGTTAGCATGTGGGTCTCAGGCAGCCTCCTACACATCTGGCAGAGCCTGGCCCTCCTTCCAGGTGAATCATCTCTCCTGGGAGGGTGGCTTGCAGCACTGTGGCATCTGCAGAGTGGCAGGAAGTGTCTGAATTCATCTGAGAGTGATTTTTATCTTCACATGCTTTTCCAATTTCATCAGGCCCCTCATGCTACATTCCAAGTGACATGATTAAACCTGCCAAAGACAAAGGGAGGCTGATTGATAAAAATTATCTCTGACCCTTCACAATCTGTCATAGCTTAAGATAGTAGTAATAATAGTAGTAATGATGGAATGAAATAAGTGTTATGCAAAGGAAGTTATTGTTGTTTGAATAATATTCTGTAAAATAGGATTACTTCCTTGCTTTTTGTTTCCCTTTTATCAGCCAAATTAACTTGTCATCAGCATAATAGAAGAATGGACTGCAAAGGATTATAAACTTTACATTGACTTTAAGTGGCACTTTACTGTGATTTCTATTGTCTCGGTTTTATTTTAATGTTTAAGTTTGAAGGCACAATAAAGATGCAGACCAACAGCAAAGGATCAGTTTTCACAGTGGAGGTCAGATATTTAGGCAGAGGTGTTCTTTAACAAGCAGTGTATGGATCTGTTTTTCTCAATATGAAAAGAAAATCTTTGAAGGAAGGTTCTAAACATAACTGGTACTACACAGCAAATAGAATATTTTATAAGCACAGTACATAAAAATATTTTTATTCTTTAGTCTGCTGTACTAGACCAGGCACTTGGGTTATATTTCCTTCCAACCAAGCATCTGGACTGATACAGATGATCTGTAAGAAAGGAGATTAACTCTTTGTACCCTGAGATGTGTTACAGATCTGTTGCATTTGCTGCCATTTCAGTATTGCCAGTGAGAAAAAGTTCTCATAGAAATATAGTAAGTTTCTTGCCTTCTTTAGAAAATACCCTTTATTTTCCCAGAGGAAAATGAAAAATACTTAGGCGAAAAAGCATGTAGCTATTTTGAAGTACAAAAACTAGCACATCTGTGTAAGTTACAGTGCAAAGACAACTATGCAAATTTAGTTCTTGGTTGCTGTAGTGTTAATGACGAGTAATTCTGTTGATTTCATTTGAGTTATTCACAATTAATGTATCTAGTGAGGGCAGAATCTGACCCACTCGGCTTTGATGTGTGCTCTGCTCTGTCAGGAGCTGCGAGGTTCTTTTGAACAGATGCCTGTGTTCCGCTGATATGTGGGGTCATTAAAAAGATCAAGATGACCAAGGCTGAGACGTTCGGATGGCTGCAGACAGCTGTGCTTTGCCTCTGCTGGCTACACGGGGTGGATTCTCTGTGAATTTTCCCTCTGAGGTTAGGTGTGTGGGAGCATTTTGCATACTGACCACTACCAAGCCCCAGCCCCGTGTCTGGATGTAGAAATCTGGGCAAAGATTACAAGTTACGGCTCTTCCTGAGAAAGCAGTAGGTTCCCATATGTCATGTTGAAGAAAATCCATTCAGGGCTTTTGCTGGGCAGGCTATGAGAACGTTGCAGGGCTTTTCCCAGAGAGACAAGGCAGCAAGTTAATAGTTGCTGAGTGTGTTGTTTCTGTACTTAACAAAGGTTTGGTGTTTAGTGTGTTCTCTAAGTACAGGACTTTGCAGTTTCCTGCTACCACAGCAAAGCAGCTGGTCACCAAGTAGCTGAGTCAATGTTAGATAGCCTGCAAGGCTTCCTTCCAGATATTTTTATGGAGGACTTAAAATTGCACAGGATTCTAAGATCCCCTCAAATGATTGCAGTGAATACCAGCTATCAACTTAATCAGGAAATAATACTTCAAATCCTGCCAACTTGCTAATAAGAAGCTTCTTCAGTGCTCTGGTAGTCATACCTTGCTAAAAACCAAAAGTTTAATTTTACCTGTTCAGTGTTTTCATGCTTTTTTATCTCTTTACTGCTATAATAGGTACTTTATTTCGGGGTATGCTTCAGTAGATTGCACAAGGGTGCATTTGTTCATTTTGTGATTTTTCTTTTCTTTCTTTCAAAGCCCATTGGAGATAAAAAGTGAATGACGTTATTGCTTATATGCAAGTACATACGTAAGCAGAATGGCATCATCTAGCATAGTAAATATGGGGTTTGTTTCTCAATGCAAATAAAGTTCTGCAGCTAAATTTAGCTCAAAATACTGAATACTTGAAATGAGAGCAGAATAAAGCTGTACTTCACTGCTTGGATAGTGAAGCACTTTTTTTTTTTTAAGAAGCCATTACACACTTGGGACTTTTCCCAAACACATTTCTGATTCATGAACTCTGGTGAAGGCATTGGGATGGAGCTCTGAAGAGCAGGGCTAGATGCAGCCATCATTTGGATATGAGTTGGCAGAGCTACTTAGCTGCGACTTTTCCCTGTGAGCCAAAACACAAGTGGTGCCCTCAGCAGTGCTGTGGGGTGGGAGGAAAGGCTGTCACGCTTTCCCCCAGCAAATCCATTCCAGCTGAAGAGGTAACAGCCCAGTGAAGAAACTGGGCCACGTTTAAAGCACTGTGGTAGAGTCCTGTGGCAGGGCAACTAAATAGGCTCTCATTTGGACCTGTGTGGTTTTCCAGAAGAGAAGAAGGACAAAGTTGGCTGACACTTGATCCTTCTCTCGGAAAGCCTCTTTCATTAAGTAGCTGCTGATAGGAAGTGTCCCCTGGCAGTTGCAGAGAGGTCTGTGCAAAGGCTGTGGGCCAGAGGGAACCGAGGAGGGGCTGCAGGTGAGGCGTGCTGAGGCGAAGCCTGACAGGACAGCACTCGTCAGTCAGACCCGAGTGCCGCCTGCCTGTCGTGTCCACTCTGCAGCCAGGCAGGTAAAACTGTCTGATCTTCAGAAATGCTGCAGTGGCTTGCATTTACGGCAATCTTTGCATGTAGCAGTCATTGCCTTTTTCCCCCCACCAGTTATGGTGCAGGGGATTTTTTTTCTTCATGGATCAGTATTTCTTGCCAGTCAGCATTTCACAGCTTACACGAGAATGTAAAGCTGTACAAGCACCATGCTTCTTACGTTCAACAGATAATTCTTTGAGATAATTGTAGTAAGTCATAAGGATATACTCCATTGTGGCAGAATTATTCCTCACCTGTAATAAAGGAAGTGGAACTGCACTTTTTTTCTCTGAAAACTAATAGAGTTGTTTCAGAATTGTTTCCAGTGTTCCTGACCTGGCTTCTGGTTTTTTGGTCTTACGCTCAAACTTGTTATCTCCATTATTCAACAGGGGTTTCCTTCTTTTCTTGTTCGCTTTAAGATTGTCAAGGTAAAGTATTTTAGGTCAGGAAAAGTTGGGATATATATACAGTTGTTCATATATATTCATGTGTGTAAATTTAGATGTCCCACACTACATGCTATTAACAATGAGTGTATGCTTCTTTTTCTTACTCAGTTGCACAGGTTGAGAAATGAGTGTTTGTGAAGTGACACTGCATGTGTAATTGTGAGGTAATGGAGCAAAACGTAACATTCTTGCTGTATTTCTTGGCACTTTTATTTAATTGTAACCATAACAATGAATTGATTAATTTGCTATGTGGAAGGACTGTGCTAAAATTTACTCCCCCATGTCTCTGAGTGCCTTTGCCACTAGCCAACAGTCTTTTTCCGGCTTGTGTTCTCCTTGTCTGGTAAAAAGGTCTGACAAATAGGTGCTGGGTGTGTGTGTGCATGCATGCACACGTGCATGTGTTTATTTTACTCTCATTTAGAGCCATTAAGAACTTGATCCCGTAAGGTTCTGAGCATTTTTATTTCCTGCCGGCTTTTCAGGGGGAACACCTTGTAGAAGGCATTTGGCCTTGATGATAACACTCATCACAGAAGGGAAAAAAAAAAAGTGGGGGGGATGAGGGTAGGAAGGGAGATGGGAGAGAATGAGTGAAGGAACGTGACCGAAAGCACTGAATCCACCATTTTCTTTGTCTGCCTGGTGTGTTCGCTGCCATTTGATTCATGGCAGCCAACCAGCTTGGAGACAGGACTTTCCACAGGTGAATAGGCGTGCATGGCTTTTATCTGCCACTGCCCTCTACTGAAGAGAATATGAGAGATGATTTTTCAGCTATCTGGTTTTGTAATAATTTCAGTCTTGAGGTGTCTGAGACTCCATTAGAACAGACAACGGAGGCCAGGTACTTCTGGACATATTTAATTTTTTGCAGGAAGTGGTACACAGCCTTCTGTCATGTAATGCAAAGGCGTGGAGCTTGGAGAAAACACTCCTACTAATGTTCAAATCACAACACCATTTAAACCCCTTATATCCTGTGCATGTAGAATTAATAGCTCTCAAGTCAATACATGCAATGTATGCCTAGCTTTAGGAAATGTCACCAGCTCTTGTTACATAAAAACACCAAAACAAAGCACTAGGCAGCCTGTAAGTAGAACAAAGTTTAATTTTTAATGTGATCTTCCAGTTTGTAAGAAATTATTAAAATAAATTAAAAAGAGCAGCAGTTGTAGCTTTTAATTTCTTTGCTTTAGACAGTTTGAGGAAAAAATTGTATTTGGGGTGTTTTTTTAACCTATGACATGGAACAAAATAGTGACTGAAGGTAAATATGGTCCAGGCTTCTCTCAGTTACTGGGGGAAAACTCTTTTGGGCTGTCTCACTATTTCATCAACTTTCCCTTTAACTAAAGCAAGGGACACAGTTCCGCAGTGAAACAACAGAAAGCAGTAAGAGCTTAACAGGGCCCTCCAGGTAACATGAAAGAGTGCCTCAGTCATCCTCTGTCTTGTTACTCTAAACACCAACTGCATTGTCTCGAGTCGTTTTCCCTTGCGGGAACACTTAGCCTTACCAAACACAGCTCAGCCTTACAGGTACATTCCCACCAATTAAAGAGGAGGGGTTCCTCACAAGTGCTGCCAATGCACCCACCTAGCTTGAGTGAGGATTGCCAAGTACAACAAACAGTGCCAAAGCGTGTGGTGGTTTCGGGCTCTGCTCCAATGGGGACCAAGATGAGACACTCAGTCACAACTTAGCCTTTACATAAAGCCAAATCTTTGTGTATTCCCCTGGATTATACTTGGAGCCATCCTCATAATGTAAGGTATACCTGGGCGGCTTCTGGCCTCATCTGCTGGCAGAGCTCCAGCCTGGGAGAGACTGGGCAGCAGTGCATGCTTTGGGTTGAGGCTTAGTTTGGGGCTTACCAGTTAAGTTGGCAAGTCTGGTTTGTGGCAATCAAAATTGAGATTCTCTCAAGGTTTTCAGCTGTGAAGCATATGAATTTGGGGCCTTGCAAAACACCAGCCTCCCAGAAGAGAGAAAATAGGTACCTTCCAGTCTTGGATCTAACAAAGAACTGAGGGTGGGGTTTGGATGAAGGTTCAGATCTGTATTCTCTGTTTAGTTTCAGCATTGTGGTTTTGGACCATCAGCAGTGGTAACATACAAATGATTTTTCCCTCTAAAGAGCACAGTAAAATGCTATTATACTTGTTAATCTTCTTTTTTATATCTTGCCAAGTGAGGACTGCTGCACTGCAGCTGGCATAGTGGAGGTGCCTGTGTTTTTGCCACTCTTTGTTCACAGGGGAATGAGGACAGTTTTCTGTACACAGTATTCTGCCTTCCCCTTAAAACATCTGAGTCACACAGCTGTTTCCCAGTTAAATCAGACTCAGTCTGACTGTACATTAAGTTGTGTTATGCAACACAGGCTGGCAAACTTGTCCACTGATACAAACTACACAGAAAAATCTGAAGGTGGACGAAATCCCATTCCTCTCAAGGGTTTACTCTTCTTTATGTCAGTGACACTTCCATTATAAGCCCCTGCCTTGATTTGCAAGAGGTTTGGTCACCATTATTCTTCATTACAGTAGGCTCTGCCAAAGACTGCTTTAAAATCTCCTTAAACCTCTGTAACAGAGCCCAGAGTAAAAGATGTTCCCACGTGCACACCATGACACCTCGGGGTGCCGCAGCTGTGAACCTGCCTTGCCAGGCCTCTCTTAGTGCTGCTGCCACTGCATTTAGACCCCCAACAAAGAGGAAGGCAGTGGGTGCTTTCCACTGCTGCTGCCTCTCCCTGCTTTGCTGGCAGAGGCCGCGTGTCCTGGTTTACATTGGCAGAAGCCAGCATAGCTCAGGGATGAATTTAGCCCTTGGCACTCCTTAGAGAGCTGACTCAGATGACTGCACTTGAAAACTACAAGCTGGTCTCTTATTTAATTCTCCTGAATGTCCAGATTTTATTATTTTAATTTTTACTTCTTGTAATGCTTCTTTTTGTGTTAGTGGGAGAGCCTTGCTGTTTGACTCTCTGGGCTGTCCTGGAGTTACTGCAAGGATAGAGTAGTAATAGTTTTCACCTACACAGCACCTTATCCCAAAGGATCTCAAGTTCTTCTCAAAAAATAAACTCAACATCATCAGTGGGCCAGCTGATAGGTAATATCCATTATTTTTTATATGAGAAAAGGAAAGTATGGAAGACTTAGGTGGTGTGCTCAAAAGTGCGTAGCAGATGAATTTCAGAACTAAGATAGAAGGTAAATACCACAGTTCCTTCCTCTGAAATCCTTGGGGCAAAAGGATGACCTCTGGATTTCTTTTCTTCTGCCAGCTGCTTCTGTGAATCACATTAAGGTGCAACTAGATCAGTTTGTGCCTTGGACATCTTTTGAAATTGATTGATTATCTCTGAATTTCAGCTCATATTCTGAATTGAGTGTCCTTCTGGTCTTCGCTTTGAGGGAGAAAGCTTGAAAATGTGTCCTGAGTATAGATTTGGAAGGTGCACTAGTTTCCATAGCAGCAATTCCTAGGCAGTAGCTCTGGAACATACCTGCACTGCTCAGTGTGCTACTGGCAGTGTCCAGTGCTACTGAGGGCACAAAATCCAGCAGTGGGAAGAAGTGGTCGGAATTCAGCCAGCCTGTCTGAGCAGATACCCTGTATCTGCTGTGTGTGTGTTAGTTGGGGGTCTCAGAACAGACGAAGGAACCCCAGCTGCCAAATCTACAGCTAGAAGGGAATCCTCAGTTAAGTATCAAATACCCATAAGTACAAGCTTGGGAAGACTTGTGCTGTCCCAAGCAGGTGGCAGGGTCGTGTCATATGCATGTTTTGGCATTTGGGAGGATTATACACTTCATGTTAGGAGGTGTCTTTTCAGCAACCAAACGTTATCTGCGCCTGGGTCTCCCCAGAAGCAGAGACTCCTTGCACCGGTTCTGCTCGCTTGCAGTTTTGCAGCATGCAGCACATTCCTTAGATTTTGAGGCAGAAAAACTGGAGTTTGTCTTTCATACTGTGTGAATACTGTGGCTTTGGAGAGAGTTCCAGACAAAGACAGGAGAAAACAGAGATTTGCTTCAGAAATAAAATTCTGCTGTCCCTGTTGCCATTTCCCTATGAAACTGCTTCCTTCCAACTCTGCGTCTGACGCACAATTGGTATTGGAAGCAGAATTGGTTGGGGCAAGTTTGTGACTGTAGCTGGCATTTCTGTCATGCCTTGTGCTGAATGCACAGCCTCTCCCTGCATCCTGGGTGTCTGAGCACATTAGGAACACTGTGGGGAGGAGGGCCTTGGCAGTGAGTGCCAGAGGGGGAGAGCCACGGGCACACAACTGCGCAGCCTCAGCCAGCTCCTCTTGGAGGACGCTTTGTTAAAACTGTGGTGGACATGTCTGAGAGACACCATTTGCAAATACGATCGATGAGTAAAATGTAGCTACTAATGTGAGATTTCTGTGAAGCTATGAAAGTTTTTGTCTAAATTGGTCTTGCATGCAACGTGCGAGCATACCGACTTCTTAAAAAAATCTTAACAGAGGAAACTGAAATCACTGGGTTAGTTTGCAGTGTAGGGACTCTATTTATTGTTCTAATAACATTTGACTGAAGGATTACCCTGCTATTCAGTAGTGCTTGGGTTTGTTTCTTAATCCGATCACCTCGTGACTGCTCTCTAAGCTTTCCCCTTCCTTTTCTATTCTTAACACGCAATTAAAATGAAACTCTTCTGTATTATTACTGTAAATAACATGCAAGTAAGAGAACATACTTTCCAAATGTCACTGCTTTGCTTACTCCTGTTACTTAAACTGTATCGCTTTGATAATTTAGTTGACTTCATTGAACTTATGACAGCACATGATTTTTCCCCTTACTAGTAGAATAAGTAAATGTGCAGTAATAAATAGATCTAATTGTGTTTGTCACTGCCATAAAGATGGGGTTTCCTCTTGCGTTAAATATCCATGCAGGTCTCTCAGCTGCATCTACTGAAGAAGACACAAACAGGTATGGGGAAGTTGCTAAGCTACAGAAATATGTCCTTTTTGGAAGTTCCCAGCTTTCTGCCACAATTATTTCTCAGTATTAAATATAATATATAATCCTAAAGTCTAAACTAATTGGAAAAAAAGATGCTTGCAAAACAAAATTTCAATTCTAGCTAAGTGATTAATTCCAACTTTTCAATAAGACTATGTAGTGTCATGCTACTAAAACATTCAGTTTAGACTAAGTTCCGCTAAAACTCTTGCAGTTTAGAAAGTTTTTGATACTTTTGTGACCTGCTTTAGAAACTTACAGAGAAGTTTCTGTGATTCTGAATTACAGAATTCTATTGCTCATGGAGTTTGAACAAATGACAGTAGCTGGGTCCTAGGCAGGCCATGCTGCCAAACTGCATAAATGTCTTGTGAGCCCAATAAGCCGTGACTTGGACCTCAGTGGGCTTTGGAGCAGGCTCTTTGTGTGTGTTAATTCAGGGCAGCAATGCCTTTGCAAACCCCTGAGTAGGGTGCTGTAAAGATGGTTGTACGCTATGAAGCTGGCCAGATGCTGTGATTTTTTTGTGATGAGGGTAAATATCCAGGAGGAATTAAGGTGGATTAGTCAAAGTACCTTTATATAGTTGCCAAGCTTTCAAAAGTGAAAGGCTGCCACTAAGCCACAAGACCCTTACCACAAGCAGCACCATGCTACTGTAGCTGTTATTTAAATTATTGCAGTGGGAGGTATCTCTTAGTAACCATATTAGTAAAGAGCTGCTTAATGACTTCACAGGCAAATAGATAATTAAACCATTAAACACTACAGAACTGAGAACCACGTCCCCAGCGAACTTCGACGTTGTCTGTCTTCTTAATGGACCCTGAAAGCCGAGCCTGGGTCTGAATCACAGTGTGAAGTGGAAGGAGCCATTGGAGAATATGGATCTAGATTTTTCAGCTTGAGCCCTTCTCCTGATTAGTCAGGTTTTGCTGAGTTATCTGCTTTGTAAATACACCTGTAGATGTTTACACAAGAACAATAAAATTCCATCAAGTCTTGCCCTATGAAGGGGTTTCTTTGTCTATAGTGGTTTTGATCTTTGCTTCCACGGGAGAACAATGTGGAGTTCAGTTGGAAGATACTGTGAGAGAGAATTCTAGTGAAGTCCTACTTCTGGATTTATGGGCACAAGATTTCTAACACTGCAGAGTTTTTGAAGGTTTTTATGTTAGCTGCGTTTGTATTCTGAGATCAGGCAAAAACTGTGTTCTGAAACTGGCCCACTGGATGGAAAGGTGGGGGTGTCTGTGTGTGTGACACTGAGAATGGGAAGAGGTGGAGACTTTAGTGAGGTCTCCAGTACTCCCTGGAACTTCAGGCATATGTTGTACTTTTTTATCTTGCAAACTTAAAGAGCACAAATAGCAACAAGAATGGCAAATGGCATCGATCTCGGCAAGATTTGCAGTAGTAGGGTTTTTGTAAGAAAACAAGAAGCCACAGATTTGGTCATGTCATTGGAACACATTTAACGCACATTTCTGTTCTAGGATATGCATGCATTTTTTTTGCAGGCTAAAATTAAGCATTTTGATACAGAGCTTTAGCAGACCACAGTGTTTGTAAGATTAAAAGACAAGGTCATCAGGCCACAGGGCACCTTCAGTTTCATCCTCTGAAAATAAGTGAACATATTAAAAAACTATGGGAGAGTTTTTATAAGTGAGTAGATTTGACTTCTGTAACAAGACTTTTATTTCTTGTCACCTTTATGTTTTTATTAGACTTTTCAGTTAACATTTTTAAAAAAAGAGAAGCCTCTGAAAAGGACCCTTGCCTGTAGCAGGAAGCATAATCTGTTTCTCTCTCCTTCTCTCTCTCATTATATGCTGGCATGAACACTCTGACATTGCTAATTGCCTCCACATTACACTGGCTGAATTCCAACAGTAGTGGCATAAAAATTAATGAACAAGACAGAGCTCACACATAAGGAACATATGGTGCAATAGCGGTCAATTGCATTCGAGTTTAAAATAATGTCTTGAGAGAATCATGATCAAAGCAGTTTCACAAAATGAAAAGGGCCAGATTCTACTTGCACTATGGATCTATGCTACCTCACTGTCCTCACTGAGAGTGTGAATGTGAACAAGGAGATTCCCCAAACTGTGAATAGAGAATGCCAAAAAGTTGTTTCATTTTCAAATGTGGTAGGAATTTCCCCCACTATTCTTACTGTGAAAAATAGTGCGAGTTAATTTTCTGCTGGGAAGCAAAGCTAGGGGAAAAATGTTCTTAGAAATGGAGAGAATTCTTCAAAGATGTTATCGCTGTCTCTGCTAACAGTGCCTTCACAGTGCAAGCTATGCAGTTTACAGAAAGGTGACACACAGTTATTTCCCATTATCCTAAAATGTGCAATTTAAAGTTAACACGAGTTAGTTTTATCTGTGTATAATGCTTCTCGCAAAATCCAGATTTCAGGGCAATTAAGATAGTGTTAATACAAGGTACTCTCAAAAATCTTTCAAGTTGAAAGCTTGGTTAAGATTAATGTTAAAATTCAGGTTTTATTCTCTTGCCAAAGTACATGCTAGGTAACCTCTTGTTAGCATTAATGGGAGTTAAATATTTGCACTCAGAGGAAAATAGACCCCAGATATGATACAAACTGTGCTTATATTACATAATATAAACAAGCACTGCTTGTTTAATAGCTTTTACTGCATTGTTATGGAACAAACTGTTACAATAGTATTGCAAGGTCTTACGATATAAATTGTTTTTTATTGTTCTGGTGATTTCCTATCATGTTCTTTGTCTCGTGAGATTTGAACACTAACTTTAACTTATATGGGACAAGTCCTACATCAGTTTAATGAATGACCCAAATAAATCACTGTATCAGTACAAAGTTCATACATGGAAAGGAGCTTTGTATCTCTTCAGTGCCTGTTTCCTCAGCTAGATGAGGTGCTTCAGCCCATTGCCCAGGTTAGAGCAGCCTGGGTGTTGCCCAAACTGAAATGTGGCTGCAGATGGTCCCGCTGGGTCATTACAGCCACTGGAGAGAGCTGGAATGCAGAAATGCTCAAGCCAGTCCCCAATACGCCTCCTGCTACTCTGCAGGAATTTCCTTGGGGCTAACTCACACTGGCTCGTAGCCATTTCTACTTTAACTCCTAGCAGGATAAAGAAGAGTTAGGACAGCTTATTGGGGCACTGGAAATGAATGGTGGACAGTTCTTTACCTGTCTGGATATGAGTCTTATCTGTGTTTGAATTTTTCTCTGCTTCTTAAAGAAAGTGTTTCTCAAAGAATTACTGAACTATCCTTTTGGTAATCTAATCAGGAGCAGTAACTGCTTCTCATTTGGATTCTCAGAATATGATACAATGTGGATTTCAGTTGGGCTTTTATTTACTTATTTTAATGTTAAATAAAATAGTCGATTTTAAATTTTGGGCATAGCTTTGGGTTTTGCTTAAGACACATTACAAATTATATTTTAAAGGAGAAATCATGCAATAGCTGAGAGCTGAGCTCAGTGCAATATAGTGGCTTCAGCATAACCCTTTGCATTTGCAATGCAATTAGGTGCTATTCTCCTGCAATTAATGGGCCAAATGACACTCCCACTTAACTATAATAAGCTTCCTGATACGAATCTGAGATAACTCAGATTGATACTGAGACTTATGGAAATGCCCTGCTCTGCAGAGATGCAACAGGGAGAGAGAAGCACCGGCTGAGTTGCTGTTTCTGCTGCTCTTCCCACAAGCTGCTTTTGGCCCACTGTGTCTTGGTCTGTACATGAGGAAGCAGCCTCCCTCTCTTCTCTCCCTTTTCATAAAAAGAAGGCAAAGGGTACCAGATGGCATGTGTTACAGAGCTTTTCCTTCTAGCACAGAGTTTATTTCCAAGATGTAGAATTGTGAGGATTCCTTCAGTCATCCCCCCAGAGTCACAGGTTTGGTATCTCGCCAGTGGCATGTAATACACTTCCTGGCATGCTGTAGGAGAAGTAAAATTAGTTCAGAACTTTGCTTTACTGTTGCGGCTTTTTTTTTCCTGTGTTATTTGAACATGCCTGGAACAGGATCAGTGTTTAAGATGTATTAACCATTTCATTTCTGAGTGGGCGGTAGCCTCTCAGCCTGGTTGTAGACTTGGACAATTGTCAAAATCTGTGAACACTGAGTCTTGTTGCTTAATGCCACGTGCAAGTATCACTCATGCTTTATTCTCTTTCCTTGGTATGGACTAAAACATTGGGAGGTAACTGGAAGTGACCTTAAAAAAAAAAAAATCCTTCATTTATGTAGCTTTTCTTACAAAAATATTACTGGTAAAATTTATTGTTCAGGAATTGGGGCTTCCAGGTGTGGTTTCGGGGTTGCTTTTGTGGACAAAAGAAAACAAACTAGAAAACTCAAGTGAGCAGTTATTATAGGTTGTTTCTCTTAATGTTTTCAAGTGAATTTAAAGCTACGTGAAAAAAATCCTCATGGAATAGTTATGTCAACCCAGTGATTACTATATACTAATAGATATTTCTCTGGTTTGCACATTTGGGTGCAACTTAGCAAGCTGAGTGTCGAAAGAAAGTTCATCTAAAAGGACTTCAGCAAAAAACTTCATTTAGGTATTGGGACATGATAACTAAATTCTTTGGCATTTACTTTCTTTTCTTTCCTTTAGACAAAATTTTTTAGTTATATTGTGGGTATGAGTATTTGTTTAATATTATGAGGAAAACTTTTTTGCTATCCCTCTTACACATTCCCTTGTCATTTTATGGTGTGCTGCACTGTTATCTCAAGAACAATACACATCACACTGTATGCATGTAGTTGAGGGCATGTTTATGTGAAAAAGGAGATTGTTTCTGTCTTGCTATAATCCATGTTTGTACAATTCTTTCAATGTCTTTTAATTGTTTTGAACTCTAAAATGAAATGACTTCTAGATAAAATGAGCTTTCAGCTCTCTCCTTTTGTGACAGATTCCAGAGCATCTCTACCTCAAGGCACGTTTGGTCACCATTTTGCCTTTGTGACCCTTCCTAACCTGTACCACTCAGCAGGCTAGCACTAATGTCAGTACTGTTTACTTGGGCAAGACTGATAGCATCCAGGTGGAGTTTCCAGTCCTCTTTTTCCTTTTTTCTTTTTTTTTTTCTTCCCTTTTTTTTAGCCCTTTTCTTTATACAGCCGTGGAATACATACCCTAACCAGAGTCAAGCAGCAGACTGTTTTGCACATTTGCCAGGTTTTTACTTCACAAATTAGCTAACATGGTCATTTTCTTTTGCACAAACACAGGACAAAACCTCCCGTCAGTGGGAAATGCCATGGTTTAACTGACTTCAGTGGTGTTACACCGCTCTGAGGTGTACTAAGGATCTGGCATGTACATCTGAATTTTTCCCTTTATTTGACCTCTTCTAAATACATTTTCTTTACACTTTGTGGTCAGCTTGTAGTCCTCACTTCTCACTGAAATACTAACACCAGCACACTTCATTTGAGTTAATCACTTGTGTGCTGGTTTAGTGACACCAGTTACTCAAATGCCTTTTCCTGCTTTTGTTTCATTATTTCATCTAGATGAACAAGGTTGTTCAAATTAGTATAAATCAGTCCACTTGCAGCTTTTGACACTTACAATTTAAGTACTGAATTACTGTCCTTGACAGCTGAAAGTTGCACATTCTCTGAATTTAAGACTGGAATGTACTTCTTGGCAATTAATAATAGATCATTAGAAATACTCTGAAAGTATCCACAATTGAACTGTAAAAGCGGCGTGACTGATCAGAATCCTACTGAGTGCTGCAGCAGTGCCTGTCAGGGAGAGAATATTTAACAGCGAGTGCTTGCCTTCCTCTGCAGCATCAGCTCCTCCAGCCAGCATAAAAGCAGGGTGGGAAAAGTCCCTGGTCGTGTCTTTGGGGACCAACCTCTGCAAAAAGCTTAAATACCATTAGTGTGGCAAACTGTGCCCGGTACTTCTCATAGTCAAGTACAGGAAGTCCAGTATAACCCCAGTGCTCAGCTGAGGTTACATTTCTTTAATGCACGGAGATCGGGAGCCTGCCACTGGAATGCGGCGTGAGGCTCCATCCTTTGGCTCCAGCTGCAGAGCTCGTGATCTTACCTCATTTCCAGATAACAGCTAATGGGGTGGCTGTTTTTCCAAACATTTAACTGGAGCTCTGTGTTGATACCTGTGTAGGTTCCTGGAGGAGATAAACAGATGCAACCCACTGAATTTTAGAGAGAAGTTGCTGAATTATTTGCCCGTTCAAAAAAATGCAGATTTGTCAACAGGTGCAAATCCCTAGAGATGAAGCTTTGTAAACATATTTTACTTCCTCACTTTGGTCTTGAAAGTCATTTCCTGATCGTAGGAGTGGTGTGCAGTACTCCTTCTTTCTATGCTCACCTGATAGCATAGCAGCATCTTTGTAACTCTGCTGCTGAGGGTTTGTGCACTCAGGAGCACCTAATGCTGAGATGTTAAAGCAAAACAAAGAACCCCAAATTTGCTGTTCTCCAGTTTAAACTTAAAAGAAAATGTCTGAATTTGTTTCTGATTAGAATTGCAGAGCTGTTTTATACAGAGGTGAGCCTTTCATTGTCTGTTCTATATTAGCTTGGTGGTTGGTCTGTTCAGAAGCTGAAGTTCCCTGCAATAGGAGAAAAAAACCTGTTTATTGTGCCTATTTTCTTGTGAAAGTGAGTCACCTGTGCTTTTGTTACTTTTATGGCAGTTGATTGAAATGCGGAGTAAGAACTCATTTCTGAGAAGGTTTGTAGCATTTGTGGACTTGTTATAAAATACCCATCCAAGAAAATAGTCAAGATCTAAGTCTCAAACTAAAACTTATTTACCACAGAATAACACTGTTTTGTTATTACTTACTGTGTCTTTGTGCAGGCGCAGTCACTCTTGCTGCTTTTATCACTGATAACATACTAGGAGCTAATTTTAAGTAAGTTTGAAAGGGAATTTAAACTAAGAAATCTAAAGTTTTACGCTATTATCTTGATTTGGTGGTGTTTTCTTCAGTGTGTCTGGAGGCAAGAGAGAAGGAAGGGAGAAAAGATGATGCTTACTGAAGCTAATCTTCCTAGGCCCCATGTATCAACATTTCAGTAGAGTCCTGTGCAGAACTAGGCAGAATATCTGCTTTAGGCTCCTGCTTTGAAGCACCCACAGAAAGGAGCCTCTCCCTCTGCCCTGAAGATAGAGGAAGCCTGGACCGAATAAACTTTCAGAATATCCTCTGCTGATGCTTACTAATTGTTAAAGAAGTCAGGAAGTTGTTGTCCTAAAAAAAGCTTACTCAAGTTTCATTCATTTGAATATATGCTTTTCAAAACTTTACAAGCAGTAAAGTAATGGCACAACAGCACGAGGCTGGCTGGCTCTGCAACAGCCCTTAGTGCAGCCCAGGGTATTTCTTGCTTCTGCAATAGGGCAGGTCCCTGCACAGGCAGTAGGGTGGAGAGAGAGGTATCCCTGCCCACAGTCACACAATTGCTTGGCAGAAGGTTGGGAACATGGTCCAAAGTCAGCGTTCAGCCCATTGGGCCAAATTCTCTGGAAAACTGTCTAATAAATAGATACAAGGTATTTGAGGTAAAATACCTTATAATGTACCTGATATAAACTTGAAGGTATTTGAGCTTAAACTTGCAATAAAAGTTCTTCCTTTGTTATGTAGAGAACCATTCCAAAACTTCTGTTGTTGACTGCTGCTGAGGCGAGTTACATTTTCACATGTAAGATTGATTCAGACAATGTTTCTGCATAAGTTAGGTGGTTACTTGCAATGCTAAAACGGACACTTGCTCAAAAGAGAAGACATGTCTGGTTTTATTGCTACTTCAGAAACTAAAATTTAAAAAAGGAAGAAAAAAAATTAAAATTACACCAATAAAAAGGTCTTGCATCATGCCTAAGGTCATTAGCATCTGGCTTTGGGAAGCTGCCAAAGGGAATGAATTTCAAAGACTGAGACTATTAGCTGAGAGCCTGCCAGTCCCAGGAGGTCTTACCTCAGTCTTAGAGCAAGAGCTTCCTGGCAGATCTTAATAGCTGTGACAGTACTTTGAGTGCGAGGATATCACTTAGGAGTGAGTCTAGAACTGCACAGGACTTGGAAGGAACTTTTGTAACGCAGCGAGTGGCTCCAGGAAGCCACCCGAGCCCAGCAAACGGGCAGTGTGCAGGTGTTGCCTGCTCACAGAGGTTCTCTCTGCTCCGGGGGAAAACAGATGCTTTTGTGCACCTGCTCTTCTTTCAGCCCAGCTCAGAGGAATGCACTGCATTAATCTTGTACAGAGGTGACCAAGGCAAGGTGAATCGGCAGGGTCTCTTCCCCAGCCATGAACAGGCAGCTCTCTAGATGAGCGCTGCTGTATATAAACCCTCAAGCCAAGAATAGGCAGTGCATATGTATAGCAGGCACTGCTCCTGCTCATCCTCCAAATACTTCTCCAGCCAAAAACCCCAATCTCTTCTAGCTAATCTGAAATGAGTCACAGTCAGATTGTTTTGTAATGTCGCCTGTCTTTGTCAGGCACTGAGGAAAGGATCTGTGGTTGCACCTTACCTGCTTGTTAATGTGACACTGCAGATCAAAATAGGTGCCCATCCCTTCCAGCAGCTTTTAACAGATGCAGTAGGGAGGTCAGAGGAATGCAGGCTCTTCTGGGGTACAAACAGCTGCCCAAGGGTGTGCTTTGGAGCATATACATCCCTTTTAAAAAGGGAGTGTGTGTATGGGTGTGTGTGTTTTAGCACATGTATAAAACCAAAAAGAACTTGGGCTGAGGCATTCAGGAAGTGAACTACCAAAAAAACCCCAAGAAATAAACCCCCTAATAAATAAATGTAGCAAACCTGCAAGTCAAATGCATCACTGGTGTAATTCCTTTCCTTCAGTGCTTTGTGTCCCTTTTCCAGTGTGCTTCTCTACTCAGTGTCAGTTATTGTCTCCAGACACTAAAAAGCTGGTGTCCTCACCATGTTACTGATGGAAGTATTTCACTGATGGTGAAATGAGTGAGCATAAGTACAAACGGTTCACCGAAACCTGCCTTGCTTCAAGTTCACCCTCCTGTTGTTCTATTCTTGATCATTGGCAATCCAGGTGTAATAGAAAGAAGTGCCTAAAATCACTTGCATGGCTCTGTGAGCGTACAAAGAAACACGAGGCATTTGTTCC
This sequence comes from Eulacestoma nigropectus, assembly GCA_013397775.1. Classification (NCBI taxonomy): domain Eukaryota; kingdom Metazoa; phylum Chordata; class Aves; order Passeriformes; genus Eulacestoma; species Eulacestoma nigropectus. Next base: position 906,367 of record VZTE01000895.1, on the reverse strand, counting down.
AATAGTGTATTGGTGTTGCAGTACATAGAGGTGAAATGCACCTTCTTCAAATAAAAACCATCGTTGTTCCACGGAGAACCTGTGGCTCATCACTCTGCTACATGAGATCATTGCACAGCAGAATGAATTTCACAAAACATAGTGCAGGTAACTCTAAAATGGGATGGATTACTGTCTTGCTTTAACCTCAGTAATGATGACTGGTCTCAGTTCAGTTCCCATATGGATGCAGTTTAGTTCTCACATGGGAGGATATACACATTGCTAAAACTGGCATCTTTTTTCCTGGATTTTTTTTTGTTCCTGATAAGTGAAATCATATTCAACAGGATCAGGGAAAGCAAGGATTTGAGTGAGCTGTGAAAAAAAAAACTTGTTTTTCTGCAGTTGGTCTCTCCAGGGCTAGATTTGGGTGGTAGATGGGACAGGGTGGGAAAGGATGCATTGTCTGCAGGCACCTCAAATGTCTGTTTGATGCCTTTCCTCAGTAGCTAAAATAAGACATAATTTTAAATATCTGCTTGTGCTATCATAGGCCCTGTGGATTTTGTTGTATGAGTAGCCAGAGAATTTTTTGCAAGAAATGGAGAACTTTTTCATGTGGTTCAGGTTTGTTCAGTTGGGTTTTAATCACAGGTTCAGTGGCATCCTTTGTGCAGTTTCATCTGTAAAGTGAAAATTTAAAAGTGACACACAAGTCACTTAAGTATTTTTTAAAAATTAACAATCCTTTTATGCTTAAATTTAACTTTAAAGAAACTATCTGAATCTGAAATTAAATATTTTTGACAAAGACTAAGCAGTTTGATCCAAAATAAATTATGAAGTGCTGCTCAAATACTTTTTCCGAACTGTAACTGGAAAATAACTTGTCCATCTTTTTGCTGTTAATATTAAGTAAAAGTCTAGTTCATTGTTCATAAAAATGCAATTAATTTTTTTTTAAATCTGAAATACTGATAGGCAAGTTAAAAGGAGATCAGTGCCCACGCCACTTCTGCCGTAGCTGCTTGAGGCCAGGTACTGGCATTGCTAATTGGGTGCATTTCTGCCTAAGGCAGCACAGCAGGATGCTGGACCTGGTGTCCCCTCCGTGTTCCCTCCGTGTGTGCTTGAGTGATGCTTGTGCTTCCTGGGAAAGAACTGTTTGATTTCAGAGAGGGGCAGATGCTCTTTAATATGGATGTCTTTCTTTTCCCCAGAATCTTTTTTCCTGGATGGCTCACTTATTTGTCAGTCGTGTTTCGAAGTCCAGCTGAGTGTTCAGAGCTTGGTAATTTCCAGTCTTGGATATGGTTGTTAGTCACCTGAGATTTGCAAACTGCGGGTCTTTGGTAAACACTTTGTTTCAAATTGCATTTATTTAGTAGAGAGATAATAAAGCAGGTATGCTGTGCTCCTGGTCACAAGTGTTGTTTACATATGCTCCTTGGGCCGGTTTTTCTGATTATAACTGGCTAGGTGTGATGCAACACTTTAATTGGTACATAAAATAAGCAGCGTGTTCCACTGCTAATGGCTGGACTGTATAGAGCACTTTTTAATTAGCCTAAAGAAGCTGCAAATACTGGCATTGTCACAAACTGGCTTTCCAGCAACTTATTACATCACAAAATCTGGATATGAAAGTAGCTTGCATCCCCCTGTCCTTGTAAACACGTAAACTCTCATTCTGTGAGGCAGATGCTTCACAATGGATGTCATCCAGGTAACGTCGTTTGGAGAAGGCATCTTGATAAACAGAACATGAAATTTCTATGGCTAGAAATGAGTTTTTAGAGCTTTCTAAAGAAGCCTGTTTTTTTTTAAATAAATGTATTGCAAAGGCTGTGCTTTTTCTCTTTAGTGGCCAGTATAATATGATGGTTCAGCACAACGACATCTTTTTCGAAGTGTATAGAGAAAGAGTTTGCAAAGGCAATTGGGACTGTACCTGTACTCTGCTGGTTTTATAAGCAGCAGTTGCCACTCACTTCCTAAAATGGAGCTCAGGAGAAAGTGCTTTTCTTGGGAAGAGGATGAAGCCACAAAACTGACTGAATGACAGGTTGTCTCTGTCCCAGGTTTATTGTATAATTTTGGGTAAATCACAAATTTACCAGATTGTTAAAGGGAGATAATGCTTACAATGAGGGTTGAGATGTTTTATTGGTGGGTTTTTTTTAATAAAATGTGTTGAAATTGCTTGAAAGGAATGGTGTCAGAAGTATATGGAGTTTATTACAGATCTGATATAAATTGTGTTTCTGGGAACTAAACAGATTTATAGCAATAAGGATTTTAATGTATTCAGAGTATAAAAGGGCGCCTCTTTTAGTAGTCTTTCTTTACTGTAGTGAAAATTAAAGATCACACCAAGTATTTAATTTCTATTTGAAATTGCAACAGTTTTTTAATAGAGATTATGCTGACAATACCACAGCCTGATTTTAGCATGAGTGATTTCAGAAGAAGACAGCACTAAATACTCAGGCTGAATTTAGTGTTTCTTCCCTCTTCAGGTTTTTGTCTAATGCATGTGGAGTTTTAGTGCTCCTTTAATCGGAAGTCACAGAGGCTGGATGCCAGCTGCATCTCCTGTTTGTGGAAGAGGCAGTTCAAAAAGAATATTTTCTTAATAATCTGTTGGGCAAGGAGCGTATGGTTGAGCCATATCTGGGTGAAGAGTTTAACGTAGAAAAATTATGACAAGCTGGGGGCTTTGGAGCAGAGCATGTGGCCGGACTAATAAAAATGTCTCACAGTTACTGCTCGAGGGCTTCATCCTGCTTCCCTTCAAGCAAGCGACACAAGTCACGTTGGCTGTGCAAGGCAGGATAAAGTCTTTCAGCTTGTGGACACCCTCAGCAGGAGGGGACACCTGTCCCAGCCATGGAAAAAGGCATCAAAAGTAATCCTGAGCTGCCATTAACCCCATGCTGCTCCAGTACGAGCTGTTGCAGCGTAGTGGCCTTTACATCCTAGAGGGCAGTGACCATTCAGCTCTTCTCTCTAGGAGCCCCAGGCTCCTTCTTACCACCGCTGCATGGTTTATTTTAACACTAGGACAACATAAAAGAGAAAAGGAGGTCTGTGAGAAGTCACACAAACCGTGTGTGTGTTTAGTACACCTGAAGGCTCGTTACTTCCTTGTGGTAATCCTGCCAGGCCTCCTCCTTCAATCACTTCTGTGTCGGTCTGGCAGTCAGCTTCCTGCAGATATTATACCCCAAACCACTGCTCCATAAGAGACTTCTGTTTTACACCTGCCACCCTTATAATTGTATGATTTCGCACCTTGTTCTAGCCCTGGCACTCCTCCAAAGCAGTTCCCAAACGTGCACTAAAAAGTGGTTGGTCTTGAAGCACTTTCCTTCTTTTCCACTTTTCATGCTCTGCATACTTCCCTATTATTTTAAACCACGGTATTAATGGAGGGAAAGCCCAGGTAACCAGTCCAGGGCTTCAAAGTTATTGCCAGGGCAGCTCTGGTTTCACCCTAACATAGGCTTGTGCTTGTTCAAGTGCGTTTCAAGAAGCATCGGTGATAAAATTTAAGGGACTCAGTAGCCAAAACAGTACTTAATTCACATCAACTTTGTGTTTCTTGAATTGCTTCTATCTGTTGCAACACTCAAACATTCCCACAAGTTATTTACTTCCCGAAGTTGCTAGCTGGCTGTGGCATCCCGGCCACTTTAACCAAGTCTAGTGTCCAGATCACCCAGAGAGATACAGCTTGAGCTGACAGTTTAGCCCCAGTCTGAACGCATTTAAGCTGATAATTTCTAGCGTGCAAGTCTGTTGTTAATGCTGCCTAAATACCGGGTAGGAGAGGTTCTGTTTTTTCTATACGGTCTCCTGTCAGAAAGCTGAGACAGGGATTGGCAGAAGGAGGAAAGGGGCTGGAAAGCCTGTAAGCAGAGAAGGGCTCTGTGCTGGAAGTCTGCTCTGTATCCTGGGTTCAGAGGAAGGCAAAGTGGTGAGGAGATGAGAGGAGGGGAACTGCGGAGGCTGCCTGGGCAATGGGGCAAGGCAGCATTGGAAAATAAATGAGAGCTCACGGCAGATGCCAATTCCCCAGCCAGCTATTCTTGGCAATGAATACAAAGGTTAAAGCAAGGCAAAGTTATATTTATTTATATATGTGTGTGTATGTATATGTATGTATATATTTTATTTTTAAAAGGTTTCTCTTATTTCCAGGTTTTAAATTATTTCAGACGCTGCCTCTATTGGAGGTGCCACAATAACTCAAAGCATCACAGAGACAAATCTATTATAGCTTATATCACAGGAATGCCCAGAGGCCTCTTGTAGGGACAAAGCCCCATTGTGTCAGATGTTATGGAAACATCATGTATATCTTTGATTTATGGTGGATTTTGAATCGCCCTTAATAGTTTAATTTTTTTCCCCATCAGTAAGTTTCAGTTTTCAAGCTTTGAAAGGGGCTTTGAAAGGGCTTTTCTAGGTTCGGGCAAAAATTTCTACAGATCACTACAGCCACCTCTGCATACAATTTCTGTATACCACCATTGGCAAATACCAACAGTAGGCAGTAAAACTAGATATAAGTGATACTGAGAATGTATCACAGTGGTAGATTTGAACACTAACAGTAAAGAGAGTAGGAAAATGAGACTTTTCTTTTTTGTGAAGTAACCTTAGAATTGGAATGTCCCTTTGCTAGCGAAGTATTTAGACATTGTGACCAAAAATGAGGGAGGTAGAAATGTAATGAAAACACTGAAGGATCTTTTGGAAAAATTCGATGTAACATTTTCAGTTAAGTATTGGCAGTTTTATTTTTTTCCCCAGTAACAGTAGGATTTGTCCTAGCTGCTGCTAAGCTGCTTTTTTGGATATGATAATGTAACACACACTAGGTTGACTGCACAGTGTAAAGTTGTCCTCTTGAGCATACCAATAGTGGGAGAGTTGCTTGCACAATTTAGCAGCAAACTCTGTAAATAATCTTTGGAGGCCACTAAGACTATTAATTTATTTTAACGAGTGCTTCTGTAAAGTTACAGCTTTGACCAGGAATGGTAATTTTATTCATTATGTGGATGCAGTAACTTTGAATTTGTTCAGCATAATGAAATGGCATCTGCTATGCACGGATGTTGGAAGACATTTGGACTACAACTGCATAAAGTGATGGTTTGTGTTAGCCGGAGTTCCAACACTTTTGTTAATGCCACTCACATCCTCAAGGTATATCCAAAGCTACCACCAAGCAGCCAGGCAGCTTTCACTGCAAGTTTCTCACATATTATCCTTCTGCACTCCATTTCTGAAGTCTTATCTCCCTTGTCCATAGCCAAAAGCTACTAACTTGGAACAAAGTTCAATCAAGACCCAAACATAATGAAGAAGGAGAAATCACAAAAGATGGAGTTAATGGCTGCAGCTACCGCTGTGGATCCTTTTGCCACAGGCTCTGAAAGTCTGGAAAATTAATCAAAGTTCAATCAAGGATGTATGATATTGCGGCTGCTGCTGCAGCAGTGTCTGGTGTCACCTGGGAGCTGTCCATTAAAAACAGCTCACTGCAAACCGTCCTGGTATCGATGTGCTATCCCGGTCGGAGGAGGTAGTCACATGCTACTCCAGGACATTGCTATGCCTTCTGCTTTCACTCCTGGGTAAACTTCGAAAGTTTAACAGGTATTTTAGACATAAAAAGAACAGGCACATGTCCGGAGTGAGTTAGTAAAAGAGGCAGTTTTAGAGAAAGCTGCTAATGGAGGATAGGTGACCCTTTCAAGGAAATTGTCTTGAAATGTCACTGTAAAATAGGAACTGACGTTTTCTCCCAATCAATTAGAAGAGTATGTGGATGGGAAGAGATTAACTGAGAATTAAGGTTTTGGTTAAAGCATAAAGCTGTAAGAAAAGTCTTCAGCGGAGTGGGAGACCTGGTAAATAAGCCTCTATAACAAGCACTGGTTGTCATAGGAGTGACAGTACTTTAAGTTGTTAAACTCAACCACTTGGTCATAAATTTGTAGCTGATGAGCTTGCAAAAGAATCCTCAATAGATAAATTAGTACTTTTTTTGCAATAATTCTTCATCCAAAAATTTGTTTAAAAATTAGACTGTTTGCTTTTTATTTCATTGCCTGGGAAAAAGGTGTCCTGTAACTTGTTTAACGTTTATTATTAAAACTTGGCAACAGTTGTAGGCAGGGAAAATTCATCTTTCATTTTATCAGTCTGCCACTGAGACATGTCCTAGTCATCTGTCTAATACTCTAACACTCCCATGAAACAAAGCAAAATTGCCACCACTGGTATTACTGCTATGTTACTCATCAGTTATTATATGCCATGGTTTAAACGGTTGAAAACCACTACCTGGTATTACAGAACAAGGAGGATAGAAAAAGAGGAGAAAATAAAAAACAAAGCCATAACCAAAAGGAAGGAAGGGGCTGAAGGCTGTGAAAATAAATACAAAGCACCATAGAATAGGTGAAGGGTCTCCTGTATTGGTAGGATTCATCATCTTTGGGGAAAAAAGAACAAAGAGCGTTACTGTTTCAGGTGTCATATTGCCAACTCGCCTTTCTTTAACCATGTGAATGAGTGGCTACCAGTTTTATGGCAGGCATTTTATTCTGACTTTGACACACCTCTGGCCCGATGTCACACCCTTTGGCCCCGGGGCACAATCATGGTTCCTGACTGTTCCTCTTATGACAACACCAAGTCTCTGGAATTCTGTCTCAGCCCTTTCAATCAGATAGCATAAACATGTCTGTCTCCCCATTGTATTTCTGCCTGGTTCATCAGAATGGCTTGACTGAAATTACTGGTATTCTTTTGATAAACCATTAGTGTTAGAAAGGGGCTTGAATTTTTTTGTCAATTACTAAATCTTGGTGACAGGCAGAAACTGCCTGTTAAAACTTGTGTTGTAATTTGAGGATTAAATGCTGCACCTCTGAGAAACATCAGTATCAAAACTGATTTGCTCTGAGAGACTTAACATTGTTAGGAGCTGTGGTCTGACAGGGTAGATTCCTTAATAATAGAGTTAGCAATTAAATGTTTTAAACTCCTCACAGGACTTGCAAGATTAGAGGGCAGTGGGTAACTTTGTGCAGAGAGGGACATGTGTAGCCAATACAGCACCCACCTTAATCCCTGACAGTGAAAGACTTCAACGCCCATTATTGTTTGGTTATTAGATAAAAATAGAAAATTGCACTTCACTTGATAACACCTTTCTCATCTTTGAGAAGTTCTCAAAGAACTCAACTTTGCAAATCCTTATTTTTTGCTAGGACTTTTGTGCAAATTCACCCCAAACTAGACTGACCATGCAAAGAAAGATGGGCAGAGCTGCCAAGAACCTTTGAGGGTGTTGTTCTTGCTGCAGCATCCCCCTCTCGCTCTCTATAGCCCATCTCTAGCTGGGTGGGTATCTCACACGTGTATGACACTTGTATATGGGAAAATGATGCCATCTTTTGCCATCCATTTAGACAGAAGCTGCATGCTTCATTGCAGGTAAAAATGTTTGGAAAGGTAGAGAACAGAACCAAGAGTTAAGCCAGTTTTCTATCTCAGCCCAGAGTGGGGGGCAGTGGGAGGAAGAAGCAAAAGGAGTCCTTTAGTGCAGACTCTCCAAAAGGATCTAATAAACCCAATTTGGACATTTTATAAATGCTCTCAGGTCCTAGAATGAAATTGTAAGCATTCAACAGAAAGGCCCAGTTATTAGAGAATTGGGTGACTCAGCACTGTGGCATTATGTGAATATGCTCTTATTAGGAGAGAGAAAATGCTGTACTTGGTTGTCATCAAGTATATGCTAAATGTCTTTTGTCTCTTTTGTTCAGTGCAAAGTAGCATTGAAGGGAAGAAACTAAAATACTAGAAAGTGAAAGAGTGGACTAGAGTAGTACTTCAAGAAGGTTAATGCTATTACAGGGCAGTGTACAGTTCTGGTTATCCTAAGATACCTCCAAAAAGATTTACATAAAGAATGAAGAATCCAAATTGGAGACCCAAAATACGCAACTATCATTGAGAACATAATTACGCCATGGTTTATAAATATGCTACTATTCATGCTGAGAGATCTGCCTTGAAAAAGGCTGTAACTTTAAAAGCACCAAACATTATCAGATGCAAAAGTATTACATAATCGAATTTTTCAGAGACAAATACGCTGTGACGTAAAGCAACCATTAATAAGTGTTAAAAAGAAATTTGCTGTCCAGGCCAATCCTAATTGTTAATTGCAGTTTCTTGATCTTAGTGGCAGTCAGTGGAGAGGCACCATTTCACAGGGATGGGTCGCGGTGGTGCTGGTGTTGGGGATGTGTCTCTGGGTTTGCCATACAACACTGTTTTAAATGTTAGCATTTTGCAATGACTTCACAGAAAAGTAATGCAGTGAACAGTCAGATGAAAATTAGTGCTGAAGCAGGGGTGAAAATGCAAAGAGTATTCAATAAGCTTGTTTTTATTGGATTCAATTTGTCTAATTACCCTAAAGGGGATGTAAGCAGCAAGACAGGGATGAAAATTTAAACTCTCGGTAAACTATTAGTAGAAAACAGTTTTGGACACTTAATAGCTCAGGCTACCGTACAAAATCGGCCTATGTGGAAATACTGAACAAGAAATTTGAGTTTCTTTGTTGGTTAGTGAGAACGGGAGTGCCCAGACTGTCCTTCCATAGATCTCGGGAAACTTTATCGAGTACTTTGTGCCTGTAGCAGGCCTGTTTTTAGTTTAACTACTGCTCAAAACCTGTGCTGCGGAACACTAAGTTTAACTCTGTTTTCATCTTCATGTGCATGGGTTTGTTAGATTTTAAAAAACCTTGAACTTTCAAGTTGGTTGAAACCCACAACTGTCCTTGTCTTGCTGACAGGTTATCAGTTTTCCTTATTTTCAAAGTATGTTTCCTCTTTCCCCTTCTACTTCCCCAAAATCTTGTGTCCCTGCCGTTCTGGACAGCAATTCCTGCTCCTGTTGGCTTTTCTCCCTGAAAGCTGACCCAGGGCCCAGTGGTAGGATCATGGGGCTGACCATTGCTTCACATTTCTTCTGAGAGGTGAAATGTTTCATCCACACATCTCTCCAAGGCAGTAAGTGAGCAAAGCATTAAATTAGCGCTAAGATCTTTGCCAGCACTGATTTAAGTAAGAGGGACATCGTGTATTATGTGATTGGAATTTAGGCCAAGCAGGCAGGACACGGAGGTTAACGCCGCTGTGCAGCGAGCTCTGGGAGGAACAGCATGAGGCAGCAGCATGTGGTTGGGAATTTAGAATTTACATGCCCATTTGCCTGGAGAAAACAGTGGCAGACCAAACCTACTCCCAGTGTTTGTTCAGTGCTTGGTTATTTTCTGATACTCTCTTTAGAATGATTTTTTTGAATCAAACACCAAAATTCCGGTCACTATTGAAATTTAAAAGTCAGGAGAATTCTTTTCCTGGGGAGTGTATTGTGCTTTCTGCTGTATGACTCAGTTTTGTTTGTAGTGATTCCCTACAGTTAATACCCATTTTTAAAGTACCCTAGATAATAAAATCAGTTAAGAGCAGCAGCTTTTTGTTTATAGTCAGTTCCCTGTGTTGGAGCTCTTCTCAAAGCCATGAATACTCTTGCATTTGGTTAAGAAGTCTCAGCACTTCACAATCTTCCGTACGTCCCCCTACGTTCCTGCTGCTCTGGGCACACAGGCTGGGACACGGAGAAGGAACAGGCTGGGGCAGGTGGGAGGAGAAAGCTGCTTTCCTTGGGCTGCATTGTTACACTGATTTTAGGTATTTGTTATGACATCCGTGGAGTTCAGACCTGGGGACCCTTTTCCTTTGCCCTCAGCACTGTCCCTGAGAACATAACGAGGTTCTATAGTTTCCTCAAAGAGCTTACAATTTACGTAGATTTAAAACCAAAAAATAGTAATTCAGAAGCAAGGAAACATAAATCAATTTAAATAACTTGCCTGAGGTCAAATAGCAATTCAGTGGCAGAGCCCCAAGTGACGTCCAGGACCTCTGTCTCAAGGCTGGTGCCCTGTCCCTATGTCTGTTTCTTTTCACAAGAGGCTGGTTTTCCAGGAAGCTGGAAGAAGATTTAGGGGAGTCACCCTCTGCTTTCCATTTTGGTCATTCTTAAGATACATCTTGGTAACTGCCCGTACAAGTAAGCTTGAACTATGAATCAGCTGAAATTACAAGAAAACACTGTTAATGTACCAGTATTCCTTTAGAAGTTCACTTTTAGATACAAACCATGCCTTGCCCTTGTCACATTGGGCTAGGGATCATTGGATTTTGCTAAGAGGTGCACAGGTAGTAAAACACTGAAAAATTGCTAATCAGAAATAGTGGACAATTTTAAAAGAGCATGAATATGCTCCCATTAAATATTCATCGAAAAAGCTTGAATAATGAAAACAATGCTTAAAATAAAAGACTGTTAGTAGATAATTAATTAGAAAACAGTAAATTGGTCTTAAATTGTTTGCTATGGATAGTTAGCCCATTTAATAAGAATTATCATCTTCTAGGCAAATGGCAGATAGCTAGTAAATAGGTTTTTCCTGGGCACTCACTAGAGGGGAGAGCAGCTCTCCACACATCTAAGTTTTAGTCACTTACCTTTCTGAAGTCAGTTTAGAGCTTCTGGCAGTTTATGTAATCTTAAGCCGCTCTTCTCACCTTTGTTGCAGAATTCTCAATCATGTTGAGTCCTTTTTAGTTACATCACTGCTTATTTTATTAAAAAGGAAACACAGTTTTAGTAACAAGGTGTTCCTTTGGCTTTGAGTTAACATCTTGAGAGAGCAGCTAGGTTTTGTGCTCATCACAGAGCAGGTGCTTTTAAAACACTGCTGTTAAGAATCAGTTCAAATAACATGTTTTTGGCCATGACTTCTTGGGCACTTTTTCCCACAGTTTACAAGGCGGGTGATAATCCACATGTCCTGCCTTGTGTCCCCAAGAGAGGAGTGCCTGGGGCATCTTGCAGGGCCCAGAGGTGGCACTGGAGCCTCCGTGTGGTGCTCTTGTGGGAATGGACCAGGTCACCACTGGTGGTTGACTCTTGCCACACTTGAGTGCTTTTTGTCAGCAGTATCTGGCGCACCATTCTAGGAAACTACATCCCCCCTCTCTGTTCTTCCATCTTGTTCAGTAGCTTAGCAGGAGAAGTAAGGTATAGAGGGGAGAAACCTAAGGATTTAGGAAAGCATATGCTTCATGTCATGCTCTGTAGGACCGGATTCTGGGATCATGTTGGCCTTAACCTGGTCTGATTCCAGTTGCTGCTGTGCACTTAACATTAACTGTGCTTCAGTGTTTAGCTAAATGTAAACCAGGTTCTCCTTAAGCGTTGTGCATTTATCTAGTGAATAGTAAACAGGATTAGTAGAAGGCAACTAATAAACCAACAATAATAATATGTTAGCTGTCCTCTCCCTACAGCCATCTTATTTCCTGCTGCCTTTCCTATAGGATTAAAGGTATTCATCTGGTCAAATGTTGTCCTGGTGTGTTCCTACAAGGATTCCCTCTGAGTTCAATGCAACTTGTTCACGTCTCTCTCTGGTACACTACAGTGTATTACTGAGTTCGGAGAATGCAAAGAAATTATCTACACGAGTTAAAAGCAGAGGAGAGAGTAGAAGTGTTTTGTCCTGGGGGGTTGTTTTGGTTTTTTAAATAGGTGAGAAAGGACTATGACAAAAATCCTGCTCTAACTCATGAATGCAACCCAACACCTGAATAACTAAAACCAGATTTTGGCCCAATTACTAGAAAGTAATTCTTCTCCTGTCTTTATGACCTGTACTGCTGTTAATAGGAAGCTTCAACTTCATAAAAAGGAATAAAATTCAGCCCTAACTCAAAAGTAAGTTGATAAGGGGAAATTTTTCAACTTTAAAAAATACATACCCCACTCACTGAACCTTTGAGACCTGCAAATGCTTAAAAAGAAAAAAAAATCTGCAGCAGCTGCAATTTGAAAAACAACACTGACACTAAAAATAAGTAATTTTACTCATAAGTACCTCATAGCTTATTTGCAGATAGTTGTACACTCTGAGAAGAAGAAAAAAAAAATTGTAATAGGCCTTAGGTCAGCTGCATTGATTTAATGCATTACTTAGGCTGCCAGAGCAGAGGTAGAATCTCCTCGCACTGCATTAGGAGCGCCTCAAGCCTCCGTGACTCCTTTTGATCAAATCTCTGTGAAAGATGAGTGTCATGCCCTCTTCAAGCCAGCTGTGAGGGGACTGCCCTGCGACTGGAGGAGCGTGCTGGAGCACAGCACTCCGGGGCAGCGAGGTGAGAGCTGGCTGCAGAGGTGAGAGGCAGACACAACTTCGTACTGTAGGTCTGGAGAACACCAAGGGGGAGGATCTTATTTCACTCCCCTGTGCACAGCCTGAGCATACATCAGACCTTGAGGTGCTCAGAGTCAGACAAGAGTAAAGAGGCGTGTGATGGTTCTGCCTTAGTACTTGTACAGGCAGGAGTGTTTCCAGTACTTCTTTGTACAACTCACTGAGGGAATGGGAAACTGTTTTATAGCTCTGGAAACATAAGCACAGTAAGAATGTCTGAGGTAAGGAAAGTTCTTTGCAGTTCTATATGAATGTATGTTTTTACTGTGCAACTTTTACTTGTGGCTATGCACTGTGGAGATATAAAAAATGTTGCAATGGTGTTGTTTTGGGTAATGAACAATGGAGATGAGAGCTGTAGGAAGCTGTGCTCTCCATTTCTTAATTGTGAAAAGATACTGTAAAAGTAGAAAACTAGTTTCTGTAAAAAAATCTGTTTTTTCTTTCTGCTGTGCACTGTAAACAACTGTATGACTTTCCTGTTCTACAGTAAGTAATGCAGAATTGCAGGCTGATTATAATAAGCAGAGCCATCACTTGTGTAATTGTTTTCCAATTGAAGTAGTAGCATGTAAATCATAAATACTTGGCAATGTTTAATTGTACAAGTCCTCAATATACATTAATAGCAGTAAAATCTGTGATTTGTGACTCAGATGTGTTTTGAGTCAAGTGCTTTAACCAGATACATTATCATTATCATGACGTATAAATGCACTAGAGAGCAGACAACAATGTAATTTCACTACGAAGTTCTTTAGAAATTACCACTAAAGTGGAGTGTAATGTGTGCCCTTTATATACAATTTATTTTTGACTATTTAGCATCCAGAAAATAAGGCCAGTAATTCTTTTCTTAGGATCAGTCTGTTTGTATT
>VZTE01000895.1:847443-893079 GCA_013397775.1 Eulacestoma nigropectus | reverse complement strand
AGTACGGGTTTGTGTGTATGGGGGGGGTCTGGGATTTTAAATATATTGTGCTAATTAAGTGTCTTGTATCATGATGCATTTAACTTATTTATTTGGATTTTTTTCATCACATAGAAAAATAAACATGGTTTAATTGTCAGCTCATACATAATGAGGTTTTGTTAGATGTGTTTAAGATACAGCATTTTACTTTCTAGTTTATTAATTGGTCAAATACTTTCAGTCCTCTGTGTAACTAATTCTTGGTTTAAAAATGAGGAGAGGGCAGATCACTAACCCAGGGGAGGACTGCTGATATACACAGGCTGTGGTTTATCCTTCTGTAAAATCCTACGGATAAAAAGTGACACTATTTTTTTACCTCTTTCTTTTTCTTTTCTCTTTTTTCTGTTTCTTTTTTCTTTTTTAGATATTTTTCAGTTTGAATAACCTGGCAGCCGGGCAGCATTCTGGTATTTTGGGGATGTGGCAGAGAGAAAACAAAATAGACTAGTTTTGTTTTAATTTAAAACAAAGCATTGTTTGAAAGTCATTTAACAGGCAATTTTCACATCTGATCTGAAGCTGGATTTTGTCGTGCTCATTTAGTTGAGATTGTTGTTCAAGCAATTCCATATAAATTTTTGTAATTCATGTAACTACTTGGCTTCTTGAACCTCGGGAGTTGATTGTTTGTCTTATCTTTTGGTGAGCTAACTCTGCGTTATGTTGCAAAACCTTGGGGCATGTTGTGTTTCTTCGTGTTCCTGCAGTCTGCAAGTGAAGTCAGCTTCATTAGTTTCATGATGGCACATCAGTGCATGGCTGGTGTTGCCGCTTCCTCCAAGCTACTCCCGGAGCATGATCTGGGCTGCCTTGGTTTGGATAAGCTTGTAAGGATTTGTCAGCCAGATGTGACAAGATTGTCAAGAGGCAAGTAAAGAAGGAGATCTGATATTAATCAGTGCATAGCTTGGAGCCAAACTTTCTCAAATGCAGTGTAGTAACATGTTCTTCTCATTTACTGCTTCTCTTTGTGGCTACAGAACTGCCACTGTCTGAGTTTGACGGTTAAAAGGGATGCCAGCTAATAGTCTTTAATTGTAAGGATACAATTCTAGGTGGGAAAAGATCATATGCTTCTATTTTTAACATCCTTTTGGAAAATAAGTGCAGTTTGTTGTAAGATATGCAAGCGTTATGTTAGACAAGAGTCTCTGTTTCTGTCCTCTGGTTTTAAAGCAGGGAAATTGTGGCTCAGCTCTCAGTGCTGGAGGAGTGGGAGGTGGGGGTGTCTCTCTCCACTCCAGGTCACGGGGCAAAGTGGGTCCCCCATTATTTTAACTACTAACAACAGTGTGTGTTGGTTTGCTTTGTTCTAGTGATTAGAACAATATACACTGAAGAATACTTTTCTAATTGCTCCTTTTACAGAAAAGGGAAAAACACGGGCTTTTCGAGAACATATCGGATATTCAACTAGATTATTTACCATTCTGTGTATAGTGCTGATAGGGGGTTTTTTTAATAATCAGTGTAATTGTGCAGTTCTGTTTGAATTAAGCGCTGGAATTTTGAGCAGTTTGCAGCTTAATCAGACTTTTAACAATAAGTGAACATGTAAAAAATAACTAAGCTTATGGAAAATACATTTTTTTTATATTTGTGGTTTTTTGGTCGATTGATTTCTTAAAAGTAGTTATTCTGTTTATTCTTTGAACTACTGAACCATCTACAATCTATTCAGAACCCTAAGAATAATGGTGTGTGCAAACATATCCAAACATTCAGGAGAGCTGAATCTTCACAGAAATAGGAAAAATTATTACAAATGCTGGTTCACTTCACGGGCTTTTACTTGAATTTCTGCCTCCTGAGGTCTGGCGAGGTTTGGCCTTCTGGTACCAAATGTCTTGACTTCCAGCTTCTGTGTCTGTTCATGGTACTGTTAAAAGATCTGTTCCTACATATTGAGCATGTCATTCCATTTCCAATCCAACAAGCCAGGGATTTATTTGGTTTGCAGTAATACAGACTTCACTACAATGATACTAAATACACCTCTGATAAAAACAGAAATGTTCTTGTTTTATTTTAGATTACAGCTTTTGTTACAGATACGTGTTTTAAAAGCGTTTTGGGACGATTTGGCATTTCGTAAACATTTTTCATGCAGATTTGAGCTAAAGTTTAGGTATGGGTCTTGAATTCATTATTCTGTAAAATATCCACCAAATGTAAGGAAGAAAAACTGGTTTTGCCCTCTGGGTCATCTCCTGCCCTTTCTGGTTTCAGTGGTGCAGGAACTCTCACAGTTCCTATGTGCTGGAAGCCAGCAGGTTTTGTCCTAGCAGATGCTACAGTTGAAGTTTTGCGGCAAGTGTCATTGCATGTCTTCTTTTTAGCTTTCATTTTTTATTATTTTGTTGCTGTCATTTAGAAAATCATAGAGATTGAAATTTCAATATTCAGACTCAAAAAAAAAATTATTGAGGGAATGAGGAAAAGTGGTAGATTTTAATAGACTTCAGTCATTTTAGTATAAAGAACAATATTTCATTCCACACTTTAAAACCATTATAGAATTTAAACGAAGAGGGGGAAAAAAAAAGAAAAATGCTATTTTTTACTTCAAATTTCAAATATAGAAGATTCAATGAGAAATGGGTGTTTTTTCATGTGACAGTAGTAGCTGACGTCTGAAAGCCAGGTAAAAATTTCCTCACCTGTGTTCACTGTAAAGGAATACTGAGTTTTAAATTGTGAAATTACCAATGGGGCTACGCTGTTGCGTAAAATATTGCATAACTGGAGCACCATTGATAGTATCGTGTGTGTGTACAAATAGTGTTTGGGTTTAAAATTTATGAAATGGCATTAAATGGAATTGTGTAACACTAAATATTTCAGAGAGCTCTTATTTTACTTTATTCTTTAATCCATGTCTTTGCTCCGTAATAGGTAAAAGGAAGAGATTTTAAGCATGCATATTTTATGGCTTTGAGACTTAAGCAGCGGTGTGAGGAGCTGAAAAATTTAGGATTGTCTTTGAAACATTAACTCGCCCATATTGCACACGTGCACCATTTTATATAGTAGGTAAAGAGTTAAAGAGGTATTTTTAAGACCTTGCAATTGATATCTACTAATATTCCTCATTTCTCTGATACTTGTGCATTTGTGTTAATAACACGTATTTCTTGCTAGTGTAGGGCTTGAAGTTAAATATTTAATTCAGCTTCAGTTCATGGCTAGATTTGTAGCTTCAGCATTTAGTGTAGCATGCTTAGCATGTCAGTACGGATAAGTAGTATGTGCACAATTTATTTGTTAGATTAAATAGCATCTAGTGCTTTATCGTATGAAATTTCACACCATTTCTGTCCAGTGACTTATCTTTACCCCTAGAGTCTGAGCAGTTTTTCTCACCAATATGCAGCAATCTGTTACTCACTTTTGAAATACACTAATAAGAACGATTTTCCCTGTAAATTTATTTTAAAAGGGACATTACTTTAATATCTTGTGATAGATACACTGCTGAATTACCAGCAAAATGCTTCTGACCTACGCAGGCTAGGGCAGGTATGCTGTGGGAACTGTAGCATCGCAGTCTGTTTCAGAATCAAAAGTAGATAACAACTCTAAGATAATGATAACATGTTTTTCCTTCCTCAATTTGTGTTTCTTGTTTTCATTTCCAAACCAAACCGTAAGAGAGGCTCTGACTATGTCCCTGAGGTGGACCGAGCTGTCTGTCAGCACTCACCTGTTGTTAACGAGTGAGATTAATTGCAGCATAAGCCAGTCTATCTACAGCCGTGCTGCTGAATGGCAGAATGAAGTTTTACTGTCCAGTGCTTCTTGTTTAGAGCAGCAGCCCGGGTGTGTGTGCTCGCAAACACACACACACACACAAACACACACATTCTTCTCTCTTTATAATTATTTTGACGGTGCCATTAACAAGAGTTGCCCTAAGGGGCACTTCAGGGTAAGTGACACGCACGAGGAGTGATTTTCATCCCACAGGTTACGCTGTGATTGAAGTTTGGCCTTGTAGCGTGGCTGCCTTGCTCAGAAACAGCTCCTTGTGCTTCCTCACCCGCTGCAGTGCCCGAGACTGCCCCGAGCTCCTCTCCCTCGGCCACGAGAGCTGCCACGGGGCGCGAACGGGCTCCGGGTTGTGAGGCCGTGTTTAGCTCAGTCTCTTGTCTCAGCTCCTCACTCCTAGTGGACTCTTCTCACTTAGAAAAACTTTTAAATGAAGTGGTGGCATGTGGGCTGTCTTTTAAATCCACAAGAAAGGTTGATTTGACAGAGTGGTGCCATCCTGTGAAGGTATTACTTCATTTCAGTTCTGTCTTACTGAGCTTATTCACTCCCCTCACCTTTTTTTCTGTTTTTGAGGATGTTTTAGTCACTTATTACAAGGACAATTAAACATTTTCAGCTCAAGGTGCTCAGTTGCACCTACAAGAGAGAAACTTGGTCAAATTCTAGGCCAAAATTTGTTTTGTTCAGCCCCGCTGAGGGAGAGGGTAACGGGGTAACGAAACTTGCCACAGGATCTGGGTTGTAAATATCCTGGTTATGTGTATTCTTAGGCTGTGGATGTTTAAAAGGAGGTCAGGTTTTGGTATCTGACCCCAAATAAACAGTATGGATATATACATAAGGATCCAGATAATTAATGGGTTGTGTTCCATGGTCTTATCTAGAAAATGTATTCAACTTGTGGCCCTTGTGTACTTCCAGAGAAAAATCATAACATAATTCTCCCGCAGATCAGGGGTAAGTGGGAGTTGAGTGGTATCTGCGCCAGCCAAAATTTTCAGTAGAATAGGTGTTAAGTTCAATTTCTAAATCTGTGGTTGGCCTCTGAAACAAAAGCTTTTTGTCTGGACTTTTCGAAGGTTCTTGCACCTCCTAAACTTGGTAGGAGTAGATGGTTGGTGTGAATGAAAACCAGCCAGGTTACTGAGGAGCCATTGTCAGTTTAGGAACTGAGCTGTGAGTATAACTTTGTGTTTAGTGGCACTGTAGAAAGCAAATTGTGGCCCACCTCCACTTTTCCCATCTGTGTCCTAATTAGTCTCTTAAGCAGGAGACAGTAATTTTGCTGAATTATTTTACTAATAAGAAGTTTGTCATATGAATCATCTCGGCCAGCATTTTTAATGTGTCTGAATGGAGAAGGTTGGAGTTATTTGGTCAGCTGTTTACTCTGTCACATCTGCGTACAACTTTTCTCTACTTGATTAAAAGCTCAAAATACGGAAGTTATCAGTGTTTTATGGATGCAACAAGCTGCAAAGCTGGTTTGATTTTTAGGAAAGTTGTTTGTTGTTACTTATGTTTATTAAATAACTATTAACAGCAGCTGTTACTTTGTCAGAAACAGGTTTTTTTGATATAAGACTGTGGAAATAATGTGTGCATTCAGTCCAATATAATTAGAAATCTTACAAGGACATTTTTCTTATTTTAATAATTTTGTGTAGTTACTTATTTTGGTCTTAAATATTTCTAAACTTTAGTACAGAAATAATAGAACTTGCAGCAACCAAGTGTTGTGGATTAGGTGGAAATGTACTTGAATGGAAACGCCTTCGTTTCGGGGGCTCAGGCTCTGAAACGCAGGCACCACTATGCTGTGGTGGTGGGGAGCTTTGCAGGACCTTAAACACATGACAAAAGGATCCACCACAATACTGAGCTGAGCATGTGCAAGCTGCAGCCTGGGCCAAGTCTTTGTGCAGAGCAGCTCTCAGATGGGCCTTGCTGTCGGACCTGTGCACGTGTCTAGCGCTGCAGTGCGCTGCTCCTCCCTTTTTCCCCTTCCCAGTGTGTCTTCCCAGCTCCACTTACAGGCAGCGAAGGGCTTCCATATTCTGTCCATCCTCCAGGCATCTTGTTACCTCTTTGAAGTGAGCATGTCAGGAAGAAGAAAATGGCCCAGAGCCTTTCCTTGAAGATGCTGCAGGGGCCTTGCTAATGGTCTCCACAGGCAGATGGGATTCAGAGCCTTACTAAGCTGGGAATACATTGAAACTTTCAAGGAACAATTAGAGGTACAAGGTGCTTAATCCAACAGATTTAATATCAACATGCATTTCATGCCTCATTGTTGGGCTATGTCTTCAACAAGTACTTACACCATCTGGAGCGACCCAGCACGTTTTGTGATTGTACTTGGAATATGCTGGCATGTATTTTAGTTCCAGTAAACTACAGGGAGCTCAACGGTGTATCAAAAAATGGAGCTTGTCTTCAGGAAGAACAGACACAAGGGCTGAATATGCACTATAGAGTGGGCAGGGGGTATACAAATACATGTGGGATGGATAAAACTCCAGATATTAGTCTGATATGGGTAAGCGGGATTGTGATACAGTGAAAGTAAGGTGAACAAAATGTAAATTGAGAACTTGTTTTAAATCATGACAAAACTGACAGACAGTGTTATTTATCAGCAGAGTATATCCCAAGGGAAAGTGGCAAAAGTTGCTTGACAAACAATGGACAAAGCAAAGCTTTGCTCATTGTGTCATGTGGAAAAGTATGGCACAGAGAGAGATGCTTATGATAAGGGGTTTTTGATTTGTCTCGGCTTTCGGTGGTTGTGCAAAGGATTCAAACACAACAGTAATCAAATGTAACTGGGTGAGGAAAAAGGAAGACTTATTTAAACTCTGCAAACACAAGAAACCTGATGGATTATGATAAAAACAGGAAAGAAAAAAAAAAATGGACCAGAAGGGCAACTTCACACTCATAGTTACTGTTCTCTGTGAAAGGTGCACGCAGATTTTTGGCATTTGATTTTGTGGCTGTCTTTCTAATTTAAGAGATGGTCAAGGTATCTATCCCTTTACTTGCCTTGCAAATATTTTAAAAGGAGCAAGCAAGAAAATACTTCCAAATAACCAGACTGTCCCATTTCTAATTTTATTTCTTGCCCCACTGTAAATCATGCCTCTTCTTCCACAAGTATTGTTACTGTGGAGCCACGGTGGGTCTGTTCTGCAAATATGGGATATGTCCCAGTTCTTTCCTGTAGGATTAGTGCTCACCAGGGCACGTATCATGGTGGGTTACATATATTCAGTGGGATTACCACTGATGATGATGAGATGGCCATAGGAGATATGGCTTGTTGCTAGAAACCCTCAATAGAGGGCGTGGAAAGCAGTACCTCCTAGAGCTCATCTAATGAAAGTTTCTCTCGTGTATTTGTTTCGTGTTAACTCCTATTCCTTCTTCAAACTTGCATTTTAAACTGATAGAAATTTCTAAGCCCTGCCTGCAAAATGCATTCCTGTAACCTGGCATCAGTGACACCATTTTGTCAGTAATCCTCATAGCAGAGCAGGGAAGCTCTCAAGCTCTTCATGGGATGGCAGTAGCTTGAAAAAAGGCAGCAGTTTTTAAAGCGGGAAGAAACTTTGTGCAAAAAAGCAGAGGGTTTTTCTTAAACGCCAGAAAGTGCCACAAGTGAGGGTGCTGACTTGTGCATTTCTGTTGTTAAATAGCACCTGGGTAACCTGGGACTTGCTCTTCCATTTTACTGGTGTCTGCACTTGCAGCCCTCGCTATGTGCAGGGACCCAGACCAGCTTTCCAGCACGAGCAGAGATCCCAAACTCAGTCCTGACAAGGTCTTTGATATTTCCTTGCTGCTTAATTTGTTTCCCAAGCCAACGTGCTTTCAGACCAGAACCCACTTAACACTGAATGAGATTGGATACGCTTGTAGTATACGCCTTCTTCTCTTGCTGCGTTTTTTTAAACCTGTTGTATGTTGCAAGTGAGCATAGGTCCCAGAAGACTTCAGCAGAGCATGGCTGACTTCAAACTTGCTTTGTGAAATGAAGCCTGATTATATACCCAGAATCAGCATGAATACATCTCATTAGCCTGGGTTTTTCCTTAGCTATGAGGGCTGGGGGCGGGTTGCAAAGAAACGTTCAGTAACTTTTGAAGCATAACTGAAGCCACATCAATATCTGGCAAAAAAAGGAGGTGAGCAGGCGTGACTTTCAGGCAGCAGATGTTAAGATTCAGTGATGAGTAGTTAGATGTTTTTCAGTGACCAGTTTAATGGTTAATGTCTGTCTTGTAATGAGGGATCACTTTTATTTAAAGTTCAGCATTCAGATTCCCACGGTCATGCTGGTAAAACCACAGAAAATTTTGATCAGTCTTTTCAACTCTATTTTTTAGAAGAATTAAAGTGTGGCTGATAATGGATTTGGAAAGATAAATTTTTGAAGGAGAGAGTGACTGGAAAGCAATACCAAGATCCTTGATGATAGCATAAGATTTAGCTTTTTAGACCATCTGCCTTCTGTTTCTAGAAAATGAAATTAAATAATGATGTGAATGAAAGGATTGTACTTCAAAAAATTTCCACTGTAATTTCCTTCTACATTCCCAATCCTTTAATTATAATTTTCAAGCTTTACATCTATGCAATACAGAAAGTTATTCCTTTGTTCTGCAGAATGAAATTGTGTATACATTCCACTTGTTGGGAAAATAAAGCTTATTAAAAGACTTGATATAATTACAGTACCTTAGAATAGGCGTATTAAGGATAGTAGGATTAACGGGCAAAAGACAAGGGTATTATTTTCATGAGGTTTTGCTAACTTTTGTTTAATTAAACTCTGATATGTGTTAATTTGGGAGATAATCAAAGTGCATCTTTTACAAATACCTTTTTAAGTTGAACAGTGACAATTTAAAATTGTGACTCGCTGGTTATTTCAGAAGTTAATTTTCCTCTGTTATATATCCTCTGTGACTATATTATATATATCATACTATTATAAATGTTGCTAGAAAAGTTTTAGGAGACACAGAGTGTGACAAGCACAAATGAAGGGAAATGCTAAAAGCCTGAAAAATCAGTTGTTTCTTCTTAGGGATTCTTTCAAGTCATTTTTTAATTCAGCAGCAGATCCCTGATTCGAGGGTGCACCTTTGATATGTTAGCAGCATGCAAGCTAACTGCTTCTAGTTTCCAGAAGCAATAATGTGACTTGAGAGGGGATCAGTTCAATATTTAGAATAGAAGGGGAACTCTGCTCCCTTTTGTAAGAGCTGCTTTCATATATGTAAAACAAAATGTCCTCCTTTTACTTGTTCCTGTTTTGGCATGTGCAGTCTTCTACACATACTCAGGAAAGCAAAATAAACACATGTACCATATAGAAGGCTCCTACAGAAAGCTATGAAATGTAAAATTTGGTGTGGTATATCTTTTTCTTGTCCAAGTACAGAAATTAAGTAGAAAAAATAGTTTTAAAGGTCAGTGGTTTGTGGAACATGTCCAAAGGAAAAGGAATGAAAAAAATTTTGAAATCTCAATTAACTTATCATCGTGACAGCTTTCTTCATGGTGCAGATTTCTGTTACTTCTTGCAGAAAAAGGAAGTACTCTTTTGTAATTTTGTCTGAAGGGAATGTAAAAGATGCATTTATGGAATGCACCTTACTGAACCTAGTGGGGTTGCCTGTGGAAGGGCTTCAGTCCAGGCAAGTCACAGATTATTACGTGTGTAGAGAGGCAGAAGACTTGAACTGCATTGTTTGATATCTTGTGGTAGAAATGAATCCGCAGTCAACTACACCTTTTCTTCCCCCAGCCTTTCCATAAGAAATTTATGGCTTTTTATTGTTATATGGAAGTATTTTAGCATCTAAGTGAAAATATATCCTCCATTAAAATGAAGCAATTGACACTGCGTAGGGTATTGATGTGTATTTTATGACTTTATGGGGAGCACAGAGCTTTTCTCAAGATCACAGGATTTTGCAATGGCTCCTTTAAAAGAGTAAAGGCAAAGTGATTGAGAGATTTGCCACTTGTTCTGAATCTTCAAATATTGGCAAATCTCAGCATCGAGCCACTGCAGTTGGGAGATGTGCATGTAGGGTAACTCCTGGACAAGCCAGATACTGAGGTTTTAAAAGCTCACTCCAGATCCATTACTGTGAAGCACTAGACGTCCAAATGTCGTGAATGTGCTTGTTTGTAGTAAGCTTTTGTATGAAGTGTCCTCTTCTGCCCTGAATCAGTCAGATCCTTCAAGTCTAAAGAAATGCCCATTGCAAATCTCAGTGAAATTAACTTTCTGCCATGTACTTTTGAGTTTAAATGTTTCTTGCATCCGTCTTTCTTAGCAAGTTTTTGGACAATCAGGCTTCCTTGTATGTTTTCTGAAGTGCCAGTGTGGGAACACCACATTTCCTTTTTTCTTCAAATCTTATCTTACTTTCCTATGGGTATTTTGAGGACGGGAAGTCCCCAGTTTGTGTAAGACCTGAGGAGAGGGAACATTAATTTAAAAGCAGAAAAATGCAGACATTTTACAATTGCATAATCTAACTCTTTTACTTTATTATTCCAATGAAGATTTTCTGCGCATCTATTTCTTTGCTTTCCCTCCCTCAATAAATATTGTGTGTATGCAGGAACTATTCTCAGTATCAGATCCAAGCAGTGCAGAATCCTGCAAAATCCTGTAAAATCTGCTCTGTAGCAATCCTTCTGGAGCTTTAACTAGGACCTCCAAATTGTCTGTTTGCCTTCTGCAGCAGATGGGCACATACAGAAGGAATCATATATTCCAGGAAGCACGTTTGCATCACCCCACTGATTAGGGACATTTGAATACCAATTTGATTTGCAAGGTAGATGACCTTGGTGAGAGTAAAGTGATGTACAAATTGATTTGTGCAACTGGTTGCTCTCTGTGCGCTCTATTTTGCTTTCAAGCGTTTCCCTTACAAAATGTGATTGTTTAGTCTTTGAGGAATTGGAGTACTTTTTGGCGAACTTTGTTACTGAGGAGCATTAGTGAACTCCCGTGTCTTTGACAGAATACACATATTCCACGTGAATTCCGTGTGTGTAGGGCATGGCATCTGTGCAGAGCTAACGCACTGCTCATTAGAACTTCCTGTATTGCAGTATGGAGTTCCAGCAAAACTGCAAGAGAGGGGATCTGGACATCTTTGTTTTCAGACTTTCCTGAGAAAGTGATCATACACAAGGATCATAGCTTAGATGAATTCGTAATTTATAACACTCTATAATGGTTATGAGGGTGCTTCAGCCTAAATAAATCCACAGAAGTGTTGCTATGTATATTGTTAAATATTCTGCTTCCATATTACTGTAGTGTTGACTCTTGCTGGTGACTTGACTCTTTCAGGCAGAGGTAGCCTTGTATAAGTCGGGCTTTGCCTGGGTTACTTACACTGCACGTTGATAGGTATGTGCTGGTATGTTAACTCTATCTTCGTGTGGGTTTTACGGGGGTACTGTAGATGTGTAATCTGCACACTCTGAACGGTGCTTATGTATCACTATCATGCTTCTCATTGATCTCCAGGCTATCCGGTGCACTCTCGTGAACTGTAGTTGTCAGTGTTTCAAGCCTGGGAAAATAAATCAGCGACAATGTGACCAGTGCCGGCATGGATGGGTAGCGCATGGTAATATTTGTTTTTACAATCTACGGAAAACCATTTAGCATCCTCATAACTATTACATGCTTTTTGTGTCACCCCTCAACTGCCACACCAATATTAGTTGCATTCAATTTTCTCTCTCTCTCGGGACTCAAGTTTATTTACATTTTGTGATTTTTATTTTCAGCCCTGAGCAAACTAAGGATTCCAAACCTCTACCCATCAAGCCAAGTAGAAATAGTTCAATCCAATGTTGTCTTTGATATCAGTAGCCTCATGTTATACGGAACCCAAGCCATCCCTGTGCGCCTTAAAATTCTGCTCGATCGGCTTTTCAGTGTTCTGAAGCAGGAAGAGGTGATACAGATTCTCCATGCTCTGGATTGGACACTGCAGGATTATATACGTGGATATGTGCTACAGGTATTTAGAGGGGCTTTTTAAATAGAAATATGACAGTTAAGTAGTTTTCTAGCCTAATCTTCTCAGTGGTTCACAATGTGTTAACAGCGAGGCACATCTGAAGGGCAGTAATAGACCTGTACGAGCTTAATGCCAGAAAAGAAAGGGTGGGTTTCTGGTGATTGCTCTCTTTTTTTAGTTGGACTTAATTGAAATCTTTCTACTTGCTCAAATCTAACAACAAAGGTAAGCAAAAATAAAAATCAAAAGTTACTGGTAATATATCAAAGTGAAGGCTTTAGAGTTTGTTCCAGTATTATTTAAACAGTGAGTTTGCTTTTATACAGCAGAATAATACATCAAGAAATAAACTTACCATTATTTAAAACACTAGGGACAATATTCATCTCTGGTGTAGTGCTACCGACCTTACTGGAGCTGCAGCCAGCATGTATTTGGCCCTCTCTTCTTACACTGATGTTAGTCGTTGCTGCTGTGGAAGTTACCTTTTATGTAAAGTAACATTATGATCTTACATTATGACATGAATCAATATTTAATGGTCTTGATAATCTTGCTTTTTAGTGTTAGGATTAAAAATATGGAATCAATTACCTTGAACCTCTATCACATGAAAAATTTATAATGTTACGTTCTTCATCATCTTAGAAACTCTTACATGCACTGTGAAAAATCTCAGTAGGCCATCAAATACATGTTCTGTGATAAAATATTTATTGTAGTTATTGGGAAAAGTTAGGCATAGCTAGAGTTTGAAAGAACTCCAACACTAGTGTAATTACAGCTGTGCTCTGTGAAAACTGGCAATAGATCAATACAGGTTCATTTGTTCTCTGATCTTAGTTGCTTGGAAGATTATTAAACTTGCAATGAAAGAATACTTGACTTAAATGAGGAGCTAAATCTTGGTCTGATTGCTCCATCTCTGCTATCTGTGCTTACAAGATACTATCTGTTGTTCAAATAACGTGTCTTAATTTTTGTGGAAAAAATAGTTTATTGGAAAGTATTACTGTTAGTTCATGAAGAAATAATATCACCAATGTGGTAACATTTGGAGGAAATTATCACAGGCTTCACATTAATCTCACTAAATTCAATGTTTTTATTGTTTTGCTAGAGAAGAAATTTTAGTCCCTGAAAAAATTGAGAGATTTGAGGGGGAGGTGTTTTTTGTATGCCTTAAAAAATGTCTTAATTCACTGAAATATTTTTGGCTTTAGGATGCTTCAGGAAAGGTGCTGGATCACTGGAGCATAATGACCTCTGAAGAAGAACTGGCTACTTTGCAGCAGTTTCTTCGCTTCGGAGAAACTAAGTCCATTGTAGAGTTAATGGCAATTCAAGAGAAAGAAGGGCAGTCGATCATAATACCACCACCAACTGCCAATTTGGATATTAGGGCATTCATTGAGAGCTGCAATCCACACAGTCCTAATTTTTCTGCTTCCTTGGACAAAATGAGTCCCACCAACATTCATCCCTTTGAGAATATTGTAAATAACATGGCTTTCATGCTGCCGTTTCAGTTTTTCAGTCCAGTGCCTCCACCTTTGATAGGTTCACCACCAGAAAGACACTTGATTGAGCAAGGTCAAGACCATAGCAGTGAAACCAAACAAGATCTCCAGATACCGTTTTCTGAAAGCAGCTTCTTAACTTCTAGTTCTGCACCATTTCAAGTTGAAAATGAGAGGGGCATAAATGGTCCAGATGTCACTAAAACAGAAGATGATGCCCTTTTAAGTGATTCCAGTTCACATAATACAGCAGCAAAGCTTGAAATGGCAGCACTATCTCCAGAAAACAAAATGAAATCTGTTGAAAAAAATGCTGGGCCAAGGAAAGGGCGTGTCTTCTGCACTGCATGTGAAAAAACATTTTATGACAAAGGTACTTTGAAAATACATTACAATGCTGTTCATCTGAAGATAAAGCACAAATGCACCATTGAGGGCTGCAATATGGTGTTCAGCTCATTGCGTAGTCGAAATCGTCACAGTGCGAATCCTAACCCCAGACTCCATATGCCGATGAACAGAAATAACAGGGATAAAGATCTAAGAAATGGTTTGACCATTGCTGGACCTGGAGATAGTAAAAGGACAGAATTTACAATTTTAACTCCGGATAGCAGAACTATTTCCAGCTATGCCAGCTCTTGTACAGATTCAAAAGGCCAGGCTGGATTTTCCAGTATTGGACACAACGGTGTCCTCTTTCCAAACCTGAAGACGGTACAGCCTGTTCTTCCTTTTTACCGTAGTCCAGTCACACCAGCTGAGCTTGCCAATACTCCAGGTACTCTTCCTTCTCTGCCTCTTGTTTCTTCCTCAATACCAGAGCAGCTTGTTTCCAATGAATTGCCATTTGACATGCTCCCCAAGAAGAAATCTCGTAAGTCGAGTATGCCCATTAAGATAGAGAAAGAAGCTGTTGAGACACCCAATGAAAGTAGCGATGTTGCCAGTTCTGAAGATGATTCACGTCTGCAGGTGGTAAGCGATGGAGAGCTTGAGACCTGTGAGCATAAGATAGAGAAGCGGGTGACCGACAGGGTGGAAAAGCACCCCCATTCAGGTAATTCATGGAAATCTCTCTCTGGGGTAGAGGGCCCAAAGTATTTTGAATCTGTCTTTGCACCAAATAACAAATACATCGAGGATATCTCTGAGAATGAATTGCAACACTGTGAGAAAGAGGTTAAACCAGAAGAAAACCAACCCTTAAAAATAGTTTCCCATGAGATCATATATGAAGATCCAAAACACCACCACAGTGATGTTGTAAAACCAATGACTGAACCCCCCATGTATATTAAAGAGCAGTCAAAGCACAGGATTCCTAAAAATGACTGCCCTGAATTGCAACACCACTTGCTGACTGGGGGCTTTTTCAGCACTTTGTCAAACAGGGGTGCTGCCATTCCTTGTTTTGAAGACTCTAAAGATATGGATCATGTCAGTCAACATGCACTAGGGATTCAGAAGGAAGAAAGCCGCTTTCATTGCGACATCTGTAAGAAGACTTTTAAAAACCCTTACAGTGTAAAAATGCATTTCAAAAATGTACATCTCAAAGAAATGCATATTTGCACAGTTGAGGGCTGTAATGCTGCTTTCCCTTCTCGTAGAAGTCGAGACAGGTAAGAAAATTATAAACAAAATTGTATTTATTTTACCATCACAATGGAGCCTAATTTGAAATTAAAATGAGTGTTTGAGGAATGGAACCTACAAATATTTTCTGTGTATCCTCGTATAACAGGTATGATAACTTATCAGAACATTCTTGGAAATGAAAATCCATTGAAAGAAACATTCCCTTTCCACTAGACTACAAGGTATTAAATAAAGCCATGAAAATTTCATAACAGATAAAGACAGAGTAGTTGAAAGAATACTTTAGTACATAAAGGAAAAGCCACAAGGGTATGAATTCAGCGATTTTTCAGTAGATGCATGTGTGGACTTAACATGTTTAATATGTACTTTCATGTGTATTTTAATACATACAGTGTTTTTTAATGAAAAAGCAATGAGGTCAGTTTGGGAAATCTTCACTTATCCTTTCTTTACTCAAGGATTTGGAACAGACTGGTGAGGAAAAGCCCGCAAGAAAAGCCAGATTAGTCTTTGTCAGTACAAAATTAACATTATGCAGTGATAGTCAAACTAACACTATCTGGTGTGTACCCACATCAGTAGTGCTTTTCTGTGAGATTAAATACTAATTTCTAAACTATAGCATGAGCTTGATTCAGTTTAATGTTCATTTCATACTATATTGCTGTAATTCATTTTATTTCAGTCTGTTATGCACATAAACTGAGAAACAAGGACTGAAGCTTTTTTGTTGACCATCAGCGATGTATCCGAATCGGTCAGTGATAGGTAACAAACCTATTCAGGTGCAACGAAGTGTTACAAGTTTTCCAAATCTGCAGCGGTGTTAAGAGCAGCTTTTGGCTGCAGGAAGTGTGCCTGGATAGTAGTTCAGAGTGACACAAGGTTTAGATTGTCTGTAATCTGCTAGGAGTGCAGGAGCCAGCTGATGCAATCCAGAGAGAGGATGAGCCGGTCTCTGAGGACTGACCGCTGCATCTGAGATGTGCAGATTCATCTGCTGCTGGCAGGGCTTCATACCCTGCTGCCTGCATCTTCCCAGATGTGAATTCCTCTCCACTGTAATTGCGATACGGGCCACAGGAAAGAAGGCCAGGAGTAAGATTTGCATTCACATGCCACAGATTCCTTCCCACACCAGTATGTTGAGATAAGTTTTAACATAGGTTCTTTTGGAAGATGGGTAAAAAAAAAAAAAGGTGAGCCAGCTCAGAAGACACTTCACAGCTTTGTACAAAACAATAGTTATTTAGAACAACTTTGCAGAAATTTGTAGGCTTTAACATAGAGTAGTGTGACTACAACTGCTAAATATTTCTGTGCCTTTTTGAACGATTCACGGCTCTGATTAAACCATGATGGCAAGGAGAGAGACAGATGTTTTGCCAGTATTAAAATAAATTCAGCCCTCTAGACAGAGCCTGTAAGTTCCCAGTGAGCTGATTGATAGTATTCAATGAGGAGCGGTGATTTTGTATGTTTTGGTGGTTTTAAACTGAATCCAGAGATGCCCATTTGATAAGTGCAAGTTGTGTATAATTCAATATTCCTTTTGCAAGGAAGCTCCTGTCAAGAAAAGGCTCTGTACTGATGTGTACAGCTGCATCCTGGGCATGGTTGCAGTACTTGAGAGCATCAATATTTTTTGCAGACTCAGGTGTCACTCCTTTCCTGCTGTGTCCATTGGGAAAAAATCTTGTTTCTTACCCACCTCAGTCCATTCTCTGATCTCAGTTCAGTTTACAGGTTTTTAGTCTGTCCTCCACCTCTTTGAGGCTCAGCACTAGATCTAGCAGAGCAGACAGTTATCCCTAATGCAGGAGAGCTTCTGAAACTTTGATTGCTGTAGAGTTATTTCTGATACATGCCAATGCAAGCAAGTGCAGACACCCAGTCACGTGTAAATTGTCCATGTGCACTCCCAGTGTGGCAGTTGGTCAAATCTGAAGTATACAATTCATGCATGCTACTAAATACTGATTTTCCTTTCCTTTGTTTATGGTCATTGTGAAACAGCTGTTAAGAGAGACAAAACACTTTCTTGCTAAGCTTGTCTTTGTTCTTCTAGACATAGTTCAAACCTAAATCTTCATCATAAGCTTCTGACTAAAGATACACTGGAATTCAACAACCATTTCAATGCAACATACCTCTTGAAAGACATGGCTAAGGAGTTTTGCCAAGATGTCTCTTTAAAACAACACGTTGGACATACTTCTGTAATCTTCAAAGGAATGAACAGAACAGGCAGCTACGTTTTTCCAATGAGCAAAATTACAGAACCCTGTTCTGAGAGTTATGGATACGATCCATTAAATGATGGAGCTGTTCTGGATCTAAGCACTACTTCCAGCATTAAATCTGAGAGCAGTGCTCATTCTTCTTGGGATTCTGATGGAGGAAGTGAAATATGCACCATGCCCTTGGATGATAGTGATGAAAGCTGTGAAGGACCCAGCCTAATGCCCAACGATGAACTCTACCAAGACTGTAGTTTAATTGAGAAAGCTAATCAAAACTTTACAAATTCACCTTCCAGTTTGCCAATAACTTGTCATATATGTCAAAAAACATATAGTAATAAAGGAACTTTCAGGGCTCATTACAAAACTGTGCATCTCCGCCAGCTCCACAAATGCAAAGTCCCCGGTTGCAACACAATGTTTTCATCTGTTCGCAGTCGGAACAGGCACAGTCAAAACCCCAATCTGCACAAAAGTCTGGCTGGGTCACCAACTAGCTTACAGTAAGATCAGACTGATCTTAATTTATTTCTGCTAAGAATTAATCATTTCAATTAAGGAATGTGTTAACATTAGTTTTATTTAAGCTCGTTTGACTTCTAGCCCACTCAACAACCACAGTCAAATTCTTTTCTCCTGTGTGTGCTCTCCAGCAGTTTCAGTTAGCAAAGCTTGGTGCTGTAGTTTTTGTGCAATTGTTTGGTTTGATGTTGAACAGCTAAAACTTCTGTAAGGAAAAGAAAACACCTTAGAAATGGGAGAAATATGGAGACATTAACTAAAGTGTTTCTGATACCTGTGAAGTATTACTTGCCACAATAGGAGCTTCAAATGAGAACCATCATTGCTTGTGTTTACATGTTAAATGAGTTGTTGTGTTGTGTAAGAACTGAGTAATGATTGGGGTGAGCTTCCTCTGGTTGGGTTGAGAATTTTGAAGCTACCATTTTGTTCCTGAGACCTTAGTCTGAAGCTGTCTTGCAGTATTAGTAGAACCGAGTATTTGTACTTAACTATATCCCAAAATCCAAAAGAGAAAATAAAAATTTGGGAAAACTTTGCATACAGTCCAAATCTTCTGTAAATCCTGCAGTCCTTAGTCTTTAAGTTTGCATTTCACTTCAGTAAAGATGACAGTATTTTGTATTTCTCAGAATTTAATATCATTTTCTTTGCAGGAAAAGGGGCTACTTGTTGGCAGAATAGAGACATTCTGATAAATTGTAGTGGTAGAAAGAATGAATAGGTTAAGCTAAAATTTCTAAGCTACAGCAAATGCATCCATAAAATAGGAGGGGAAAGTAAGCCCTTTGAATTAAAATGCACTTTTTGAGTTCTACTTTCAGGAAGAGAAAAGTTTTGTTAAAAAAATAGGGGGGGGAAAAAAAAAAAAAGAGGAAAAAAAACCCCCGACGAAGTATCCAAACTGCTTAAGAGTTTGAGGGTGCAGTTCTAAGCCTCTGAGAGAAAGAGATAAAATGGATGCAGTAGGTATCTTTCATGATGCAGCAGTTAGCTTCTCTTACCAGTGGGGGATAAAATGTGTTGATCTTTGTAACAATAGAAGAATGCTTATTCTCATTCACACCTCTTTTTTATAAGAACATTGTTCAATATCTGTTAAAATGTTTCATATCTTTGTACCTGCCCCTGTAATTAACAGTATTCTGCATTACGTTCTATGCACTTAAGAAGACTGGCCTTGCATTGTATTTAAAAAACACTTTAATATTTAATTTGTAGCCACATCATACAAATGCTGTGCGTGTACTTGTGGTGTGTCCTCTTTGAATCATTTGCAGAGAGGAAAAGAAATAAGAAAGCAAGTCTTAGAGTACCTTTTTTTACTTTATTCCACCAGTGGAAATCTGTTGATCAATTCTAGTATGCAAGCATGAGATTGACAGCACAATCTGTACATATTATACCAAAGTGCTTACAGTATTTGTGGTTTCTAGAACTAGTCTAGTTTTCCAGTATAACTGGATCTTAATCTTTATTCATTTTTGTGACTGAATAAAAATAGACTGAAATTCAGGATTTCATATGTATGTAGAAAGACTAGTACAATGCTATTGCCATATGTCTTGATGTTTAATTTATTCTAAAAAAAATACTATGGTATTGTAGCCATTTCATATTGTATAAAAGAAATGGACTGAATATTTCACCAATTCTTTTGAAAACTGGTTTGTGTGTGAGTATGGGTTATGCAAGGAAAAAACATGACACAGTTGTAAATGTTTGTGCTCACTAGAAATTGTTTCCATGCATTGTGTAAAGTAATCTTCTATTTTTTTAATTTACTGTAGGTTTATGTGATATTTAAAATAATCCATTTGTGCTTGAAGCCGTCAGGAAAAAATACTTGCCTGCGGAAAGTTGTGCCATTGCTTTGAGGTTTTGTGTTCTAGGGGGAGTTGGTGTTTTGGTTTTTTGGGGGGAGTAGGGTGGTGTTTGTTTTGTTGAGGTTTTTGATTGTTGTTTTCTCTGGATTTTTAATAGAAACTCGTATCAATGGGGGGTCATAGTTTGAAAGCTAAGGGCACAATCACAGGAGACACAATCGCTCCCAGCCTTTTGATAGTATAAATCAATTATTTGTTATCCAGCTATTTCAAGCTTTTTTTTAATACATATATATATATAAACCTCTTTGTTTAATCATTTTGAAACAAAAATGTGATGTAAACTAATGTTGTAATGCCCGTTTATTTAGTTTTCACTGTGTCAAAAAAAAAGAAACACGTTTGTATACCCTAATAATTTTGTATGTGTTAATAAAAACCAATAATAATGCCTCTGGTTGATTCAGAAAAGTAGGCTTTTTTTGCTTGAAAATACTGCTATTCTTAATTTTTATTAAAAAAAAAACAAAACTATTTCTGAAAACACATTCTGTCTGTAGAGAGCACTGGTTTGACAATAGTACTAACTTATTCCATAATAAGGAAGTGTCATTATTTTAATGAGCCATTAGAAATAATGTAATAAATGTTGTCAGATATGTTATTGATTTTTTTTTTTTTCTTTGTGCAGTAGGCAAGGGTAGAAATTCATTAAAAGGCCATCAGCTAAACAGAAGGTAAATATCTCATCACGGAGAGCTATGCTGAAAGATATTTTGTGCCCTCTTTATTCTTTATATTTTGGAAGGGTTTGGTGGGGGGTTTTTTGTTGTTTCTCAAAAATCTGGACAGGATGCCAGATTTCTCAGAATAGGCTAACCTTTAGTGCTCCTAGAACAGCATATGTATCTCATGAAGCATTTGTGTAGCTCCCTCCTCCTAATGACCACAATGTGGCTGGACCAAGCCTTGACATCTCCTGTTAGTTTTAAATACGTGTGATGCTTATAGCAGCCCGTATCACATATTCACCACAGATGTTGAAGGAAGTAACCTCACTTCAGAATAGTAGTACCATTATTTTTGGAGCTTTTCAGAGTCGGTCTGGAGAGCTGAAGCAGCTTCCCCTGGCTGAGGCTCAGTTCCAGAGATGTTCACATCTGCGATCTGTGAGTATGTACGGTTGGGGGCTCTCATCTTTGCCTGAGGTTTGAACTGGGCCTGGACGTGCCCACCCTTGCTACTCAAATTATGTTGCTCCTTTTCTTTATTTGTATCTTTTTTTCTTCTTCCTTAGAAAACAAGAGCCTCAAAAACTAGATCCTGTCATCTTTCTGTGACTCCAAAGGAGAAGGCATGGATGCACACTGCGGGGTAGCCACTGTGTTTGAGCATCCAGTTTCAGAACACAGGTATTTTAAATAGTTTGTGGTAGCAAGTCTGTGTCCCTCTGGAATAATGAGTGTCCTGGTGCTTAGAGGAGTATTTGCAGAAATCTGTTTTGAATGGAGTGTAAGGGATCTGTTTTTATAGCCCCGGTTTTCTAAGTACTTTGAAAAGAACTGTGGCAGATCCAGAGGCTGTTGTTTCTAATGCATCTCTACTGAAGTTATACCCTGCAAAACCCAGCAAAGTGGAGAAACAAGTTCTGAAAATACCTGTCTGGTGCCCTGCATTGAATAGGGGAGCCTAAAAAACAGCTAAACTACTTGGACTTAATCCAGGGATTTTTAAATAGAGTGCCAGGTCCTCCCTGAAAAGGGTTCACGAGCAATTTATGATTAATCAGTGAGCATAGATTTAAGAAAAGCGGCTAAACTAGAAACACCTTTAGAGTTTGAGACACAGCCCATAAGGATTCCATTCAGCCTGCAAGTGAGCATTCATTTCCAAGCTGAAATAAGAGTTCAAACTGGGAAGGAGACAACAGTGCAATAAGAGAGGGAGGGTTGGATCAAAGGTTTTGTTCAGAGCAGCATTTACTGCCAGTCCCCCTGATTTGAGGGGAGGGCAAGACAAGGTTTGAAGTTGAATTAAGTATGCATAGCATGATCAAGTCAGCTTTGAATGACTTGGAAAACTTTTGGAAAACTCTCGAACACATGGCTGGCCAGAGAGATTTCCACATAACCTCAGCGAGCATGTTTCTGAAGGTAGACTGGCTTTTGATTTCCCCTTGCCTTCACCCCTCATCCCCTGGCTCCCCTTGCCTTTTGGCATTCCTTGGATTATGTGAGGTTGCTAACTTGGAAATGTACTGTTGAAACATCACCCTGTTAAACTGTAGCCCTGTCAGCTCCGCTCCCTGTGAGCGCCCTCCAGCTCTTACGTGTGGTCTGTAAAGAGGCAAAGGAAAGGTAACGCGTGAAGTGACAGTCCCTCTCTGGTGAGCACTCCATCTAATTCTGCACTGGTTTAAGGCTTCATGGGAGCATTTGTAGCCTTTTATATTGTGTCTCTCTAGCTCCTAGCCTGAACTGGTAAAACTGACTGTGAATTACTATCCATTATTGCCTGCAGATGCTTGTATTTAATAAGCAGAGAAGTTGCTTTGACTGCTGAGTGCAGCACTGAAAGAGTTTGTCAAACTTGTGCTTGCCAAAGTCTCTAGCAAAACTTTCATTAGTTTGGACTGTGAGGAGCGCCATATATCATTCAGCATCATTCTACAATTTTTTGAATTTTGTTTTTCTTTTCAATAAATTAAGGCAAATCCAAACACGTCTTAAGTGTGAGCTGATTCTTTGCTTCAGTCTTTTACATCTTTGGTCACTAGCTGTCCTGTTCTGTTGTTTCTGCTCACTCCATGTAGGGATTTCCAAAAAGTGTTATTTTTATAATATTGCTGCTGTCGTTAACTCCTGCATCTGCCACTCTTTAGAAGCTTGCTAATTTAGGTAGAGGCAATCCTTGAAGGCTGTATGGTCTGCACGTAACTTCAAGTCTGAGAAACTGTCAGGGTTGTACTGTGGAATTAGTTACCACTTTTTGGAAAAGCATGTTGATGGCTGCTTGAAACAAAGGTCCTAGATGGGCACACCATGGACTAGAAAAAGCTCAAGCCTTCCCTGTCACGTGATGGTGTGAGAGAGAGAACTCTGTACTTAGAAGCTTTCCTGCCCCGACTTTTTCAGTCTTCGAGTCAGACTGTAAGTTCTTAAGGTGTGTAACACATTTCCTATTCACTCCCTGTCTGTACATCTCCTACCACAGACCAGTGTTTCTCAAGACCAGAAGCCCAGTCTGTCCTTCTCACTGAAGCCTAAAGCCAGTGAGGTGACTGTCAAGGATGAACTGAATTGTCCTGGATTGTTCTCACCTCCTCTTTGTATCCATTCAACTTCAGAAACAGCTAGTCCTAACATTTGTTCAGTCACCACAATAAACTGCAATGGCTTCCTAATTTTTTTAAAAAGAGGATCCTAGAGTAATATATTACTCTTAAGGTCTGTACTGAGAAACTTGCACTGCAGTAAAACTGAGCAAACAACAAGATTTCAATCTGAGTTCTCATTTTAATTCCAAAATTATTATTTCTAACTATAGTCATTATACAAGCTGTTTTCTAGGAAAATACCTTATTTGAATCTGCTGATTTATAAGGATGACAATATGTATCTGCACTCCATGCATAGGTGATTTATGCACACATATATATCAATACATAGTAAAATTGCATATGCGTAGGGCTGCATATTCATGTTAAACCTAATTCTGTTCTCATTTATGGTAATATAAGTCGGGAGCAATTTCAATGAATTCAGTAGAACAGGGTTCATAGTACTGGAATCATGTCTCAACAAGGATTGTTAGTTACTTGTGTGAGTACATAGGCCCACGTTGGCTGCTTACAGTGCTTTGTAACTGCTAACTTACTAAAACAGGTCAAAATATACTACTATGAAAGAAAAAATAAGTTTTTACTCATTTCTACACCCCCATCTCTACTATAAATGACTCGTTTGCAGCAGTGTTTCTACACGACCAGTGTAACAACTGTACTAGTGTAATCTTTGCTGGTAAGAGATCATGGAACGGATCCTGCGCAGATAAAAACCACTGACTCTGAGTGAGCTTGGCCAGTTTAGGCAAGTTCAAAATCTGGACAGATATGCCTTATAACATTCCGACAGTCTCCAGCCAAAAATTCTCAAAGAGAACGAAATGTGTGAGTGTATGGCGTAGAGAGATGTGGAAGAACCAGGAGCAGCCAGAGCGACTTCAGAGGAGACGCTAGGAAAACAACATAACTTACTGGAGAGGAGACATGTTATTGCTGCTCTGGGAAGCCAACATCTGCACCTCTGTGTGGGATGATATAAACCTTACGTTGGATTCCTGAGCACAGAGAGGCCATGTGCAAGCGAGAGGTACATGCAGGCTTCTCGGGCTGTGAGCAGATCCAAGGGAGTGTGCTCCAAGCTAGCAACTTTCCTGATGCTCTCCTATGCGAAGTAATGCAGGGCTTGGTAATGATATCTGTGAAAATGGGGGCTTCTCTATCTTCAGAAAGTCAGTGTGCAGAGCTTCCACCTGTAGATTGTGAGCACCTTTGCCTTCCTCAGCATATCCAGGAAAAACTCCTTTGAGTGAAAACATCTACTTAGCTTTCCCAGCACTCTGCCTCCCCCTGCTTTAGCAAAAAATGCCTTCACCCTCTGAATACAAAGGGCTGTGTAGCTAGAGCTTCTGCTGTGCCCATCCTTACCCTTCAGCTGTTTCATCTCCTTTCTTTCCAAGGGAGGTGGGGGGTTGGTGGTGCACCTAGGTTTTTCTCACTTCTACGGAGTTTGATGAAAATGTCCAGGCTCAGTGTTTCTTTTTGTCTGTTTTACCTTGCACAAAAAAGAATGGAGAAGAGCAGTAGCTGAGAATGAAACTGGGGGACTGTAATTTTGGGGAGCAGCCACAGGGTGGTTCCAGAGGGGGAAGGAGCGCATGGAGCACAGTTACTAATGCGGGTGGCATTTGTGCATTTGTACGTTACCACCATCCACAGAGACAGAATCTTTGATGAGGAGTTCCTTCTTGAATATTATTTGCGGCAGAAAGGGAGAAAATCTTTCTTTTTTGAAGAAAACAGTAGGAACTGAATGGAGAAGAACCCATTTTGGAAGCTATGCAGGCATGAACAGCTACTGCCAGTGAGTGGATGCTGCCAGTGCCAGCGTGTGGGAGATGAAGCAGGAATGGAGGAATATCTGCATGTTGAAATGAACGGGAAAATTTCTGTTTTCTCTGTTCCTACTCTTCTTCCCGTTGCATTTGGGAATGCTACTCTCCCTTCTTTTTCCTGTATTCTGCTATGATTGTGTGAAGAAACCTCTTTAAGGGTACAGTTGGAAAGCAGTCTCAGTTTCTCTCCTGTATCTTTGTAACACTTTTTATGATAAAGGGTGGGCGTTTCCCCCTTATTCAGACCATGCAGTTCAGCTGGAAACAAAACCCAGAAACGGTGCCTGTTCTCACATGGAGCTGCCAACACTGCATTACACACTCTGCTCTCTTGCTAGTGCCCTTGAGCAGATGTAAGATGAGTCTGGTGCGTGCTCTTCATGCAGAGGAGGGGAAGGCTATCTACAGGCAGCTGAGCTGGTTTGCATGAAAACTTCAGCCATAACTCTTATCTTTCTGTTTAAAATTAAGCAAAGATCTCTAGATGCATTTTATTGCACACTCAGAGCAGTAGTTTTTGACCTCATAAGAAAATTGTGAAAGTAACACAAAGGCTTGGCTGTACACTGTGATATTGCAGAACATTTAAGAATCTGGTTCCATAAAATCCTTTTTGTATCCTTATGGAAGATTATTGAAAATTTAGTTTTTGCATGATGTTATATTCTCCCAGTCTTTAATTTATTTTAAAAAACTCTTCAGTATTCATGAATAATCACTTCCTCCATTACTAGTCTTTTGATTACAGCAATGTAAATTACTGGTTTTAGAGCTAAGGAGCAATAGCCACTGCTTGGTCAACTATCTTCTCCTTTCTATTGCCCTTCTGTGTGACTGAAAGAAATCAATTTGTTCTTAACTGGCATTTATTTTGGTTTACATGTCCAGGTATTATTGTAGGGAGTGGGTGATTTTTAAAAATTTTTTGGCCAGTTTCTAGGTCTGCCCTGTGAGTACATGTTCAGCACAGGTACATCCTGCTGCACTCTTCTGGCTGGAATTAGAACTGGCCAGAGCAGCCTTTCCATTGCTAACAGCAGGAGGTGGTGCTGGTTCTGCCACATGGTAGATGACTGTGTAAAATCTAACAGAGGCATGCTTTAGAAAACTAAAATCTAAATTTTCTTTCCTTTTGTTTCAAGTGGTTCATAGCAATAATACCCCAGGCACTGCCTCACTGACGTGGACTCCTTACAGCACCCTGCATTTTGTCCTGTGAGGCCTGTTGGTCCTTGTACCAGACCAAGATCGTGGAGTGTGCAGCACAAACCAACTGTTACCACTTCAAACATCGGGATAATAAATACACATGATCATGTTAAGTAATGGAAATATATCCAGTGTTGCACATCTGGTTTCAAGGATGCATTGACCCAGACAAAAACAATAGTCAAATAGGGAAAGTGGAATAATTTCCAGGTCAGTAATAATAACTGTTCACACAGCACTCAGGGGAAATCAAACACACATATTTGCATTCAGATATCTACTACAAACTCAAGAAGTCTGCATATCCTTCAAGAAAAGCATGCCAAAATTTCTTTGAGAAGTTGTGGTTTTAATCACATTAATTACATGTTGGATTTGGGCAGAAGGACCACCATCGTGACATTACATCAACAAATTTTGCACTAATATAAATACCACAAAGAATCCTGCAAACTACAGTGAGCACGCTCTATCCCAGAAATCTCTGCAGAACATGGTTTAGCTGAGCACACCAGCAATGTCACCCTACTTGGCGCCCTGCTTCTGAAATTTAGAGTACCTTATGAAGCAGTGATGCCTTTCTAGAAGGGAAGATTTCTGATTTCCAATGTCTCATTTTGTATTTATAGTTTCTATCTTCATATTAAATTACAGCTTTCTTGGATGTATTTCTCTTGTGCTTTAGCATGGATGTAAGTAGAAAATCCCAAAATTGCACAAATTCTGTGAACAGCAAAGAGTGCACCTTTTTCCTACCTTAACATCAAAGGAAAGTCTCGGGGCATTTCAAATGAAGATAAGAATGTTTAATTCTGCATACAGAAAACGCTTTCAGGTGAAACATACATTGCAAAGAGAATGCTGCCTCCCCAGAGTTTTGGCCTTGCAACCTCTCTGAAGACCCAGGGCTGAGTCACAGGAACAGCTTGAATGCTGTTGCTGTTCCTGTTAAAATAATTATCTGCTGCCGTGTTAGCAGAAGGAGGTTACTGTATGGAAGAAGCAGCTAGGGGTAGGTGGATATTCGAGACAATTGTAAGCTTTATAGGAGCTCAGTTTGACCTGGAGGATCGTCCAAGGTTTTGGATCCAGGTGTGTGACCCTGTGTTCGTCCTGGTGCAAGTTTCAGCTCACAGCCTTGTGTCGGAAGGACTCGTGCCTTAAAGCGTACAAGGGCATGCACCCAGGGTTATTTCCATTGCTAACTTCAGGGCTTAAAATGCACTCACAGTATAGGTGGGTTGGGTGTGCGTTGAGGTGTTTTCTATGTGATACAATGACTTTTTCCTCCTCCTTTTCCCACCTAGGGTCCTGGCTCAAAGTGCTGTACTCTTCTTAGCAGCTACATGGCTTCTTTGCACCAATGCAAAACTTCAGAACTATAATTTGATTAAATGAAGAAAAAGGGGTTTTCTTTTCTGTCTTGAGAACTCTTACAGAATCTAAAGCTAAGTGGGAGTTAGAAATGTGAGAAAAAGGACCCAAGCATAGACAAATTAGTTCCACCAGCACATTACAGTAAATGCAGTTTGGGAAAGCTCAGATACTCATCGTTGTACTCCTCCAACCAGCCAGCCCAAAACATAGTACATTATATTTCCAAGTGTTGTTAGTATTCCATTTTTATCTGTTGTTTACAGTGTGAAAACCAAGCCCAGTGCTGCAGCCTTACTCAAGGACCACGTTGCAACATCTTTCTCATGTGGACTGTGACGCAAGGAAAGATAATTCACATAATCAGATCATGGCCTTCCTGTTTCCTCAGGCCTTTTGCCCTGAAAAGGTGACTCTCACTTTTAGAGTGCTAACTTTGAGTAGCAGCACACAGCAGAAGTACATTATTTTTTAATTTTTAAAAACGAAGACTGTCTGTGCAATGTCATCGTGCATGAATTGACAGGGACTGTTGGAATTACAGTGTCTCATCAGTCAAAAGCCTTGAATTCACACCAGCAGGTAACGGAACTAATGGAACTCAGTTTTGTAAAACAGTTAAATAATGGTAGCATTATCCCTAATATTTGACAGGTGGAATAAATATGAGTTCTCTTCTTGTGAAAGTATTGAAATATTTGCTGAGGTCTTAATGTCTATGGCTCCCAAAACTGAGAGTAAAGAATTTGAATCTCATCACTCACACATTTCTCCAAATTGTTTGACAATGTTTTTGCTATTGTTGAGCTTTTTTCTCTTGTTTTCTTGTACTTTGTTAAAAGCTGGACCACATTTCAAGTGTAGAAGTGAAGATCTTGGATAGTTTGTGCACTTCTGCTTCTGTCTTCCATTATTCTCAGATTCTGCTCTCACATAAGTGTGTGTTTCTGCTGAAGTCAATATCTAGGGGAAAAAAAATCTTTTTTTCCAGGCCGATAGCAATCTCTCTCAATAGAAGGACACTTTTAAATGTTTTGCTATAGCAGATGTAAAGCAAAAAGATAGATGTTGGGGGAAGATGTGTGGTAAGATGGCTCTGAACATCTCTGCTATGATAGAATTTTCCTAAAAAGACCAGATGCCAAGAAAAAATATTCACAAACCCTTTTTACTTGTTGTGGATTATGCCTCGTACTCTGCTGGGTCCCTGGTCCATTCTTGCCCTGTCTTATTTTCTTGAAGGTAGCTGGTACTGAGAGGCCATAAATTGTAGAGCAGCAGGAAAGGAGGGACCTAACCCTAATTTAGAGACTAAACAAGGACAGAAAGTTCCTCCATCTCTCTGCTTCTTTCACACGAAGTGAACATAAGAGTCCCTTTTGGGCACAAGACAGGACCAAAGCATCTTTTAGTTGATACATTTCTTTATTCTGGTCCATCATATGGATCAAAATTCAGTTAATAGTTGAGCTCAAGGCAGACCTTTAATCTGTGATCAGATAGACTCACTTGGAGGTTGTTCAGGTATGAAACGTGACAAATGTGCCTTTGATCTTGTAGCATGAGTTTGTTTTCCTTGCCATTTGTTTCATTTCTTCCAAATGTAAGGTTTTTGAATGGTCTTGGTCAGAAGATCCTGGCTCAGGGAAGCATTTTGAGACAAAATAGAACGTTCATGGAAAACTAAGAAAAAGGCAGTAAGAAGGAGGGGTATGGTCGATTGTATTTACTGTTCCAGGCCACAGGGATACTTGTGTGGCAGCTGCAGAGCTTCAGAGCTGTAAGAAAGTCTTTTTCATTTCTGGCCTAAAGGAGAATGTTGCTGTCCTTGGCTTT
The DNA here is from genome assembly GCA_013397775.1 of Eulacestoma nigropectus. NCBI lineage: Eukaryota > Metazoa > Chordata > Aves > Passeriformes > Eulacestoma > Eulacestoma nigropectus. Next base: position 863,884 of record VZTE01000895.1, on the reverse strand, counting down.
AGAGAAGGGAAGGACAGTCTCCTCAGATGGAGTCTCTGATACTGTTGTGACTTCTAGATAATTTTCAGAGATTCTTAACATCCATAGCTTCAAATTAAATCTGTGTTTTCCCCAGACAGTCCTCTCTCCCACAGCAGCTTTTTCCAGGGCTTTTCAGTTATAACATGATCTGGCAGAGTAGAAAGAGGAGGGAGTTGTATCTTCAATGTCATCCAGGCCTGCAAACAGCTGTGTAGGAGGAAAGAATCAAACTGCAAAGTATCAGAACTGGAATTGAACCCTGATAGCCAGGTCTGCCTGTCATCTCACCATTATCATCATCACAATACATTTATTCAGCTAAATGCAAGGTAAAAGGAGAGGTTAGATTATGGTGCATTCCCAAAAAAATGAACATACCATCTTAAGTCAGAGACAATGCTAACAGAACAAGGATCAGCTTTAGCTGGAATGTGGGTATTTGGTGGAAAAGAGGGAGCAAAACCTGAATCAAATTCTACCCAGAGTTTGCAAATCAAAGAACTACTGAATTACAAGTGATTTTTTTCAAAGGACTGCAAGAATTTCTACCAGGTTACCAAGGGACTTCTGTCTCATGGTGAATTATAAGCAGAAGACAGGTGCAGGCATTGATTTGACTAAAATATTCAGTTTGAGACACAGTGGAACTTTCTGCTGTTTGGTTAAAATTCCTTGTCCTAAATCACAAGCAGTTCCTCCTCTTTCACTTAATCCCAAAGGGATTGTTATAGCAGTGGACACTGAGTAAGTGAGCACATTATCAGTCTGTTCATTCAATAAATACCCCTTCAGCTATCTGTGCATGAACAGAAGGGGGTGAGTCAAAGCTGAACAAAGAATTACAGTGCTCTTGGAATTCAGCCTGCAATCACATCCATATGATGCCACCTTAATTCCAGCATGGTTCTGTTGTATGTTGGAGTAAATTTTGCTCCTCGGCTAAGGTGAGCTGTAGGCCTTGTGCCAGGTGTTGCAAAGAGCATTAATACCTGTTCTCGTCTTGCAGCTGTTGTTTGTTGTGTTCTAAGGCTGAATTTGTTTTCAGTATTTTTCTCAGTGAAATATTTGTACTTCCAGTACTTCCAGTACTGCCTCAATGACCCAACTTGTGATACTTTGTGGAAATGAAGGGGCTGAGAGCATGTATGTGTGTGTATATAGAGTTAGCATATAATAATGCTAGATTTTATGATATGAGTAAGAGCTGCTAAGAAATTGGCTTGTAATTCTTCAGGCATTCCCCACAAAAACTGCTGTGAGTCACCCCTGTGAGATGGGTAGGATCAGACCTCGCACACGCTCCCATGGTAGTTGTCCAGTGGTTGTCTCTTTAGAGAAGCTGCTGGTGGTGACAAAGATGTGCTGGACTGGTCACTGGCCTTGTTTCGATTTCAGATATGGAACTGTGGCTTTTGAACAGCTGGAGATGAAAGGAATGTGCACCTTTCACATCTCAGTTGAGAGACTATACCAGGATATGTTTATTGAGATGATTTCAGGGTGAGCAGCCACGAGCAGCATTTTGTTGTTGTACCACATTTACTGTGATGTGCTGTGGTCATACTGTGAGCTGGGGAAGTCGTGGTGGTTCTGCTGCAAGGTTCTCATGTCACACCATCCTCTGCCATAACAAAACACCAGCACGTGCCTTGGTGGGTACACAGAGGAGGGTAAGGTTCTTTCCTGAGGTGAGGGAAGGGAACTTGCCCCACCCTGATGATATTGTTTGAGCTTCAAAAGAGCCTCTGTTTGAGACTTCTGAATGTTTCTTGGTAAATTGAGGTGCTGCACAGAGCAATTAGAGACAAGACCTCAAGGGAGAAATGTTTAATCCTTATTTTTAGCACCTTGCATTTTTTTGAGTGCATCCCATACAGTGAAGTAGATTAGTAAATATAATAAAGATAGAGAAATGTAGGCATAAAAATAAATAATTTTGTCATAAGCAGATGGTACACTTGTATTAAAGCCAGATGAGATGCAAAGAGATTGTAGCCTGGAAGCTAAATGTCCCTTGGAGCAGCTCCCCCTGAGCATTGTTAGGTCTCAAGTTAGGGCTCACAGTACACTCTGGGAAGATAGAAGTTTCTTTTCCTTGCTTCAGATGAACTTACCTGTTTTCCATGCAAAAGCATGATATTTACAGTTTAATAATTCTCTGATGAAGGGCTCTTAATTCCTAAATTCATTGAAATGTTGGTTTTGGTAGATAGGCTACACGTGCTGTGCAAACCTCAAGAGAGTTATTTAAATAACTTATATAAGGAAACCTTTATTGAGAATCTCTGTGTATGTAACAGATGGGTATTACTGCCCTGTAAAGTAGATGAGGATTTCCCAGGCACTCAGATTCGGGAAATCTTTGTTTTGTTTCTTACTCCTGTGGAGACAAAGCCTAACACTGACTTTTGAACCCTGCAGTGTATAAGCGATCCTACCAGACCGGAATTATTAGTAGGCAGAGACCTCTGGTGGAAATTGTTCAGTACTTCAGGGAAATACAGATCTCTATTTTGGAACAAAGCTTGGAAAACCCTCCTGGTGAGAAAGGTCAGAGGCCTGAGAAGGACTGCAGTAACAGCAGCATAGATATTCTTCATGTGGCTTTTCTCTCTGTCCTTCCTAGGAGAGCTGAATGACTCTCTTTAAAGAAAATAAACAATCTAACTTGGATCTGTGTACACAAGTACAACAACAGCAAGCCTTCAAGCTGTCTCTGGGAAGCAGCAGTCCATTTGACCCAGCAGTGTCTTGGTGGACTGCAGTGGGTCCATGGTGTTGGCAGCAGCTGTGCTGGAGGTACTTCTTTGGCTAACGCAGGGGAGCCCAGGGAGAAGAGAAAGTCCAGGTGGGCAAGTCCTTCTGGCATCTACACCATGGCAATAGCACCAGCATGTGCTAAGGAGCTTCAGGGAGAACCATCAGCGAGGTGTTGAAGCCGCAATCCCTGTGCTAGTCTGTCCTGCAGGAGCTCCCTCATGGATATTTTCTTTTATTAACAGTTGTGGTGCTTTTGGACACAGTGGACAGCTCGCAGTCCACTGCCAGTGCCTCAGCACACGGCAGGTTCAATAAAGGTAAAGCAGGACTTGACCCAATAGCTTTTCCCAGTAGGCTGCAAAAGTTGGTAGCTGTCAGAAATATTGGCTTCCCGTGTCTGAAAAGGAAACTGGTTTTGCTCTGGGACAGCAGAAGAGCAAAAAAAAAACCAGCAAAGCCCCCAAGGTTCAACAATTGTCCACCACACAAAATTCTGAGGAGTCCCAAGTTCACCTCCTGACAACAAGGTTCAAGCTTAAAAATAACACTTCGGAAAATTGCAACTCCTGAGCACATTTTTTTATTTTCTCCCCAAATCCATAAAAAATTCACACCAAAATCTCTAGCAGTATAAGCTGATCAGTCAGTCCATTGGTCTGGTATGGTACAGAGCTACAAGCCATATAATCAGTGCAATTTGGAGTAAATTATGCTATAAGATGGCCCCTGTGCAAAGTTTAGAAGTTCATGGAAAGGCTTCTACTGCCTTCAAGGTTTTGATTGTGCTCAAAGAGAGCATCCCCACCAGCTGCATAGTACACATACATTGTAGATGCATTTCAGCTGTTTCCCTGGACATTTACAACTGCAGTTTTCTCTGCTTTAAACTCAGCAGAGTGTAGCTGGTGGCCATGTGTACAAGGAATGGTAGTGAACTTTTCAGTGTGAGTGACAGTTTGACAGGCATCTTGGAGGGGTTAGGATATAAGTTAGGATAAACTTAAGCTTCCCAGTGGAATTCCCATTTTTCTTCCAAAAATAAAAAAATCTGCAAAAACTTTCTTCTCTTATCTTCAGACCAAAGCCCAGTTTAAAAATCCCAACTTTGTAGTATTTTATAGTTCTCTTGGTTGAAGTTTCTATCAGTTAATTTTCATACAAAAAGGTTCTTGCTCCTACTGACACGGTCAATACTGAATACTTGTGAACTAATTCAGTTCACACACCTCTCTTCTTTAGAAGTATATCCAGAGTCACATATTTTCTGTTTAAAGAAAAAAATCAGATAATCTTGGCCTAAAGCTCTCTCATCCAGCAGCCAACCCTAAAGTCCAGCTTCTATATGTAACTGCTTGTTCAAAATTCCTTCTCAGCCATTGTTCAAACTTCAGTTCTGCCTCATTATTTGACAAACCACTTCTCACACCAATCCTAGATATATCTTAGGAATTCCTGGGCTGCTTGGCTTTTGATTTTCAGAAGAAACCATGGGTCTTAAAACTTTTGTCTTACACAAAGAGCCCATTGACCCAGTCACTGATGTTTAATTATAGCCTCTAATAGCTCCTTCCTACAACATTGACTCTTCTGGGATCTACACTAACACCAGTTTTCTGTGGTAGATAGAATATGCAACCTGGAATATTTAAAATACAAAGATTGTATTCCCTAAAATACAGAGTTGCATTCATACAGATCAGTTTCCCTGTCATGCCAGAATAAATCACTCGAACTATTTTACATTATTTCCTACTAGTCATAAATAAAATTCTCACTGTGATAATCCTTGCTGTGATATTGGGCCTGAATGTTGTTCAGTTCTCCAGATGCCAGCAGTTTTTATAACCTGTCTGTACTTAGATTTTGTGACAAACATTTGTCACAGACACAGGCTCCACTGGGCTATGTGTTAGACATGTGCAGAACAAACAGTTTCTGAATTTTTTATACACTCCACCGTAATATTTTCAAAACCGTGTCTTTACTGAGTTTTGCATTGCTTATTCCTCTGAGCATTCTGATCTGCATTGACATTTTAGGTAACTTAAGTAAAGTAACTTAGGTAAACTCTGGTGGCAACTTTAGTGTCAAAGGAGAAAAATTAAGATACATAAGATGTTCTGAGTGTTTGGTTTCCATGTCATCCTCAAAAATATTCTTAAAGGTCTAGTAATTCAAACTGAAAATAATTTGAACGTTTTTTTGGCATTACAGTCAATGTTCATAAAGAAACATGTGGCCAGCTTAGGGTAGTCAGTACAAAGCTGCAAATTGACTCCATTATTTTACAGAGGATCAAACACTAGGCAAAAGTTTACTTACATTATTGTGCTCAACTCTGATGGAATAATTGAGCTTGCAGATGGAAGGAACGTGTAGCCCATCAAATCCTTAAAAAAACCCATTGTTTTTATTAGTATTTTACCTGTTGGGAACATCATTAGCATTGTAAGGAGAGCAAGAGTCATAGTACATCTATTTCTGAAACTAAGCCAGCTTTAGAGAAAGCCAACATTATCTTCCTTTCACCCTACAAGTAAGAGGATTAAAGTACAACAGAAAGTGAGAATGTTTAGAAAGTCTGTTTTGGAGGCCACTTTAAAAGCATTTGTATGTTACAAATGATCCCAGAAGTGAATATTAAAAGACACATAGCTGAATTTTGAAATTGCAGAGGTTTTGGCAGGCAAGTAAGAAGCCCTTTTCACATAGTGTCATCTGTTTTTACTTTTACACTAAAACAGCCCTGCGGTATCCTTTTAAATGGTGCAGGAGCCCCCAGCTGGGCCTCCCTGACTTGTAGTGCAAAACCCACCAAAATGTAGAAAAACCTTTCTCTCTAAAGAGTAAGAGCCATGGGTCAAGAGTGCACGTGTGTATGCCATAGTATAGGACAGAGTGGTGTGATTTGTATAGATTTTACAGGTTTAGAAATTAGGCCAGTTTTGTCACCATATGGACACCTTCTCCTAGATGAAGACCACCCCACAAACAAAAGCCCAGCACTGGGACTAATCAGCCTTTAAAATGGAATAAATTACCATTTTAAAAGCAAACCCATCCCCAGCAGTTTTGTAAGGCAGGACAGGGAAAACTCCACTGAACCCAGCAGAGATTCAGCTTTGATGCAGCCCAAGCATATCCCAGTGCACGGTGACACAAAGTCAAGAGATGACATCTTCAGTCTTTTGGAGTAAGGATGTCTGGTTTGCCTCCGTGGGCTGTTCTGTATGGAGATGTCTCTACTCCAACACTCGTTCCACTCAGTCACTTATTCCTGGAGTTTCCTGTAGGACATCTGAGTGAGTCAGTCAGTATATGGATAGACAGTGACAATGCAGCTCCAGGCCACAGGAGCATCAGCACATAACCCAGATTCCCATCAATTGCAGTAATAATTGTACATGTTCTGACTTGGCTTCTGCTCATTTCTGCAGCAGCATCTCCACATGTCTCTGCCCATTCCATGGAAGACTGGAGCTGACCATGCTGTGTGGTGGGGCAGCAGCCTTTCACATGCCTGGCAATGGACTACGTGCTATGAATCTGAAGGCAAACATTTAGGGGCTCAAAGCCCTGGTTTTTAAGTGTTTGAAGCACAAGCTTCAAACAAAGGAGCTTGCAGGAGCACGTCACTAAAAAAATGGGGGAAATGGAGCATTTGTCCTTAATCCGAACCAGAGTGGTTACTGACAGAAGAAGGACACTGGTAAAGGATCAAAGCTATTGCCAAAAAAAAAAAATGGGGTAGTTAAAAGAGAGGGTACAGCAGTATCCTCATTCCTACAGATACTTCCCTGTCTGCAGAACGCTGAGAAAGACTGCACATAAACATTCTTATTGTCATGTCACATGATGGTGCTGCATTGATGGTGATAGATTTCCTGGCAAATGTTTGTGTGGAAAGGCAAACATATGGCAGAGTGATCTACTATGAGACAGCTCTTTGGACCTCGCCAGCCCCCAGGAATGCTCGGGATCAGTGAGAACCAGTAGGTTCCTTACAGTGTGTGTGTGAGAGAGAGAAAATGTGTTCATATTCAGTGAAATAAAGGAATGTCTGATGTCTGAAGGTTTAAGTTTGTGTGTATGCTTTGCTGCATACGATTTTACATGATATATGTATACAGTTTAAGCAACATGTAGTGTAAATTTAATCTACCAGTTTATCATCAGTAGTCTATAAATGTGCAGAACTGCATAGTATTTTTAAGACTGAAATTCTGTCTAGAGAGCTCAAAAGCAGGATCTTGCTGGTCATGCAAGAGCGCAGTGAGCATTAATGGGAGCTTTGCACTCGGCAGGCTTGCGTGAGTGTGCTTCTTTCATTGCCTTGTGCAGCAGAGAGCTGGGTACACCAGATACACAGTGGCCAAATTATTTCTTGTGTTGCTGTCAGCAAAGCTGCACCAAGACATGGCCATTTGGTCTATTGACCTTTGTTACAACTACAATTATTGTAAACTACATATTTGCTGAGAAATTCATTCCTTGCTTTGACACTTTATTAACTTGGGGAAATGAACACAAAATAGAACTGTCTTTTGCCTGTTCATCCAAAGTCCCATTGTCGAAACAAACAGACAAACAAACTGCACAAAGTTTACATAGTGGCCAGTACTAGATGTAAAACAACTTAAGGCTTATGGTTATAGAACAGCTTGCTGTTACTTGTTTCTATTACTACCCTGAATCTCGATTCTTCTTATCCTCTATTGACAATGTTAATTTTATGTTATGTGGACATTACTGACATCCATGTAAATAGTTTATATTAGTTTGAATCCTTCTATATTGGATGCTGAAGTCTACATCCTGTGAGTTCCCTAAGGTACCATTGCAAGGTAAAAACTGTCCTGGAAGACTGTGAGTGAGCAGAGGATACTGCATGGGAAAGCAAACTGCAGCTGAGTTCAGTTTCCTACTATTGGTGCCTGACATTTGTCCTTCACACAGAAGTATGGAAAAATAGATCTTTACCTGTAGCAGGTCCAAAATAACATGTAGGTCCAGAGCTTGCTTAAACTGAGGCCTGTGGGACAGCACAATTTAACTAAAGCTCTGTGGTGCCTAACCAGCTGTACCAGTTCTTGCCTTTCTACTGATCTTCTGCTAGCCACGCTCCAGAAGTTCACTCTTGATCACTGGCTGACAAAAAGCAGCTGTGAATGTTCATACTATTTCTTCTCTTTAGGGACCATGGCCCACATGGCAACAAACACTGACTTGTACCTTCAGAGGGCCAGCACTTGCCCAGTAGAGCAAGCTGCCAGGCCCTCCAGCTGCCAGGCCCTGTGAAGTTGCAGAGGGAGGATGCAGTACAAGCAATTAACAGAGGCATTACATGAATGGACAGAAGATTTGGGTATGGCTTTTGGTCCCAAAGTTCCTGCTCAGCTCTAGACTGGCATTATGCCCTTTGAAAGTTGTAGTGGGAGGTTTGCCTGAGTAAGACAGGAGCATCATGTCCAGTGGGAGTAGCAGTCTATTAATACCTCTCCATTATAAGACTATCATTGCCAATTCTGTTTGGCTGCTTCATCTCATAATATTCTCTTTGACTTTCTTATTACTAACCAGCCTAAATATTTTATGCTTGTCCTCCAGCAATATACTAAGCCCTTTGCTGCTACTGCTCAGAGAAGATAGGTTATAATTTTTCTTCTGAAAATGTTTTCTTCTGAAACATTGTAGTTCTCTGAACTGCAGTGGTATGGTTTGAACTGGGGTTCATGTTCAGTAAGATAGCGTCCACTTAAACGTGGCAGCTAAAGAAGAAAATAAGTGGACAGAAAAAAGCCATTTCCTTATGAAGAAGCTATGTTTTAATCCCATAGTAATGCTGTCACTTTTCTAGAAATATGTATGTTTCCTGGCTTATAATGATGTCTCTGCAAATCTCTGCAAATAATACGCCTCTGCTAGGATGTGTATTGTTTTGTAATATTTATATTGGTTTTGTATCTTACTGCGATTTTACACTTTAGCAACTTGGTTTTTCAGTGATACGAATCGAGAGCTACTTCACTGCATCAAAGTAGATAAAGTGGCACAAACAGTAGCAGAAACAGACCTCTGACTTCTAAGAGACCTAGTGCATATTGGCTGTTTGCTAGCAAGTGCAGTAGTCCTGATTTTTTGTTGTAATATCTATTATTTATAGACATGTAACTTCCCAAACTCACAAGAAGAAAACCGTGCCTTCTTTGAAGAGGGCAGTGTTGAGAAAAACAAAGTCAGACTGTGGGGAAGAAGATACATTATACAACAAAGGATCACTGAAACACTGGGCAAGGTAAATGAAATACACATTTTAATGTTAATTGTTATTAAGCATGCCAACTTCCTTTCCTCCTCAGCCTCTATACCACTTAACTCCAGGCTCCTATGCCAACCCTCACTCATTAGAGGTGTGGTAGACCTAATCAGCTCTCCCGTGTTTTCTGGGAGGGATGAAGTTTTGAGAAAGGAATTCAAAAGAAATGAGGTTACAGTTCTTAGAAGGACATGTCATGAGCAGGAGTGCAGGCTGCAGATCTCTGAGACACAAATAGGTGAGCAGGATATTAGGTTTGGTTAATGGAGGAAAAATCAACATGTGGCTGCCACATGACAAGATGTAAGTAGGAAGGGGCAGACTTGCAGGCCATCACAAGAAACCTGATCTGGAGGTAGAGGGCATGTGGAATGTGTGAAGAAACGTGCTTTTAAGAAGTTCTCACGGGAGGCAGCTGGAAACAGTTCTTGCATTGTGCAGGGTGGTGTGGTCATCTCTCAGAGTACACCAGGAGCGTTAAACAATAGCATGTCAGACCAAGTGTGGTGGTGGTGGATGCAGCCACTTCGGTCCCTCCATCCTGGCTTCCTGTCATGCCCTGGAGAGGAAAGGAATGGCTGCCCAGAGAGCTGAGTCCTTATTTGCTGGCAATGATGGAGGGAGAGAAGGTAACCTGCCCTGTTTTCTGCCTGATCAGTGAGGTCTTACTTCCCCTGCAACCCATCAGGTGTAATATCATCCATATCCCCTTCCCCAGGCACTTCTTCATGCCCATTTTCATCCTGGCACCCAACATGGTCATCACCCTCAGCATCACCACAACCACCGAGCCTGAGGATTCTCCTCAATGCTTCAAGCCCAGTAATATCTCAGTCCTTACCTCCAAGTCCCTTTGAGGACTCATCATCCAGGAGCCAGGGGGATGATGTAGTGAGTCTGGGCAGGATGGGGGTAGTAAGGTGAGAAAACACTTCTGGTTTTGGCTGGGATGTAGTTAATTTTCTTTACAATAGCTCAGATGCTGCTGCATTTTGGATTTGTGACTAAAGTGGTGTTGACAACACAGGGATGTGTGGGACTTGGCTGCCTACTGGAGTTAACCCACAGCAAAGAAGCAGCAGGACACTCAGTCCTGTGAAGCCAAGGTGTAAAACACAGGTATGACAGGAAGAGGATGTTTCCATGTGACTCTTGAGCAAAGCAAAGTGCTTATGAAGAATGGCCATATCCCCAAAGGCACTGCTTCACATGAACTGGAGAAAGAGGGCATGTGGATGGGAGAGGTCAAGAAAGATCTGCAGAGGTCAAATGTGGAGAAAAGTGCCTTCACAGAGATGAAAAATGCGCATGGAAAAAGGAAGATAGTGAGATTTGGATGTGGCCTAGGCAAAAGACATGAAGGGAGCTGGGTGTAAGACCCGGTTTATTGATTTGAGTCACTGAGAGTTTGGGGATGTTGCCCCTGGAATAGAGAAGGATGATCTGAAGAAAGTTTCAGAGGTGACCTGGTGAGTGTTTTTCTGCTGATTTCAACACAGTTGGGATGACATTCTTGTCATTTAGTTTGCATTCTATGAAACTCTTGCTGATGCCAACCTATCCAGGAAGAAACTCCTGACAGAATTATTAATTTTTTTTTTCCCTGTGATAACACTTATGCATTAGACTACAGTACAACAGATGAGATTCGGGGCTTAGGTTCTGGAAGTGTGAATTCTTGAGCAACAGATACATCCCATCATCAAACTGCTGCTCTTGAGAGGGCTTTTAGGGTACAAAGCAGCAGCAATCTCCAGAAATTGAATGCTAGCTACATTATTTCTTTCTGTTTCCTGGCTTCTGACACTGTCATTCAGGTGATACAAAAGTGAAGTTACAAATCTCCTTAAATAAATATGTTCTGTTGTCCATGTTGGGATGTAATTATTCATTAAGTCACACTTCAAAAGGCATTTTGATGAATGTACCAGAGGGCATGTGAGAGAAATCCTTTTCTCCAGTATTTATGAGGGGAAGCTACGACGGGGTAAGTGTCACGAATCTGGCATTAAATTTATTGTTCTTGTCAACTCTCAACATACTTCTCACCCAATGAATCTCTGAGACATTAGATGACACATCAAAAATATTTCTCCAGAGGAGAAATATCTGTTGCAGGTTTTCTTTCTTAGGTACTATGGCTTTATAGCTTTAGAGGTGGAGTTTCTCACCTGGCCATTTGAAGAAGCATTTTATAGATTAGCGTATCAAATGGAAACGAGAGTCACTAGTTTCATTGTAATCAATTATGTCTGTAACAAACACTTAAAATTATGGGAACAGCAAAGTGAATTGTGCAACTTCTGTCCCTCAAGATAATCTTCATCTCATGTGTAATGTTTATAGAAGTACTAGATTTTGATGAGTGTTTCTCAATAAAAGGCTGCTAAAACATCTCACATGCCACAAGAGAAAATTCAAACAGTGAAGTTGCAAAGTCAGATAGTTAATGTTGTGAAATACTCAGGCTGCTGGAAAGGTTTCTGATACAGTCTTTAATACAATCTCCTTCTGATTTGATTTTTTTCCCCCATAGAATACCTCAGGCTGGTTACCACTTAGAGACTGGGAGGTCATAGAGTCCGATACCTCTGAATGCAGTGTGGGTTTCCACATAAGCTGATGAGCTAACTGGCAGCACAGTGACAGGTCATTAGTCTGGAGAACTTGCCAGCAGAGAATGAGATGTGCTGGGCTACAGAATTTTCTTAGGTAATGTGCAGTTTTTCTTGATTTATACTAAGATACTCTGAAATCTTTGTCTTCTTATACACATATCTGCTTTTACCTCTCTTTCTTAATTCCTTTCTGCTTTTCTCACATCCTTTCTAGGCTTTAGGTCCTGCTTCCCTTCCAGCTTTCCCCAGTTCTGTCACAGGGGGCCATTTTTTCCTCTCATGAGCTTTGCTTCCACAGTCATCTCCAGTCATGAACTGAATCACATTCACTTTAGCCTAGAGCATGTTTAGTCCAGACAGAACATGAGGCTTGTTTATTAATCCCCGTTGAGTGTGTACAAATGCTTTTCAGACTCTTGCAACTCAGCTACATTTATGTGGTACCTGGAAATTTGGTAATTTTACAATTATTTCTTGTAGTGTCATTGTCAGAAGAGTTTTGATTCATCATTGAAAATTTCAATTCTAGTGGTTAAATTATGAAAGCTATGCAAGCAACTAAAACCAGAGGTTTGAATTGGAACTTGTTAAGCAGCACTGACTGTAGGCTTTTGCCTTCTGTAGCTTTAGCTGAAATGCCTGTAGAGAACAAGGAATGGCAGCAATGCATACTTGCTAATAACATTTCCATCCCATACAAACCTTTCCAGCTTCCAGAAAGCTGCCAGCCAGAGAGGAAGTTAATTTTAACTGAAGTGCTTCTGTCTCTTCTGCCTCAAGGATACATGTTCACACCTCTGCAACATGTAAAGCAATCACCTTAAAGATTGTCTAATTTAATATGATTAGGAGTGTAGAACATAAGAAGATTCATGAAACGGAGTATAGATAACTTGCTCCAGCCATGATACACACCCTTCTCCCTTCTAAGCTTATTAAAGAGAAAGCTTGAGATCCCCTGGTGAGCTTCTTATCTCCAGTAATTAAGAATATCCTAATGGGCATGGTAAGTGCCTTTCTATGCATGTTGGGATGGACATAAACCATCATGGCCTCTTTCTGCCTGACATGAAGTAGCTCTGTGATTTCAGACAGTGCTCTCAGACATGTCTTGCACAGGGGAATGGCTCAGTTGTGATTCAGAACAATTTCCTATTAAAATATTTAACAGAGAAGCACTACCTTACTGTGGTCATAGGCAAAATACTAATCATGGTAATCATTACTGACGCATTTTTACATACAGGAAAAGGAAATGCAGAAGGAAAGAAAATTATATCAGCCATAGTTAGGTAAGTAAAAATAAATACTTTTATTTTAGTATCTGACAGTAAAGTTGATTGTACAGGTGGCCACGCTGCAGAGCATTTGCAGTCTGATCTCAGAAGAGATTTGAGCAGGGAAAGCAAAAATTGTAAGGTGGCCAGGGACAGAATGTTAGAGGCAAATGTAATAATCCATGTGGCTTCAACAGACACAATATAGGCAGCTTCTCACAAAATGGCAAGTGCAAGTGCATCATGAATAGGATTCATGTACCAGCCTGTCTGCATGCAAATAAGTGTGTGCAAAACCATGATCATGGAGTACTTAATGCAAAACTTAGGTATGTTTAAATATTTATTCATGACTTTGGAAGTTTCTTGTGAAATTAGGCCTTTTTTGTCCGCATGTTTCTCTTCTTAAAGATTGATCTACACTTTGAAATCAATGAAATCCTTTCACTATGAAAGTTTTCAACCAGGATTGTGTAGCTATTTTTTTCCTCAGATGATCTGGGGAGAAATGATCAGAACTAGCTGAAAGCTTCTCAATAGCTTAAGAACACTGTTTCCTGGGAATTACTGGGAAAGCAAAATTCAGTAGTGTGGTAATGACTTCAAAGCAGTTACCTGAGACTCCCATCTGTCCTGGGTGACTCAGGGTTTCACTTGTGACCACGCTGCTGGCCCTGCCACCTCCCTCACAGGCCTGCTGAGCCTCTGTCATTACTGTCTCTCTTGATGATACTTGTGTATACTGCCCTGCTCTGGGAATAGAACACCTGTCTGGCAGGGGGAGAAGCGAGAGGGGACTTGGTATTGTCATTCTGGGGAGTTCAGGGAGAAGGAGAGACCCATCCCTGTTGCAGGTCTCCCTTGCTCCGTAAGGACATGGCTGTTGCTGCATCTGTGACCTGCTGATCTTTGTGCCCAAAGCAGACACAGCTCTTGGCTTCTGCAGACTCAGGACCTGGCCTGTGTGTACGCAGTGCATATGTTAGCGAGCCTCTGCACCCCTCCTCTCACTGCTGTGATCTGAAACTGCTCCTGAAGTGCTTGGAAGAAACTCTCTTCACTCCTCTTTTCCACTTCTGTGTGGAAGGAATAGATGAACTCTCCTTTGTAAGAGAAGAGAAAGGAACAGAATACAGGTGACCTAGCAGGAGATCTCAGGCTTTGTATGCTGTGATGAGTGGCTGAGGGGGTATTGCACACCACCAAACTGCTCTGCGTTTTGTGCCAAGGTTCTTTTCTGTGCTGTTAATGTGTGGAACATTTGATTTGGTTTTTCATTTGTCAGCAAGGAAACTTGCTTTTTCTTCTCCATCTTTTCCCAGCATCTTAACCACAGCTTGATGGAGGAACTACCTGCAGAGTGTTCAAAAGTCTTCAGCTGGCCAAACCTGAACAGAGTTCTTACCTTAGCCACTCATTTATCCTCTGCCGTCTATACACAGGAGGAAAAGAGAGCTGCATCCTTGCATGTCCATGGGATGAGTTTTCTTTGGAGCTCTAGTATGTGATTATCTTCACTGCAGACTAGAAACTTTATTCATTCACTGCATTCTCTGCAGACACCAGTGTTGGGACAAAAGGAAATAAAAGTGTGCACGTTGCAATGAGATGTTTCAGTTTTGTATCTAGTCACTTCGAATGTTGCTATTTTGACATTAGCAATACATTGTTGTTTGGGTGTGTATATAGAGTGTACAGTTTCCTTTTGCAAGACACTGGCACACATCCTGCTCCTTTCTGATTTAAGGTCACTAAATAAGTTACTAGAAAGAGCTATTCATATATCTGAGATGAAAAGCAAACAACGCATTAAAAAAAAAAACAAACCAAAGGCAGCTCCACCTCTCTAGTTAGTATTCTGGAGGGAAGGCTGGTTTGAGGAGGTAGCATAGGTGTAGGAGGTAAGACAGCAGCACATAGGATTATTCTGGACAGAGTCAGATCAGACTCCCCAGCTCCTATACTCAGAGATTTTATATTACATTTTCCTGGAAGGGAATTTAAACTGAAATTAGGTATCAGTTTAAAAGGATACAAAATCCTATTTGATGTGAAAGTGAAAGTGAGCTGTTTGGCCAGATGTATCTACTGCAGGTAGCTGCAGTGGCAACCCTGTCACTGATCAGTACTTCAGAACAGGTAACAGCACTGAGCACAGTGCAGGCTGGTCATCTACTTGTTTACCCAGCTTTTTGGAATTCTTTTTCTGTTATTAGTCTGCGACTGATACCTGAGCTAATGATTTTACCACAGTGCTTCCACCAGCAGGGAAGTGCTTATCCTTTTTTATGACCCAGAGTGAAAACTTTCTTGACTTAGGTACTACCAACAGCAGCGTTTGGGCTCCAGAGCCACATCTGGGGGCACCCTAAACATCAAGTGTTCTTGGTCCTGTGCCAGCCCAGGAACAGGTGCTAGAAGAAGCATTTATTTATCTTATTTTTCTGCCTTTACCAGCCCTTGCAGACTGGAAGTGCTCTCTATGGTCCATCTACTCCCTCCCCAAAATCTTCAGCCTACTAACCCTACTATGTTCAGCCATCTATTTCCTTCATCAGCAGGAACTGCCTGTGGCCAGGTGCTTTCCTTGGGAGTCAGAGAAGGACCAGCCAGAGCTGTCTCCCTAAACCCAAAGAGGGCAGCTGCCATCTTAAATGTGGGAGTGGTTGGGCAACCTATTGCTAGAGTTTCAGCCAGACTTGCAGAAAAACCTTTCCTAAACTTTGCTGCTTGTGACCCACCTTTCTAGTTTTGCTCCCCTAGATAATACTTGAGTATAATAAATGTCAGTAATAATTGATGTTTGAACATTACTGCTGAACTGATAACATGATGGTAAAAGCAGCAATATCTGGGATTTGTGAGTTACCACTGCTTCCCTTCCACGGGGAAAAACTGGCGTCACTTGGCAAGCAACAGATCCCAAACACCCTGTGCGGGGAAGTCCCCATTGTGCAGCTCCGAGGTCCATGGCTTGGTGGATGTGGGTTTTAGTTTTAAGCTGAGATGGCAGGTGGAGAGTCTGGCAGTGGAGAAGAGGCTGGGTACAGAAACTGGGACAACCTTGTGCTTAGGAGCCAGGCCGTTGCCTAGGGTCTGCTCAGGCCGCTTGGCATGGGGAGGGCTCAGGAGGGGTGTGCAGGCAGCCGGAGGAGCCGGTCCGCGCTGGGCCTGGGCCTCCATGGCAGGGGGGGGCCAGGGCAGTCCCAGGCCCCAGGGCCGGACGCCTTTGGCCGGGGGAAGCGGGCGCCGTGCTGCCATCGCCGGCCGGCTTCTCCTCGCCGCCCAGCTTCCATGTCGGGCGCGCATAAAGAACCATGTCATGCTTCAGCGGGGAAGGGAGGGCCGGGCGGGACTGGAGCGCTCTCTGCTCTCCTATTTTCATAGAAACCGATCTGTGTACCTAGAAAATAACAGGAAGGGAAAGCGCGGGGGGAGGCGCGGGCGGG
>VZTE01000895.1:789399-846419 GCA_013397775.1 Eulacestoma nigropectus | reverse complement strand
CCGCCGCCCCCCGCGGCCCGGGGCAGCCTAAGGCAGGGCAGGGCGGCCGCCGCCTCCGGGCCGGCGCGGCCCAGGGACCGCCCGGGACAGCGCTGCGGGCCGGGCCGGGGACCTGCGGGGAAGGGGCACGGCCCGGGGCAGGGACAGGTCTGGAGGGGCGAGGCCCGGGGTCAGCCTGGGGGTGTCCCCGGGGCGGCGGACGCGGGGGGCTCCGCTCGGCTCGGGGCGCGGAGGTTGGGAGGGGTGAAGCGGGGGTCTGGCTCTGTGGCAGCCCCCCAGCCCTGGGGACACCCCGCTGCACCCGGGCTTTTTGGGTCTCCCGCACCTCCCGCCGCACCTTGCCCTTTCCTGGGTTGACTTTCTCTCACAGGCCTTTGTCATTTTTTGTTTTACGCTGCCATGATACAACTGAGGTGCAAAGGCATCGTGGTCATTTGGCGGTCAGATAAACGCTGATTCTACTTGAACATCCATTTCTGGTGCTGCTACAATAACGCAGGGCAGAGCTGTCCCTGGGGGGTCTGGTACTGGCACACTTACATTGCCCGTCCCTTCCCTACTCTTTGGTCACTGTTGTGTAAACTCACTAAGTAACACGTGTTGTGGGAACTCTTGGCAGGCATCAACCAGTGAGTCTGTATTTACTTGTCTTCCCCGGCCTTGCTGGGATGATTGGGTAGTGCTTCATGCCATCATTCGCTAGTCAAGGGAAGTTGCTGTTCTTTATAGGCTGTAAAGAGCATGAAGATAGTGAAGAGTTGTATGCAACCTGCAGGGAAACATAGATGAGCAGGGTAGAGATGGACTGACATTTAGCATTACCCTTGGCAAGACAGCTCAGGAAAAGGGTGGATGTAAGTGCTGGAAAGGTGTCCTGAGCAGAACTGGGAAGCAGAAGAAGTGTTGTTGAACAGCAGACACTGTACAAGGAGGGAAGGCCAGCACAGCAGGCTTAGGCAAATGTTGGTGAAAAAAGAATAGCGACAGGGTTCTAAATATCCAGAAGCCTGGTAATGAGGTGATGCATGCAATTATTTTGGCAGAGCTGGCTAAAATTAGCATGCAAAAGGCTGAACATAATCAACAACGGGTTGTGGTTTTATAATTCTATCATTATACAGGTTGGTGGATATACTACCTAAAAAATGGCAATTTATGTCAGCAGAACAGCATGAGCCACTGAAAATTGACTTCTTTCCTACCTCTGTCATGGTTTAATTTACTGTGAAAATTTTAATGTGAACAGTTGAGACCATTACCACGTTGAAGCATGTTAATCCCTTTCCTTTTTGAGCTTTTGTAAAAGTCCCATTTGTTTACTCAGAAGCAGAACAGGGCCTTTTGTTTTAATGGCATTTTCTTTCCTTTCAAAAAATCATTATATGCTATGCAGCTGGTCATAGCTTTTGACTGGGTTGCTAAATAGGTACCTGAATGGCAATAATATCCAACAAAGTACATCTTGACTAGGGAAAAATAGTTGTGCTGTTCACATAACTCCCTTCCTTTGTGCAGACTAACCGGATGTAAAGTTCAGTGAAGACAAAGCAGTCTCTAGTTTTAACATGACTTAGCAAGTAGAGGCAGAACCTGTAGAGAACCCAGAGTCTACCATCAGGTAGGAAGAGAGCTGTCAGGAGAGGGGAGCATTAGGACTGGGTGTTAGTTCAGCGGAGTGTCAAGAGGCACAGAATGTGCTCCTGTAACCTGTGATGCCATTACATACAACTGCATGGTAGATCAGGCTGATGTCTGCCTGAACCTTGTTAAAATTACAGTTGATGCCAGCTTTGCTAGGACTTTTCTTCATCTTGGTTGCCAAGTTTTGCCTGATGTGCGCTTTCTCAGTTAAGGAAAAACCTAGTGAGGACATTGGTCTTTATTTTGCTTCCCAGAAAACATCGTTGCATACAGATAAGGAGAAAAGAAATATTTGAGTTGAGAATGCAACTCAGATAGTTCTGATTAACTGAAGGCCTTTTATCCAGGGGATTCGCTTGTTTCAAGATCCTTGAGTGGTTGCTAGCTTCTTCTCTATTCATTATGCAATTAGCATGTTTGATCTTTGTATTCTCATAAAAACTTCTATTTTTCATGCTAATATAGTAGCTTAATAATACGAGTAACAATCCATTGAAATGGCAGTGTTATTGCCCCTACCAAGTGGTGTTTGGCATCTCTGAGACCTTTGGCATGGATTTCCTGTCTAGGGACAAACTTCTTAAACAGTGTTTAATAAACCTGCGGGGTGTTAGAGCAGGACAGAAGTGATGTGCCTGCCCTTTAATGGCACACACAGACATGGCTGACCTGGCTCAGAACCAGCCGTGTATTTTTGTGCACGTGGCTGCTGTCATGCAGAGCAGGTACCTCGGATCCCAGAGGCTCCAGCAGCAGGAGTGCAGACCTGCCCCCAGCTCAGGGACTCCTGTCCCTCACAGGGACGGTGCTTGTGGGCTCAGCCAGCTCCACGTGGCACAGCACCACAGACAAACCCAGCACAGGCAGCGCTCTCAATTCCTGCTTTAGCTTCCCACCCCCTCTCTTTGGAGCTGTGTTGATCCAGTGTTCAGCAAGAAGAACCCTGACAAACCTGACTTCCATCCCTGTGAGTAAAGAGAGAAAAAAACATGCAGAAAGTGGCTAAATAGTGATGATATTCCAGGGCACCATTGGAAAATTGTGTCTTATAACTGCTGGCGTGCTCTAGCAGTCAAACTGCATTTAACATTTCTTTGTAGATTGGTCTAGAATTCATTTGAGAAGGTCGGAATTTGCCACACTTGGCCAAAACAATAATGGCCAGATACCTGATGGCTGAAAGAGGTCACTTAGGTCTTACTACCTGAAAGGACTGCTTTACATTTTGGTCTCACATTTTCTTGTGCAAAGCCAAAATTTCCTTTAGCTTGACTGGAGGACAACAAATAGGTTTAGAATTGTATTGGAGTTTAATAATAATGGTAAAGGACATACAGTTTGGTTTAACGTGGTTTTTATGTTTGTCTGTGATGTCTGTTGTCTTCAGATGCTCATCAAAAATGCAAGATAAATACCAACTGGCCGGGTCATCAGTTGCTGTAATCCAGCAAATAGCAGTTGTGTATCCAGAGAGTATGCAAAAATAGAGGGAAGATGCCATTGTGGTTAAAATATAGAAAATAAGAATTTAATTCATTGTATATTTCATGAGTGGTCTTTGCCTTTGAAGCACTAAATCCCCCTATGTCTTACTTCGTTGTTTGTAAAAGACAGTTAACAACAGTTTTCCCTTTAAAAAGGTGTTGTGGAGACAAAATCACTAACGTTTATGAGTTTCTTTGATACTGCTGAGATAGGAGCTGTATTAGCACACATAGACAGAAAAATCTCTTTCTTCAGACACCCTAGTTTATCTAGGATAAATATCCTGGTTTATTGAGAAATTGCCCCTTGAATAGTCACATAGATGAGATAAAAGGGAAAAACTAGTGGTAGATTCAGAGAGATCAATAATGGTGTTTGTTTTATGAGTGACCCTGAAGAAACAATAGGCACTTAGTTGCTGAAATTAGCTGCTGATTTAAAAATAGGAAGAGAGCTGTTAATGCAACTGTAGAGAGCAGAGAAAAAGTCTGGAATGACCTCAATAAAATAAGAACAAGCCCAAACAAATGGCTGATGCCTGTATTGAACAGAAGTCTAGGATTGTGCAGCTGGGGAGACAAGAACTCTATTTGGATAAGCAGCAGGAGTTGGTGTAGGGATGGGAAAGTTTATTTGGGATAATACAAGAGACCCAAGAAGGTAAGACAATGTATGTTAGTGTCAAACACATGGATGTTTAAAGCTGTTTAGAAGATGTTGTGTTGGGAGGAGAACACAGCCATTAAAGTGTTGGTGCCCCACCATTATGAAGGTGTATTTACTGTCTTGTCAGGGCAAAGTTCCTATTTCCTGGACTCCTGTTTGTCTTGTCCAGTTCCTTTATTGCTACTCTGAATTAACACCTACTTTAGCTCCAGCTTTGCTGCTTAGCTAACGATCCTCCTATGATTGCCTCTGTTAAAAAGCACCTACCAATAGCAATGGCAGAATGGGATTTGGGGCACTTCGATGTATTAGAGATGCAAATGGATGTGCAATTTTCAGTATATTGCTTAGAGTAATACGTAGTAAATGCTGTCATTTTAATGGGAACTACTGTCAGTGGCAGGCTGAGCATCATAACGTGGTGATGACATGGTAGTATTTAGCCCAGTGTATATTTTCAGTATTGTTGTCTGTGTCCCCCCTGCAACAAGGCATGAAAGTGAGGCACCTGAAAGAACTAAAATAATTCAAGGCAAGGGTTTAAAGGCAAGCTTGTGCCCAAAGACTGTGTTAGATGACAGCCTAGAAAGGCTCATAACACTGTGGTATCGTGATGTAATACAGTGTTAGACACTAGTAAAAGACATGACTGCTACAGAGTGACAGAAGACTTTCAGTATCAGTAAAAAAAATTTTGAACATATATTTTGGACACCCCTATGCAGACATTTTAGTAAATAAACCCCTGTCATCCAGTTCAGTGAAGTATGCATGGAGCCAGTGGGCTGACTGTGGTGCAGCTGTAGGTGTAGGACCAAGGGCTGTGTTCTGACATCATTTGGTAAAATACAAGGTACAGAAACAACTTCAGTCTGTTGTAATGGCCAGTGTGACAGCTTGCAAATATCGAACTCTCCAACACATCACAGAAGAAAGGTTCTGCATTTTAAGTGTTTGATATTTAAAACAGACCATTTGTTTTTGTATTAATATAAGAATAAGGGAAGGTGGGTTTTTCCCTGGCACGGTTTATCTTTTTTGGCAAAGAATGACAGATAAAAATCAGATTAGATCCAGAAAACTTCAAAGGGTCCATCGAAATAGACAACAGATCCTTCTCTGTGTTTTTCTGCCAAAACTTGGTCTGCAGTCTTTTGAGCTTTTCTCCTTGGCCATTTGGGACCTGTCCAGTCCTTCACCATGTGCTTTTCTCCTTTCCCCCTCTTTGTTGCTCTGGTTTATGACCTCACTTTTGCCATGTTACTAAATATGAGTCCCCTGTGACTTCTCCTTTACCAACTCAGAGCTTCTTCAGTCTCTCTCCCTCTTTAATTATGTACCTCACTCATACATCAGTCCTTGGAGATCTGCAAGCAGTTTTTCCTGGCAGGTCTCTCTTTGTTCCTTTCTGAGATGAGACGTGATTTGCTCGTCACTGCAAAGGTCTGGCTTATCCTAGGAAGTGATGGTGAGGTTGTGGCTTCTTCAGGCAGCACTTCCATGAGTTCTGCTGTGGTGCATCGGAAAGAGCACATTTAAGGCAAGAAGTCCTTTATGGAATTGTTTTTACTTTCTAATTCTTCTGCACCACATTGATACATGTTGCTTAGACAGCATTTAAACTTACTTGCAGATGCCTGGTCATATCCTAGAGTAGAGGTGAATGCATTTTCGGTGAGTTAATCAGTTCATTGGGTACTGATTCCTTCACTTCCTAAAACAAAAATAACAAGGAGTGAAGTATAAAATCTCCTAATGTTTGGAAAGTAGGGAACTTAAGTAGCTGATGGTCTTTTTCTGTCTTCCTGCAATCAGTTTTAGGTGTAAATGAAAAAGATTTCATCTGAAGATTGTAGCATAAAATGTCATCATTTTTATACATGAAGTTGAACCATAGCTTATAGAAAAACCTTGCTCTTGTTTGGCAAACAAGTAATTTTGGGGCCAAGATGTTCCATGTTTGTTGTTAGCACGGCAGGGATATGTGGGGAAACATCTTTAAAATTCATTTCTTTAAATCTCTCTCTATTGGTTTTTTCCCTCTTTAATTAGTTTAAATAATTAGCCCCAAATGTGCAAGTCTGATCTTTTTGTGTAAATCACAATAGATGAATGCATTTTCTCCTGCAGCGTCACAATTTTAAGTCCAAATGAAGCTAACACAGAGTAAGACAGTTGTCTCAGAAGTTTTGAGGCAATAAGCAACTAAAGTTTTTCATGTCCATACTCTACAGACTTTTTGTTAGATACTTTTCCTTGTTACTTTGAAGCCACTGAATAATTTTCATCAACTAATCTCATGGAAATAGTTGGTTATATATTCTGGATGAAGGAATAGTGCCCCTTTCAGTGACATCTGTAGCCTGTCAAGTCAATCTCTATGTTGCTACTATAAAAATACAGGAGAAATATTAGTTTCCCCTCATTAATTGACAGATCTCTTTTTTTATTGGGTAAAGAACCTTTTAGGACCCCCAACAGGAATGAACTTTCTGTAGACAGCAAAATGAAGACAGAGTTAAGGCTTAACTCTTCATTTCCTGGTTTTCCTGTCGTAGTAACACATTAACAAGTCTTCCTGCATTTATGGTAATAAAAATCTTGTAAGCAAGTGATTGCTGACAGTAAGTATATACAATTGTCATTTGAGGCTAGATGAAAGGGCTTCCTGATAATGCTGGAGAAGTGATAAAAATGGGGAGAGGTTGGACATTTTAACTGTTTGAAATGGTGGTGTGTGAGCAGTAAAAAACCTTTCCACTGTGTATTTGAGAGGCATAAGGAGAATGAGCCTGCCTGAGGCCTCTCAGTAATACTGTAATTTGAGTGATAAATATAGCAACAAACACTATAGGGAAGTAGTCTGCGTGGAGCAGGCAGGAAGAGGTTGTGGAGATGGCTTTTGAAAGGTGTTAGGAGTTAGAACATCAGTACTTTGCTGCTTCCTTAGGTACCTTGGTACTTTTCAAGGCTGCCCCTGTGCCATCCATCTCTGATCCCTACCTCCCGCGGATGTGTCCGTGTGTGTACAGGCATGCCTGTCCTGTGCACAGGTACACGTGGGAAAGATGAGATGCTTCAAACACAGGTGTAGCACGTGGGCAGGACATCAGCTGACTCTGGACTCCAGCAGAGGCAGCATCGACAGCCAGCAGTTCGGCTGAAGCACAACAGGAGCAATGGGAATGAAGCATTATTTGAAAGATTCCAAGAAATATTTGGCAAACAAGACAGTATCATGAGGTAAAGCTTTTAAAACTCAAAGAAGGAAACAGATCCTTGCTTCCTCCTCTTGGGAAGGTCTCTGCAGTACTGGCTTTGCACATCTGAGATTGTTTCATTCATTTGTGTGGCAGCCAGTTCTAAACCTGATACTGAAATTGGATATAAACTGCAGATTCATTTCCAGTTTTCCTTTCTTCTACTCAGACTGTTTGACATGACAAACTTGATAATACTTTTGCCTGAAGGGTATATGAGACCTGGCTTTGGGATTTTGTTTGTTTGTTTGGGGCTTTTTGGTTCTAGAAAACAAAAGGAAGGTATGAAATTTGAGGAAATACTGCAGCATCTTAACAAAACAATGGACTTCCCATGTTATGAAGTATTTCCTATTGCCTCAGTCTGAAGTTCCCCATCCTTCAGGTGGTCTCAGGTCAACCCAAATATTATCCTTGGCATCAGTGCTTCTCCAAAAAGACACGTAATGTCCTTGAATTTCAGAAGGATTTTATCTCTGCCTCCTGGCCTTTTGTAAAGCCCTGCTGAAATCTGAAAATGCCTTCAGAGTCAACATAAAGGGAGGAGATGACGTACTCTGCTCTGGGCCACACAGAGCCCAACATTAGAAAGGACAGGTGTCCATAGACTTTGGTCTCTGCCTTAGAAAAGTACATTTAAATCTCTTTCAGCTTTCCATCAGCAGATTGAAAGGTTAATTAGCATACATCTGTAGCCCCGACAATGCAAGCTGGAAACAAGTGTTTATTTTGCCTTGCAGCAATGTGTAAAAAACCTAGAGAGAGGCTGTTTGCCAGCTCTGGTTTGGCTGCTTGAATAGAAGACATCATGTAACAGAAGAGGAAAAACAGGGCAAGGAATATCATACACCAAAGAATTTCATTAAGACCGTCAGTTAACAAAACATGCAGCAGAGTAAGTAGGGCCAGGGAGGAAGGAAAAAATTCCAGGCTGTAGGGACCTTACAGATACCACTGTGGTGTCACTGATGTTGACTAGGAAACTGTGTCAGCCTCTAAAGTCAGGAACTTTGTCCTCCTTGGGCTTGGAAGGCACCTACCTATGAAGCCACTTAAAATACAGAGAGTGAAACTACACCGAAGGCAATGAGCAGAAGGAACTTTAGGTCTGGGAGAGCTCAAGATACAATTGCACAATAATGCAAACCATTTCTGGGAATCAATCCCGTATCAGACTGGATTACTAAATGTACTAAATATAAGTACATACTGAAACTTAGTAATAACACAGGGAGTGACCTTACAGAGATGTGAGGCATCAGTCTGGAGATGCAATCCAGGTGG
Organism: Eulacestoma nigropectus; assembly: GCA_013397775.1. NCBI lineage: Eukaryota > Metazoa > Chordata > Aves > Passeriformes > Eulacestoma > Eulacestoma nigropectus. Next base: position 838,083 of record VZTE01000895.1, on the reverse strand, counting down.
GAGAAGCAGGAAAGTGCAAGGAGAGGAGCAAAAGCTATAGTTGCAAAGAACAGTTCTGGAGTTGCTGTTATTTCCTTGATATGCTGATGTGTTTTGCATACAAAGTCATTAGAATCAAGCAGCTCTTTTTTGCTGGTTTTTTTTTTTTTTTTCCTTCACAAGTCTTGTATTTTACAGCATTAGCACCTCCATAAAGGGTTACTGTCAACCCTTTCTTTTCATTCTTGGAGGACAGTGTGTCTTCCTCATCTGGAATCTCCTCCACATGAAGAAAACAAGAATCCAGGTCTCCATTCCTGACTTAGCCTAGTCTCTAACCTGTTGTTTGGTAACTAGGAGGCAGTTCCTGCAGCTCCTCTTCCACTTAATCCTCTGGGAAAAGTTTGGATGTAGGGCACTTACAGTTCACCTTTTCTATGGCACTCTGGGTGTCTTCTCTTGCAGCAGCTGTGGGGTGGGAGCAAGGGAGGGAGGCACCCATGAAGCAGTGTTTGGACTCACATGTGCCATGGGTTGCCTGTCCTGACAAAGCAGCATGAGGTGATGCCAGAAGGCCGAGCACTGTACCTCGAAAGGAGATTTGTATCCTTCTTTCTCTTGAGTTTTGCCTTTCTCTTTCCTACTGCTTGTGCAGAGACCACCCAGGCACGATGGCTGAGGCGGGGTCCAAAGGCCAGCAGACATGGAGGGCTGTGTTTTGCACCCCACAGCAAAAGCAAAGCTGTCCATGTATGGCCTCCTTCCTTCCCTGGGACAGAATTTATTGCTGAACACTGTATGTGAATCAATCCCACCAGCCCCACTGATTGCTTTTGGTGTGTGCATTGCCCTAAGTATTTTCCCTTAGCTTCATTTAACACGTTCCCAGTCAGTCCATCCCTGTCCTGCACAAGGCCTGGATCATTCTCCCGGGTGCAGTTGCACCCTGTGGGGCTCTCTGCCCACACTGGCAGGACGTGTGTTTGTATATGGGATTGCTGCAGAGTGCCCTGACCTTTGCAGCACACTGGATATTCAAATGTAACTTGCGGTCCACTATTGGCTTCCTGTCATACTGCTGCTTCCAGCTTTCTCTCTCTTGCGTTGCCAATCCTTTTTCCCAGCTGTGTTAGGTTTTTCCTTTTACAGACTGAATTTCAGTTTACGTGCAGCTCGTATTTCTCCCAGACCCAGGACTGTGAGTCAGTTGTCACTGGGTTTACAATCGCTGGGTGTAGGGAACTGACTGCACCTTTCTGCATACACACCTACGAGCAGGAGACTATCTTTGAATATCTGCAAAAGTTCCCACCTTGCTGTCCCAAATGCCACTTCCAGAACATGGAAGAAGGTGCTGAGGGAGGCAGATCCTGGCAAGAAATATACCTAAGCAAGGCATCTCATGCCAGGCACTGTGTCCTACTGTAGTGGCATGGTTTTGTCATCTTTTCTTAAACTAATTCGTTGCTAGCTGGTTTTCAGCCCAGATGTCACAGTTTCCATCTGAGCCAGTGTAAATTTGTATTTCTGTAAGGATTTCTTCAGACACTGTTATCTGGAATCCAATTAAGTAGCGTTCATACAGGATTAATCACATGTGGAAGTGTTTGCAGAATTGAGGTTCCTGTGTTCTTAGCAGCGTACTATTACTGCTGTATTTCATTATCCCCCAGTAGGAAAGGGCTTGGGAATTCCATGTGTTACTTGCCCTGCACAGATCCACTGCATGGCTGTCCTGACTGTTACGGAATAGCAGAAGGAAGATGATACCTATCCCAGTAGTTTGCTCTCTAAAGACCATGTCCCAAAGGCAGAGAATGAGTTTGACTGCATTAAGATTCCTTGATTTCAATAAAACTGCTTACATCTGTGCTGCCACGCCTGCAGAAACATAAAGTAGGACCACAGCCTAAGGGAGAAGGCAGACGTTCATCTTAAAAAAGAAAAAAATAACATCTGACATTCCTTACTGCAGTGCCTCTCCAGATACCAGGACTTTTGAAAGATATTAGTGGTGCAGCAAACTCAAAAGATAATTCTTTTCGTATGGTGTCTGGATCAGGTGACTTGCATATGTGCACATTTTCAGGTACCCCCTTTGCTGCTTTTTGTCAGAAGTTCTTTTTCAAAATCTTCCCCTTGTGCAAATTTTATTTTCCTTTGTCACAGTCAGTGTTTCTATGACTGCTTGTAGAAGAAGGTAGCATAAAGTTATTAAGCCTCATGGTTAGAATTTTAATGTCTGCCAAGTAGTAAGTTTGTTCTATCTGTTAATATTTTGCTTTCTTTGCATTTATTTGTGCGACTCTGCTTTGGAGCTTTTTAATGTTTGTAAGGTAGTGGGTCAGTTTTGTGAACAGATTTTTTGAATTGGTACTTCTGGTAAAATGACGAGAACTCCTTGTTAAAAGATGAAAACAGATTAGAGAAGACACATTTGTCAGATGGGGCTCTCCAGCATTAAAATGCTGTGAATGTTTGCTCCTTATCTTTTAGAAGATGCTTTATGCCATCTCCTGCCTCACAAATGAATGGATTCACCTGTGTATATAATTGCCGTGTTATTGTGCTGGATGGGATCTGATCATACAAAGACAATGGCTTTGTTTATGCTGCCAAACTGTATGCCCAGCTGTGCTTGCAGGATCAAACCTCTAGCTGTTAACTTTCTAGAAGGCCATAATAATAAAGATTTTAGTGGCAATATGTTCAGAAGAAATGCTTGCTGGTTTAGCAGATGTGGGAGCAAGGGGAACAATTTTTTAATGAGAAGCTTATACTTTTTCTGAAACATTTGCTGCTAGATGATGGTGTTGGTTTGCTTGTTTGTCAAATGTCAGCTAGGCAGTGACCTGGTATAATGACAGGGGTGTCAGGGTTGGAACCAAGGCAGATTTATTGAAAATTATGCCATCCTGAGTGCTGCGTGTGGGGCTGAATTGGGGATCTTGACAGGCAAAAGCAGTGTGAGCTAAGATGCTGTGGTTGTGGAGCGTGGTTTGGACACATCATGTGTCACCACCATTGCGTTACAAAGTAAAGGCAAGTGACAGAATTAAAATTTTCAATACTGACAGAAAGGCTTTTGGTTGGATTTGTTGATTTGTATGAGGTCTGTATAAACACTGTCTGGATCCCAGTATAAATTTGTATGTGCAGTGTTCCCTAATGTCCTTCCTAGTTTCAGATATGTGTATCACTAACCAAGTCCTCTGCTATTTGTAATTGCCTTTTCCCGTTTATTTGCACAACATGAGTTAGAATAATATGCTGTTTCTTTATAGTTGCTTTTTAAAACAAAATAGTAACCTGATTTAAAACATGCTTAGTATGGATGCCGTCCCTGATTCATCGGTTTTAAAAATTTAATATTAATGTATGTGGGAAATAGTACAGTTCCACACGTGTAATTTGTCCCTTGACAGCCTGTATCCTTAAAATTATCCTTCTGGTTACCTCTCCAAGTCTTGGGTAGAAATGAAAAACAGTGATGGCCAGAAAGTACAGAGAAGGAAAGTTAGAGAAAATCAGAGGAAGAAAGCAGATTCTGGAGTAAACTTTGTGACATAACTGCAGCTGCATTACTGGGTTTTGTAGGTAACTTGTGTTCATGGCAACACCATATTCTGAGAGGTTCTTTGAGAGTAACACGAAATACTTACACAAACCTCATACATCTATTCAGCTTATCATATTGGATAGAAACAATGGATATTGAAAAGTAACTCTTCATCCTACACGTATATCAACATATAGGCAACTTCAAGCCCATGATTAATCCGTGTGAATTAAGAGAGAGTACTCACGTGCTTAAAACTCGTATTTAGTGGTTTTGATGTAAAATATATTCTTTATAATGATGGGCTGCCACCCTAGCAAATCTGGTCACTACCATGTTGGTGTATTCATCTTGTCTCTGACATTAATGCCACTTACATTTCTAAAAATACATCTTTTTATCTTTCATGCTTTCATTATTTCATTTGAGTTATTTTTTTTCTAACATGGTTTAGTAATTAGGATTTAAGTTCATAGGTCTACTGTACATAATGGAGTGCTTTGTATATTTTAATATAGTTTCGTTCCTGTAAGCTGCTGCTTGAGTCTGGGGGGTTGGGTTTGAGGAAAATGTTCATTTTAATAAATAAGGTTGTTATTTTTTTAGGGACTATCTAAGTAAATTTCAGCAACTTTAGAGTCAGAACTAAATGAGAACTTTCATTCTGAGGTTTTGGAAGCAGAAAAACGGGCAGGTGGGGAGGGGTATGACTTGGCTTGGAAAAACTTGTTCCTGAGTCTCTTTAGGCAGGAGGATTAAAATTCCTAGGAGTTTAACCTAGACTGAGGGACTTTGCAAAGAAGGCATTTGACACCCTAACGGCAGCTCCTGGAAATCCAAGCAGAGATTGAAAGCAAACCCAGTAGAAATGCCAAAGCTGAGTCCAAGTGCTGCACAGAGACCACTGTGACTCCATGAATCTCAATTCGTTCCATGGTTTTAGCAACCCAGTTGACACAGGCAAAAGTTCCATCTTCGCAAAATAGTCTGGGGGTTTATTGGGTTGGTTTGTGCCGTAGATGGTGGCTGAGGCTGGGGGAGTAATGGAAACAGTTATTTACAGACAGTTGTTAGGTTTAGGGGAACCAGGGGCTTTCAGAGACCCTGAGCCCCTCTGCAGGTATGAGTTTGCAGTTTGGCAGCAGAGTAAACAGAAAAACCTGCCTTTGCAAAACTATTGCGAATCGCTCCTTTTCATTGCCTTTGCAATTAGATTTCATTGCTTCTCGTTCCCCCCAGATTGCGTACGTGCTGTTGTTTTTCACGTGCTCTTTGCATCACAACAAAACAACTGGCCCGTGTGCCAGTGATGCTCGGTGATTAGACTTTGCCACAGCCCCAAAATACAGACTGAGGCCTCTCCCAGTCCACCACCTCCCCATGAGCACCGTAGGTGCTGAGATTGGGTGCTGTGAGCGTGGCTGTGCTGCTGCAGTCAGCACCAGGCTGTGGAGTCACCTCCACCAGCCCCGGTGCCTGCAGAAGATGCGTTTGTGTGGCTGCGGCGCTGCGTGCGCAGCTCAGCTGGTGCAGGCTGCCTGTGCCTGCAGAGGGCTGGGTAGGTAACAGGGTGCTTTTGGCTCATGATCCCGGGAAACAGAACTTGATGTTTGGAGGGGTTGCTTAAATCCTGCAAATAGATGTTCTGCTGTGAGCACATTAAGACCGTGAGTCTTTGTGTTCTGTGGGTCCACAGCGAGCAGCATAATGAAGAAAAATAAATGCTTGGCTGTGTCTCCATTCCCTCTAGAGGGCTGGTAGGACACTCGTAGTCTCATCTCTGCTGCTGCACCTGAACCTCAGAGGGTTGCAGGATACTAAAAGTGCTCTGTGTTTTCAAGGGGCAAAGATTTTGTGTTCTTTTCCCAGGTAACAGTAAGCATTTTTTGTATGCAGGCACTTGTTCAGTGGCAAGGAGTGTTTCAGACCCCTGATGTTATATCCCTTAGCTGCAACTGATGGTAAGAAAACAGGTCCCGGAAGAGACAAGCAGGAGGGTTTTCTGTACCCCAAAGCCCAGATAACAGTGGAATCTCCAGAGTCTCAAGCTTGAATCCTCCCTAGCAGGAGCTGGGTCCTGCAGTAAGTGAAGCAGACTGTTCCTTTCTTTGTCTCTGGTATGTGTGTGTCCACCCTGCCACAAACTGCAGGGTTGTGTTCTCCATCGATCACATTTCCTTACGCAAAACAATCTTAGCCACAAGTTGTAGTGTCAATAGAGTTTTGTGTGTTTTTTGGGAAGCTGGACCAAATACTGCACAGGGACGCTCTGTATTCTTCAGCCTGGGAATATTGTGTAAATCCAGTTTTTTCAACTGATTTTTTGGGGTAGAAAATGATACTGGAAAAGAAATGGTAAATTAAGGCAGCCAAGTGTAGGAGACGGCAGTCTTCCAGAAATTTGCTTACCTTTTGGCTTTAGGTGTGCTGATAGGAGTGTAAGGACCAGCAACACTTCTTTTAATAAAAGTTTGGACAGTGGAATATGGAGCTTTGAGTGGAACAAATGAGCCTCAAGTATAAATTCAGTTGTGTGTATTTGACCAAATGTCAGCGCTCTAGGCTGGCTGCATCTAATTGAAAGCGTTTTGATCAAGTTAACTGGCAAAAAAAAATCCTACCTCATGAATATAACTTTCTTCCTTAAAACCAAACAAAATCAATGAAATAGTAACATTCTAGTGTAAATATTGGAAGGCAAAAAAATACTCCTCAGTTGAAAGAGTTCTTATCCCACCCATGCACTCGAGCGGATGAGATAGAAGGTGGCAGGGTTTATCTGAACACTTTGGGAAGGAAGATTGTATGACTTGTCATGTCCCTTTGGCTTTTAGGAAGAGAGTGGGAGGACAGAAATACAATGTTTGTGAATGTCTACTCCCTAAAATTTCTCACTTATTGATGTCTTGACTGGTTAATTAACTTTTATTTGCTGTATGTCTCCTAAACACATTTTTGTATGAGCATTTCTTGCACATTTGTATATTTCAAGACAAAAATATTTGTGGCAAGATGGTAAAGTAGGGTAACCAAATTTTGTCATCAGTAACTGCTTTCATTTGGAGTTACTGGGCTCACTCTGATTTGCCTTGGTGGATGTACATTGCAAACAATATTTTGGTATCTGAGGAATAATTCAGATAAAGGAGAACCAAGCCTTCACTGTGCTTAAAGGGAAGAAAAGTAAATGCTCAATGCTTCAGAGCTGGCAATATTTGTTTAAAATAAACAAGCTGTCCCCACCTATACACAAATAAAAAGTAATTTTGTGAGCCATGAAACTTAAGAAGTTTATTTTTCTCTGGCTTGCTTTTGTGTGGATTTCCTAGTGTCTGATGTTTTGCTTCAGCCTGTGTTGCAAGCTGTCTCTCAGCATATGGACTACTTGTCTGCCCATCTTCTGTTGGACAGCCTATTTATCACAAAACATGGGGAAACTTAATATCTCTCTGGCCTTTCTCCTTTTGTCTGGTTTGGCAAAATTGTCTGATGTGTCCCTGAGTTATTGCAGGTAAGAGTCAGACTGAAAATAGTGTGATCACATCCTTTTCTTTCCTTAGGGAACAGACTGTGGAAAAAAGAATCCTAGTGGTAGCACCATTGCTTCATTCTCAGTAGCAGGCAAACACTTCATTTGGAGAAAACAGAGCATTTCTGCAGCAGCCTGACTTTGGGGTGTGCTCACTGGGAGGATTACGGTTTGGTAACCTGAAATCCAGCTCTGACAGAGCTGGAAGTATGTGTTACTAGGAATTCCTCTCATTTTAGCAGCGGACCTCAAGTGCTTTATAAGAACAGTCCCATAGTCCTCATTCATAAAAGTGAGCCTGAAGGAGATGCAGAGATTGGTGTGGCCAAGGTCATCCCAGGAGCCAGTGGCAGAGAGAGGGCTTCTCTTTGTATCCCTCGAGTCTCCTCCTCTGACAATCTTCTGCCCAGCAGCCCCAAAAGTGCAGAGAGGACTTGAATCACATGAATAGATCAGTTATCTACAAAGTCATGCATACAGATACCAGTCACGCAGAACTAAGCTCTGGCCCCATTTTCATATTGGAGATTAAAGCAGCTCTGCAGAAAGTGTATTTCAACTTTCTGTCTTAAAAATATGCTGCTAATTAGGGATGTAAAGGGGCTGAACTCAGCTGCAAGACTGCTGATCTTTCCTAGTGAGACATTGCTGCCAGCATTGTTTGGACTCCAACTAACCCTTCATTGTCTTCTATCTCATTGAGGTCCTGAGCATGCACTGAAAAAAAAGGAGGATTGATGTCTTTATATTGTCATTTCTGGCTGTCTGCAGGATACCCTTCAGCCATTTTCAACAGTGCTCAAAAGTATGCTCTGCTGGTTTTAATCTTGTTTTGCTTTTTGTTTTTGCTGGTGGCACTCTTCGTTGCCCAGAGACTTTTTTAATTTTTACTTTTGTAGCTGTGCAATTCCACCTTATTAAGTTGGATTCTGCTTCTAGTCTCATCCTTCACGGGGTTATCTTTTTTAATGGGTGAAAAAGTGCATATGCCAGCATTCCACACTAGGAGTTCAGGTATGTGATGTACATTGGGGAGTAGTGCTCTGCTTCAAATACCAGTCCTGAGACGTGAGAGAAAAAGTCAGCAATCTGCAATCAGCTTTAGTTGGATTGCTCTTCAATTTAAGCACTATGGAATTTGAGTCACAGTTTTTAGCTTGAAGCAGGTTGGATTTTTTTTTAAATAATTTTTTTTTTTTTTTACATTTTAGGATCCTGTGGGAAAAAAAAATTAATATTTTACATCTTACAGAACAGTATTTTAAATAATGGTTTAGAAAAGATACTGCTATACTGCTGACTCCCAGTAGCATTAGCTATTAAAAAGCATAATAAATCCATTGGAATTAAAATGTTGTAGTAAAGCAAAATATCCTATTTTAATAATGGATTTTGAAGAGCTTTTATCCATCCAGAGTTCTGCTAATAATCTAACTGCAGAAGATCAAGCTGCTTGCATGTGTTGGGCAATAATAAGCAACTTGAACCACTTTCCAGCAAATACTACAGGCCTTTGCTCGACTGCTGTGCAGTGACTCCAGGGACTTCAGTGGGAGATACTGATCTCGGCAATGGTTCTGTGTGCTTTTGCCAATCAAAGGCATTTACACTGTGTCAAAACAATCAGTGATTACTGCTCTGCAGTTTTAGTTCCCTCTTTCTGCAAAATAAAAGGACTTGTTCTTGTGGTTTCGGTGCCCACATAAGCATCTCTGCATGCTGATGTAATTTCTTTTTTTTTTTTTTTTTCTGTACATGGGGACCTGATTTTTGCATAATACCTTCTTTTATTTCGGTGTAAAAATTCCGCTGGAATGCAATAGGACGGGCTGTGGTCGAAAGCCACCCTGACAGCCTGGAATTCCTGCTGCTGAACAGCAGCTTATCCACAGCACGGAGGTTTCGTGATGCCACAGAACGTGGCACCTGCTGCCCCTGCAGCTGGAAGGAGATGCCTCGGGGATGCCCTTCTGCCTCGGTGGGCAGAGCTGCCCCTTCCTCGCCGCTGCGGCAACATCAGCCTCCCCGAAGCGGCTGTGCACAGCGCAGCAGAGACAAAGCGTGCCTCTCCCTCCGTGTCTCGCACAGACATGTTTCCCATTTTGCAGGGAATGTAGAGCTCTGCAGAGCAGAACACCCGGGAGGGGGTGCAGCTTCCTCTGTTTCTGCACCAGCCCTCCCAGCGAGCTCCTCCGCCTGTCAGGAACACGCCACGTTATCCCACAGGCAGGCACGGGGATGATTTGTGCTTCTGGGAGCCACTGTTGTTGTCCTGCTCGCTGGGCTCTGGCTCTGCAGCGCCGGTCCAGCCCACCCAGCCAGCGCCTCGCTCCCCAGGGTGCCCAACCTCACGGCAACCGGGAAGGGAGCACTGCGGTGTGAGCACTGCCAAACCCACCCTGTGACAGCCAGTGGGAAACACTCCCTGGGAAGCCAGCGATTGCTCAGCACCACCGAGAGCAAAATACTCGGGCTGCATGCACATCCCAGCCTGTGGGTCTGGGAAGGATCCTGACAGATCCTTCCTACAGTGGAAAGATCCTGACAGATTTCTTGCCTCCACATTGGTAGTCACTAGCAACACTGTTTGATGAAGCCCTGCTCTGGTTTGAGAGGACCAAGCTGAATTTTCTGTTCAGTGCTCTTGACCCTAGAAGCCTGGCATTTGTTTACTGGAAAAAAAAACCTCACGGTTACATCTTTAAAGCTCTGCTGCTTGGTTGGCAAACAAACGCTGGGCAGCGCAGCTCTGCTGAGGTTGTGCAAAAAGAAAGCAATTGTTATTCATTAAGCAGATGACAGCAACGGGAGCTAAGGGGATAAAACTCGAAATCTGAAACCACCTGCTTTAATTTTAGCCATAATTGAAGCGGCTGCCCATGGTGTTGCTGATGCACGTATCAGATTCGCACGCCATGCGCTGCTCGCACGGATTTCTGTGGCAGCAAGTTCCAGCCCACTGTCTGCTCTGGTTCAGGCAGGGATGGAGCTCCTGTTTGATTGCAGGTTACAGCGGGTGCTTTAGGATCTGTTTGTATCCTTCCAGGAGCAAAACGCAGTCGCAGTCTGGCTCTCTGATAGACAGATGCTTTAGTCATTAGTGAGGTTTCTGTGACTACAACACTGTGTTCTAGTATGGGTGCTCTTCCCTCTTTTGTTCCTGGTTCAAGGCAGCGATGCTTTTTTCACTCTTGTGCTCATGCGCTCACTCTCTTCCTCTCCCTCCCTCCCTCTCTCTCGGTCTTTGATCTTGCTGATATGGGGAAAAATATCGGATCCAAATCTGCAGCATATTTAACCAAAACATCCTGTAGAACGGGAATAAATTGTGACTGAGTGCAGCAGCAGGAGATTGCAGTATGGTTGCTTGTACTGCTTGCTTGCTGCTACAACAAAACAGCAGCAATCGTCATGGAGTGCCAGGGTTGTTCTGCAGCTAAATAAGCACTTAGGGACTCCACAATTCACAGAGGGCTAAGGTGGCTTTGCTGGGAATAGGGAGACTGGGCAAAGCTCCCCTCTCACAGTCTCTAATGCAGGGATTTGTGTGAAACAGGTAAAACGGGAAGGGATCTTTCCTGATGGCAGAGAGCGTCTCATCCTTCACCAAATTCCCTGGAGTTTTTGCCACAGAGTTCAGTGGCCCTAAGATATAACACTGTCACTTTATATCCAACCTTGTTACAGTACCAGCAACATAAGCCCCGGAGCTGTGGGGCTCACAGCAACATCAGTGAAGGCAGGAAAAGTCTTGGCCTCAGCTGCAGAGTGAAATGTTAGAGTGGGAGCATTAACAGTCTCTTCTTCAGCTGTTTGGTGCAGATTTATACTGCATGTGTTTGTATGTGTATGCCAACTCCCAAAAGCTATGAAAAGCTTTTTTATGGTTTCCTGTGATGATACATAGTCAGAAGGGATACTTGGATGAATAAAGAAATATGCCACGAAATGGGGAGCAGGTGAGCTGCGTGACAGATGTGTGTTCTGTCCTCTGTTGATTTGGTGCTGCTCCTTAGCTAACAGTATTAAGTGCTGGGAATAAGACAGAAGGCTTAACTCCACTTGGGATATTGCTTAGGAGATCCTCACTGCTTTGGAGCACAGCTCGTTGTGTGACGTAAGATCCCCAGGCCCTTCTGATCAGCATTCCCTACTAAGCGTGTCTTCATTCCCCCCCTCTACTGATCATTTACAGCTGTTTGCTCTATTTCATGAGAGATTCTGAGAGGGCTGAGGCAGTGACTGGGCTGTGCTGCTCTGTAATGCAGCCCAGAGCTGGCGCCGCGTTTCAAGTGGCCAAATGAGATTTTCACTCAAGTCCCAGCAGACACTGTTTGTCTCAGTCAGAGGAGTCCACATTTTTCTGGGGTCTGGTATCTGGACATCTTCCTTGTCGCAATAAAGAGGAGGATGGCTATGGCATCCAGACAGTCGAGGTGTGTTACCCCTCCCTGTACTTGGGAAACTGCCAGCACAGCCTTTTTTGCTCTGACATGTAGATACTTCCATCTTTAAGGAGGCATAAAATGTTTTGCAGACGTGCGATGTCTCCCTGACTTGCTATCAGTTTGGAAAGGGAGTTGCAGTGGTTTTTCCCTGCAGTCTTTTTATCACTCTTATAATAAGTCTAATACCTGTCTTTAAATAATGAATTGTGAGCAAATAGCAACATTATGGGCACTTTTTTAGAAAACTACTAGTTAATGTCAGAAAATGATGAGCTCTAAAATAATCTCTTTGGCAGCCTTTCCTCTGTACTCCTGATGATAAAGAGGACACCAAAAGCCTGTCATGTTGTTTCAGTTCCTCCTTACACACAGCTGAGCTAAAAGTGAATGCAAGTGTTCATCCCCCACCGGTGTGTATCTTCCTTCTGTGTGCAATTAAATAATAGATTCTCCTTTTATTTATCAAATTATTAGCTTTGTTAAGTACAAGAAGCGGGTAATTGCTGTGCTCACAAGGCATGTGATGCCTCTGGCAATCCTGGATTGTCTCCTGCAGACTGTGCTGGGCAGTGGGTGCATGGTGACACATGACCCAGCGTGCCAGAGCCCCACCATCCACACCCAAGTCATGCTGCAGGAAAGAGACAGGGAATGGTTTGGAAGTGCTCTCAGATCTCTGGATTTTGGTGCAGCTTCAGAGAATGTTCCACTTAGGCCTAAAAGATAGGTATCCATTTCTTTTACAGAAAGGAGTCCTGTGATGTTACAGCTCCACATGTGGCTCTCGTTTCTCCATCCCCAAGGGGTGTCCTTGCAGAAAGACCAAAAGGTTTGAATTCTCACAAAAGCTCATACTCCTTTGAGAGCTACGTAGCCAAGCAGATGCTTTACCGTGAAAGAGAACATCCTTTGAAAACAATCTGGTGCTTATTAATCAATAAAAATTCAGTGTTAGGGGTCCTTCAGCAAGAAAAGAGAAGGAAAGCACATGTGGGTCTGGCCTCCTGAGTGAAAGCATGCAGGTTCCATCCCTGTGCTCTGCTGAGGAGCAGATTTTGTATAGCGTTGTTATGTCAGCACTTTGCTCTCAGTTGCAGTGACATTTGGCAGGGTTTGATATGCTTATGTTGAGGCTAAGTTGCCTTAGACCAGGCACCAAGCCATTCACCTGCTCACTGGTGCTGCCCTGTAGATATCTAGATTCCTTAGGCTCTCTCTTAGCCAGAGAGTTCTCTGGACACTTCATTTCACACACCCACATATGCTCAGATGTGCCATTTCTGGGAAGGCAGGCTCTTAGATCTTACTTAAAGCTGTGCTGTGTTTCTGGTTTCTGTGGGTAGGCACCTGGACTCTCTTATTTCTGTTGCAGAGGGCTACAAAATTAGACATGGACACGATTAAGTCCTGGGCCTCACCTCCTGCCTCACGACCGATGCTCTCACTCAGACATCGGGAGAAGAGGTCTGGGCACTGCTCAGCCTGAGGGGTTTGTTCCAATACCAGCTCTGTCTCAGAACACCCTCAGCGTCCCTCCTGTCACTGCTCTGCAGCCGTGTCCTGAGAAATACGAGGCCGGGGGTAAAACATGAAAGAAGAGAGAGGGTAGAGAGGCGAGTGGTAACCAAAGTCCCTTCTCAGGGTGTTGCAGGGCAAGGAGAGTCCCTGGCCCTCCTCCCTGGCGTGCATTACGCATTTTGCACTGTGTACCACCACCACCACCACTGGAAGCACCCCTGGCAGATTGTCCGGTTTTCCAGCTGCAGAGTCTCAGAGATACCATCTGTTCCCCATTTGCTGCAGAAGTTATTGGGGTGGCTGTGTGAGACAGGCAGGATCACCCTCTGGGCTTCGATGCCTTTGATGAGGCAGCATCTGAAGTTAACGCTTAAATTAAGCAGACTCGATTTTATAGCCTTTGTGTATTGTAATGCCCATGAAATCATTAAAACTTTGTGTGTGCTCCTGGGTCTTCTGTTGTCTCCCTGTAGTGTTTCAGTCATATGCTGACTTTGTATGACCTGCCTGCCTGGAAAACCAGCAGCTGTCTTCCCTTCCCCACCCCAGCACACGTGGGACCTCCCAGGGCTGCAGGATACCTGTGCTAGCACTTCATGGCTTGGTAGGGATTCTTGGGTGAAGGACACCACTTTTGGGAATAATCTTTTTCCCACTGCTTTCTGTCTTACAGATTGATGAACTTCCTGAAGGAGCCGTGAAGCCTCCAGCAAATAAATACCCCATCTTCTTTTTTGGGACTCATGAAACGTAAGTGAATGAACATGACCTGTTCCTTTGAAAACTTTTCCACTGCAGCTAACATCATCTCCTCTGATTTTATTGGAACAAATCCTGGCTGAAGCCATTGGGAGCCTAGAGATAGGTCCTACAAGCCCAACTCATTTGTATTAACAAATGGGAGTGAAAGCTGAAAGTAGTTGGGAATGCTGCTGCCTTCATGGTCTGCCATGAGCTAAACATAAAAGCCTGTGTTTCCTGTAAAGAAACGTGTTGGCATGGATTTATTAAAGGGTCTAAAAAAGCCCTGAACTCAGAGGCAAACATTTTTTACTTGGATGTCCATGATAGCAGAGGTCAGGCTCTCATGTTTGGCCATGTTTGAGCTCATGTCCTGTGTGAGAACTCGTTTGGTAGTTTGTGCTTTGAAAGGAAGCAGATCCCAGAGTCTCAGGCAGTCCTCACAGAGCTTTAAAATATGTGCATTCCTGGGAGGTTTGTGCTGGGGTTGTTGTAGGATGAAGTTCACAGAAGGGATAGAAGAACTGAGCTGGCTGAGCTGATAGGGAAAGAAGGGAATCAGAGCACAAGAGGTAAATTAGGTCTCGTCATAATTGCTACAAAGTCCAGAGTTTCAAGATTATAATGTACATGTCTCTAGTTTAAACTATCTCTGAGGTAGCTAAACAATGTCACATTCCATTTTGCATGAAATATTTTCATTTTAAAACTTTTCCTTCCCCATTTGCAAGTAACATGTTTTCTAGAATTCCTTTAAAACTGGAAAAAATGAAATTGTGATGATATTTTAAATTCAATGTTAGAGGCTTGAAGCTTTATTAAAAATTTATTGTTTATTTTTGAATTTTAATATTATTCCAGAATATGATAAGTTCCATAGCTCATACATCACATTTTATTTAAAAAAAAAAATCTTTAAAGGCTGTTTCTGTTTTATAAAGTTTATAATAGCCTCTCTTTAGTTAAAATATTTCTTCCCATTGCTGGAATGAAACAACCTGATGTTTTGTGGTCTACTACTACTCTCACACAATAATCTGAAAAGAATAAAGGTCAAATAAACTTACGATGCTTTCAAATCAGAAACCAAAATGTAGTTGTTTTTTGAATGGAAACCTCATTTTTGACATACATTTAGGAAAAAACTGACCACTTTTTTTCCAAAATGAATGAATCCCAAACTAATAATCTCTTTTGTTGTGGATTTTGTGAGCTCGGGATCTCGCTGTAGCATCTGAAACAGGAAAACAGTTTGTAGTTCCTACCTTATAAATGTAAAAGCCTAACTGTTGAAAATGAACTGTGGATTGCAGCTCCTTAGTTTTATAGCAGAGCAGTAGAAACTTATACTCTCCCAGTGGCAATGAATGTATTTCAAACAAAGATGTAGACAGATTTTCAGTGTTTACTGTACATAAAAGGCTGTAGAAACATTTCCATACATTACTGTTGAGCTAAGTTAAGGTAGCTCACAGTAAGTTTAATGCAGTTTTCCTTTGTTATTTGTGTTAGAACTGTTTGTTTATATTTTTGACAACAAGAAGACATCTCCTAGTATTAGCAAAAGCACAGATAACATAATTTATTCAGATCCCTTGCTCTGCTCTAGCATTTAATGTTAACACGACATCTCTTAGTTTAGAAATCACCATTTGGCTTTCAGGTAGAAATACATTATATTTGTAATTATATGATTAAGATATAAGATGTAATATAAGATATTTGTCAATATCCAACTGAATGTGGGTCCCGTGCTGTCTCACGTGGAGCTAGAAGGAAGCTCTTTCCTCAGGGACTTGCCATCTGATGCCTTTAGCAACCACTTGGCTCTGCACTGGCAAACTTCTTGGCCAGTGGGATGATTTAAGTGGATGGAACTTCGCACATTCATAAATGCTGGGCATAAATCAGCCATTAATCTGAAATAATGATTACAGAAAGGAAGAAATATGATCCTGTGATTAAGGTGTTATTTCCTTTGTACTCTGCTATCAGTTTGAGTTTAACCTTGGACAAATCTTTGTGCCTCAGAAGCCCATCTGCAAAAAAGGGCAGATTCCCAATGTCGTGGTGAGGTTACAACAATAAATGTGTTGGACGTGGTGGAGCTCCACAACCCCACAGTAATGGAGACCAAAGGGTTAACATTAATTGCAAAGATCATCAGGAAAGTAGGACAGTGATTATGGTGAAGGACACTGGGACTTGCTGAGCTCTGGTCACTGATGACACAGAATCTTTACATGTGGGAACGAAGGGGTCTTTTTGCCTTCATTGTTTTAATTTAACTTACGATTACAATCTCAATGTCACGCTGCAGAATACAGTAGATACAGATACCCAATGAAAAGAAAGTTATGCATTCTTCAGTTTGAGAGTTAAGAAGTTAGAATTCTACTGTAATGTGTGTAGAAAATGCAGGATAAATCATCACTCTTCTTTTTTTAATAGTTGTTTTTCCCTACATTGTGGTGCCTGTGCCTGAAATTAGTTGGCCCAGTGCGTAGCTGACTTAGGCAGCAGCAGAGCACAAAATCCCTCCTTTGCTGTGCTGTCTAAAAAACTATTTGGCCACAAGCACCCTGTGTGTCTCATTGTTTCCTTGTATTACTCATCTGCCTATATTCACCCATTGTTTTTTGTCTTATATGAAATTATAAGATTTTTGGGAACGAGCATTTTTATTGTGTTCGTACGGAATTTAGTGTGTGGGGGGCTAATTCCAAGACAGCAGCTCCCGGGCTTACTGGCAGTATAGATAATAATAAATGCCACTGCTTTTTCTACCCCACAGTACAAGGGATAAATTTTGGCTCACGGGTCCTAGGCACTCCTTACATGCTTGAACTTTTCATGTGGCATTTTTAGGCCTTTCTGGATTTGTAACACCAGGATTGGGAGTTTGGTCCCTTGCTATCGCAGGCAATGGCATCACATAATCCCTTTCATAAACTGTCCAAGTGCCAGCTCCCAGCAGTAGTTAATAGAATAGAGATGTTTTGGTTGTTTCTAGAGATACCCAGCATGATTTTACAACATCAAACATCAGGATGGTGAGCCAGTCCATTAAATCAGACTCACAGCAGTAACTCAAAGCCAGTGTGACAAATAAGTAACTAAATAAAACTAGAAAAGAAATTATGGAATGAGCAGAAGAATAGGGAAAACATTTGCACTGTTAATGTTTTGATTTTTTTGAAGAGGAGAGTTTTAAGTCCTTTTTTGAATGTTACCTTTGTTAAAATGCAGTGCGTTCCTGGGGCCCAAAGACCTTTTCCCATATAAAGAATATAAAGATAAGTTTGGGAAATCGAACAAGCGAAAAGGATTTAATGAAGGCCTGTGGGAAATAGAAAACAACCCTGGAGTAAAGTTTACTGGATATCAGGTAAATCACTTTCACACCTATTCCTCCTTATCTTTCTCGTTTTCTTCCTTCACTTCTTGTCAAAGTGAACATTTTAAGAGTGATGTGGAAGGTTCTGGTTTTGATGGAGCAAGAAAGTTTCACAGCTTTGGTAATTGTGTAATGTAAAGACAACTGTGGTCTCACACTCTGTGACAAATGGAACTTTAATCATACTGCAGAGCCTTTTGCTTTCTATGGTATTCTGGGGTGGTGAAGTGGAAAATTCTGCAACAGATTTGGTTGAATTAAAAATGGATGGTTTTATTTACTCCTGTACAAACATGAATAATTTCTGACTTCTTCTTTCTGTTGTTTATTTTTATATCAGGCTCCATGTATTTTACACAGACCTTAAGGTCACTGCACTTTTGATTTTTACATTGGTAATGTATAACACACAGTGCCAAAGCTGAGAGGAGTGAGGAGGTGGAGGGTTAAGCTGCTGTTAGGAGACAATTGCTGCTGTACAACAGCTCTCCCTGTTGGGTGTCCAGAGCAGAAAGTCAGTGAAGCTGGAGGGAGAGAAGAGTAGTTGGTGGGCTGTATAAAACAAAGAACTTTTCTCATTAAAAAAATGTGGTCCTTTGAAGGCAGGAATCACCTCCAAAAGAAGGCAAACACCTATTACATTATTATCACAAAACCCTACAAGCCACAGATACAGACCACCTGCAGAAAAGCTGCTGCCTCTCTCAGTTCCTGTTTCATATTTTCAGCCCTACACATGTTTTGCATACACTTGGGGATTGTAAAAAAGTCCAGTGAATAGTCTGTGGGAGACGGGCTGTCAAAGAGTGCTCAGCCTGCTGGTCAGGGTTTGCCTTTCCTTTGAGGGGAGTGTAACAGCCATCTTCTCTCACAAAAAAGTCTCTCCTATTGCAGCCAAAGTCTAAAAGTTTCAGTAGTTTTTCCCAAAGTAGAACATGCCAGGTCTTTCCACTGAGCAGCTCTTAGTTCTCCTCCAGCAAACACGTTTTTGTTATCAGAGCTTCTGTTTGTGTGTAAACCCTTCAGAACATGCTATCCCAGAATCTGCATCTGGTAACTGTGGTGACTGAGAAAATTGCCTTTGCAGCCCTTTTTTCTGATAATTGCAAGAATAACCTGAGCTCTTCCTGACTATAGCAATTAAAGTGTAAGCTATCCATTTCCAGTATTTCTACCTTCAAGGCAAAACAAAAATCAAGTAGTAGATATTAGTGATATTTTTATTGTTTATGTTATTATTGTTGTTGTTATTTTAAAGGCAATTCAGCAACAGAGCTCATCAGAAACTGAAGGAGAAGGAGGAAATACAGCAGATGCCAGCAGTGAGGAGGAAGGTGATCGGGTAGAAGAGGATGGAAAAGGAAAAAGAAAGAATGAAAAAGCCGGCTCAAAACGGAAAAAATCCTACACTTCAAAGGTTATCTTCTGAGTTTCCCTGTTGTTACCCACGGGCATTTATAGTTGGAATACTGTTCACCTCATGGAAATTTGTTCTTTCTCCTTTAGCATTTTGATTCCAGTACCGTAACAGTGGTGTTCAAACAGGCAAAGGGAAGTGCTCTTGCTTTGTAGACAGCCTTGGTGAGACAGCAGTTGAAATACTCTGCCCTGTTCTAGTGCCCACACACTGAGAAGAAGGTGAAACTATGGGAAGGAGATCAGAAGGGCTAGAAAGAAAACCCATGCAAAGATGGATTGATAGGTTTGATCATCTTAGATAGGTCTCTCCCCATGAAGAACAAAAAAAGCCTTAGGAGTGTGCCTCCTGAGAGTCATGAGTTCAGGTTTGGTTCCTGTCCAGGAGAATTCAAGCTTCCTTTTCTCATCTCCCAGAATACCCCAGATGCTGAAAGATCTGCTAGGGTCAGATGTGCTCAACTGCTCCTCTTGTAGCTGAGTGTAAAATACTTCAGTCCAGGGTACAGAGTGGGATGGAGGAAGAACTGAGTCATTAAGCAGGGAGTAGGGCGCTCCATCTGTAGATGAACAACCTGCACTGTAGTACCTACCAGCCCTGTTAATGTCTTAAGTAACAGTGTAGATCAGGAAGCTAAGAGTAATGTGTCTATCTCACAATTGCTGGTGGGCATAATCACCTGAGAAGTGACACCTTTGGGTTCAGATAGACTTCTCACTTGTCACCTGGGTGAAGGGGAGCAACATTATAGTCACTTCCTCTGGTGCTGTGTGTGCCTCCAGAACTGTACTTTGCCTGAAAAATTGTGAAGAGCGTGGCAGAGTAAATTTATTCACATTCATGTTATTCTCCTCTGAAAGTGAAAACTAATTGAAATGAGAAGAAGCAAGCAAACAATCTGATCCAGGCTCCGTTTGGGGGAGAGTGTGAATTTTTGTGGTTGATCCACCAAACAAAATGTATTAAGTAATTTCACCCCCTTTATGTGTTTTGCATTAGAAATTCAGGTCTGGTCTACCATCTTCTTTCCAGAAGACTCTGGGCAAACAGAGGATTAGGAAAATGGTGGCTTAATGCCACAATTTATCCTTTTGTACTGTAGAATTGCATAACATAAAGGGAGCAGAAAAGATGTATTGGTTCCACATGGCTCTAATGTTGATATATTAAAGCTGACAGCACTAAAAAAAAGTATGGAAAGCAGCTCTGCTAATGTTATTCTCATTTTACATCTCTGTGTTTAATCAAAACTTTTGTCAAGCTGGCACCATCTGTTTCATTAACTAACAAAACCTACAGGTGACCCAACACTAATACCCAGCTCCTATTACTGTGTCAGTCTTTCAGTCAATTGAGCTGCCAACCTGTGCTGAACACAGAATTTCACAGAAATTTCCTTCATTGGTGGTAGTAACTCCAGCTACTTCACCTGAAAAATGCTTTTCACCCCACATATCCTCCCCAATATTCATCTTGAACAGGGAACTGCATGATCAGACAGTATTCCACATACATTTCAGAAGTGTCTTTCTATGGCTGAAGCTCAGGTTTTAATTTTAACTTTGTTGTTGATCATTTTAGAAATCCTCCAAGCAGTCACGGAAATCTCCTGGAGATGAAGATGATAAGGACTGCAAAGAGGAAGAAAATAAGAGCAGCTCTGATGCTGGGGACGCAGGCAATGACACAAGAAACACTTCTTCAGATTTGCAGAAAACCAGTGAAGGGGTAATCTTCTGTTCCTGTCATACACTTCCCATGCAGTTTGCTCCCGGGGGGCTTTGGAGCCAGGGGTGACCTGTGTGTACCACGTGCCACCTTCTTGGGTTACATTTCAGTGCTCAGAATGTGTCCAGAACAGAAACACGGACTTGGTGCCTGCACTGGTACAAATTTTGCTCTAGAGAAATGACTGAAAAAGAAAAGAGCATTATTTTTGTTCCGACACTTGCATAGATGTCAGCTGAGAGGAGCTACTGAAAACCATGAGCTGGAATGATGCAAAATTGATGTGAGAGCAGAACCAGACTGTTTGCATAATGCATGTTGGCTCACTAACAGGGGGAGCCTGCTTACTCTTTCATACTTGTTTAATTTGTGCAGTCCCACTGTCTTGTTCGGAGTTCATGAGGGTTCATGAGCACATTGCAGACTCTGCACACTGCGGGTTCCAGGGCAGATGCTGCCCCAGGCTGTGACCTTCCCAGGACGGGAGATACAGTCTGCTCCAGAGCAGCTTCGTACAATCTCCTTGTGTGTTTGTGTCAGTTGTGTGTTCGTATCAGTATTATTTTGTTGTGACCACAACCAGACAGGAAGGCTGCTGGGCAGGGGGATTAGCATGGCAACTGGTTACTCAGCCACCCTCAACAACCCCTGCTGTTTCTGAGCCTTTGGAGCAGGAGAAGCCTCTCTGCTCCAGCACTGACAGCTCCGACTCAGAACCAGTCCTTGTGCGGTTCCCATGCCAAGGCTCTGCCACGTGGGCAGCAGCCGGGCTGGGCTGTTGCAGGAGCTGAGTGACACAAATCCCCAGGTGTGAGAGGAGGCCAGCCAACACAGGCTCTCATCTGACACTGCTGAGGTGCCTTAGCACCCAGCTGCGTGCTCAGCCTCAGCCCTTTCTCACAAAACACAGCCTCTGGGGAGCTGCTGTTGTCTCCTGCTAAAAGACTCCTCCCAGAGCTTCCTTTCCCCGTGTCTCTCTGCAGTGCAGTTTGTTTGTTTTGTGACTCTGCTTTATAAAGACTTTGATAGGTGGCTCGTGGGGTCACGAGGTGCCCTGAGTGTCTCCCCCTCACTCTGAACAAGCTGCTGGCTTGAGCCAGAGACTGATGCAAGGAGACACTGCCCGGCTGTGCCCTCCCAGCCCCTCACCCACAGAGTGTCAGAGGCTGGGGCTGAGGAGTGTGGCCCACATTCTGCCTGGTGAACCCTGTGACACTTCCATGTCTTCAAATAGGTATTGGAGTGAGAAAACTGTTCATAAGGTGCATTTGAGGTAGCAAGGGGTGCAGGAAGGCCTGCTGCATTTCCCGTGTCTGTGGCAGTGACAGAGGATGTGCCTGTGAACTTCAGGCACATTTTTTATGTAAGGACAAAATGCTTACTGAATTGGGTCAGTCACAGACTAAGTGGCTAGAAAGTCACACAGGCTTTGTGGCTGTTGACATTCATGTGGCTCTTTCTTCTGTGTGTGACATGCTTGTGACATGCTTGGGAGGTAGAGTCCAGCATCATGGTGCTTCTCAGCATTTTTAGGATTGCAGATATTTTAGCCTCTGTGCTGAAATACTGAAATACTGTCAACAGTCTTGTATTTCCTGCCAGCATCAACTTGAGGAAATAGTCACTGTCAACAGTCATACCCGTGTGGGGAGGTGGCTCTGCTGTGACTTCTGCAGCCTCAGCACTCAGCCTTGAACTCAACACTCGAGCAACCAGTCTGTTACTAGGTCTTGGATGCTTTTAACGTTAGGGAAAAGGTGGAGTTTTAGTAATGTAGATTAAAGAGACAAGGGGAATATGTTTTTAAGGGCAGCTTGAGATAAAAGCACTGATAAGCTTGGAAAAGTTCACATCCTGGTCCACATACTTCACCTGGGGCATTTCTGCTGCAAATGATTTCACGTGTGGGTCTCTTCAGCGTTTCATTGAGCTTTTGTCAGTAGTGCAATTCTCTTCGAGTACCAGGAGGGGACACTCCATCTCCTGCTGCTCCTCAGAGCCACACCAGGTGTCTTTTTAGGTCTTCCTTCAGAAGACACAGGGCGCCTGGGGAAAGAGTAGCAGGTTCTTTTTCAGTTGGTGTTGAGCAGCCGGTCCTGCAGCGTGTCCGGATTGGCGAGCTGGGGCACGGGGTCAGCTGTCCTGCTGTCCTGCTGGACACTGCAGCCACGTCCTGCTGGACACCCAGACCAGGGCTCTGCTGCAGGGCATTGAGCTCCTCCGGCCCACGCTCTTGGACTTCTCTGCTGTAGAAAGGAAGGTTGAAAGAGACCAACACGCACCTGCAGAGCTGGGATATGATCCTTTTGTTCACCCACATGGGTTCGGAAGAATGTCTTGATCTGCTGAAAGACACCACCATAGATAAGACAGTGGTCGCTTTGGAATCAGTTTAGCTCGCGAGAAGAGCGCTGGGGGCACGCGGTGTGAAGAGGATGGGCTTCCTCCCTGCAGTGTGAGCGGCCAGCGCTCCGCTGTCCCCAAATCGGCCACGCCAGGACATTGGTGTGGCCATGAGATGGCGCCAGGACCCTCCGGAACGGGCGCGGGGTGCGAACCAGTGCTCAGAATAAGGTGCAGGAAGATACCCTGAAGGCAGAGACGGGAAAAACAAGGGTTCGGGGCCCTGATCTCAAGGGCAGGCGTGTTTCATTGCCATGGGTTTGCTGCCTGCTCGTGGAGGCTGGGCCGCCTCTGGAAGGCACATGTGGCTTGGCCGCCCTACCCAAGGTGCTCCCCGTGGGCTGAGAGCGCCTTTGGCCCCCCTGCTCTGCACCTCCCAGGCTTCAGACCATGCAAGAGTTGCCCGAAGGAGACAAGCACCTTTTCTCTTAATAAGACTACTAATAATGAGGTAGTAATTAGCTTTTATAATGCCTGGACTGCAGGCTGAAGACACGTGTCCCCTCCTCAGATCAGATGGAATCTTGCCTTTTAATCACACTCTTACCCTCAGCATTATAGGGATCTTCTTGAAGGGCTAACAGCTGAAGTCAAATGATTGCAGGAGCACCTTCACCTATATTTTTAATGAAAATTCTAACCTCCAGGTGGTAGAGGTAAGCTTGAAAATGTGAAGTGACGGCTTCCTGAAGACTCAAACCCAGAGCAAATAAAAGTACTTCCAAAGCTATTATATTTCTTTTCAGCCAATTTCACACTGTTCAAGGGCTCAACTTGTGATTTTCTTTTTATCCCTTGGGTAGACAAAGGGGCTTTCTTTTTTTATCTCCATCCCTTGGTTTCTCAGCTATTCTTGAGTACTACAGGCACTCTCAAGGAAGAGACATTTCCTCTGTCCCAGCCACAGTTGGTAATTGTGTACTGTCACTGCCTGTTTCTCAAGCTCTTTCCCTAAGTGCTGTTCTTTGGCTAATTCCGTCCCCAGAAAGATGCAGAGCCTGAACCTCGGGGGTTAATCATCCAATATTAATTAACTAATAGTATATTAGCTAAGACAGCCCATCCCAGAGTTTGCTCAAATCTTGAGTCACAGAATCTCCCCAGGACTGTTCTCTGCTGTTAAATACTAAATTGTTCTGGCTTTCTCAGAATACCACATAAAGAGAATTTTCTGGTAGAAAGGTATTCATGGCTCTATGTTGTTTACTGTCCTGGTATTAAATTAGCTCATAAATCAGTGAATTCATGGCAGCAGATTTACATTCCACATTTAAATCTCTGGTGGCTGGTGTCTTTAGTTCTTGGCTGGCATAACTCTGAATCTTTGTAACTGAACACCTAAACTGCTTTTTGCTTTTACTCTCTGGATGGCCACGTACTGATGTTTGAGAGCTGGCTGGGGTTCTGGCCTTCCTAGAGAGTGTTTGAATGTCAGGGTCAGCACACAGGGTGTGTGGCAGGTTTTCCTTTTGGCATTCACTGTTTTAGTGACAGTCCGGGCAGTGTGTTGGTGAAGGAGGCATTGGTGTACAGGTACAGGGGGTGAATGTTTTTACTGTCTTCAGAGAAAAATTAATTTTCTGGAAATAAAATACATTTTCTTGCTCCTGGTACAGCCTGAATATTAAAACAGAGTAAAGGACTGTGATCCTTTTACTCACACTGACAATCAGTTACCAACTGAGTCAGTGGATCTATTTGTGGAGGCAACTGCCAGCATGAATAAGGGGATCAAAATCTGGTCCAAAATTATTGCCATCTGACACCATTGCGTTTGGGAGAACATATTTAAAACAGCCTGTGTCCAGGCTTCTTTGTTGTGACGTTCCTGTGGGGTAGCAACAGTCCCAATTACTGCTGTGAAGTACAAGTTTAATGGCCAAACTGGCCAGAGAAACACAGGTTCTCTGTGTCATTCTGATGTGGTTTTGAGATGTTTGGCTCCTTTGCTCTTCTTTGCTTATCAAGAATAGCATTGGTTAGGCTGCATAACAGGTTTGGGGGGCTATCAGCACTGAAGGCATAGCATTTAGGGCTCACTTCAGTGTCAAAGCATTTTGTACAGATAATGAAAACGGAGTGTGTTTTTCTGTCTGATTTTTTTCCTGCAATTCGAGGCAAGCTAAAATCTAGCCTTCAAAGCAAAAGATAACATTTGTAAGAATGTATCTAACTATTGCACAGTAAAAAATTTCTATGTAAAAATCAAATAGTGGCATAGTATGTGGTGTAAAGAGTTGTGTTGTCTGCTGCCTTCCAGTAGCTCAGGATAGCAGCACTGCTGGCTAAGGACATGGGACATAACTCAGGAGAAACATAAATGTCTGAATGCAAGTTGAGATTAAAGTATAGTTGAAATATTTGCAGTTCTGTGTACATCCAATCCCGTAACCATTTTGACCTCAAACCTACATGGAATAATGACTATTGTACAGAGCAAGTAAAAAATTATCCTTCTGCCCTTGCAGTTTTAAAGTACAGGATGGATGAAATAGTTGCCAGACACTGTTAAGGAAGAAATTTTCAGTGCCAGGAAAAAAAAAAAGACGGCAGTTTGCGGGTTTAGTTTTGTTCCCTGCTCTGTTTTCTCTGTGCTGTCACTGACAGCAGAAACTTTGCACTCGAATCAGTCGGATCCTGTGCTCTTTCCTTTGTGTGCAGTAGCGCTGGGCAGCACGGCACACGTTGTACCGTGGCTCACGGTTAAGCTGGGAGACTTGTTCAAACAAAGATGATGAGAGTTGATCTGTTTCTGAAGAGAGTGAAACCATGGAGACCACGGAACGTGCTCGGCTCTGCCGCATCCCAGGCCAGCGGCTGCGGCGGAGCCGGCACCGGGAGCCGCAGGGCAGGGCCGGGAGCGACCCCAAGGGCTCTCTGCTTCTGGGGACCTGAGACCTGCTGGCACTGCACCCAGGAGACAAAACCTGTGCCGTGCTGGAAGATGACACTGGGAATTGTGAAAAGCCTAGAGGATGATTTGCATTGTCCGTCTCTTTGTTGTCCCTCCCGCGCCACAGTGTGGCCCGACAGCTGTGTCTGCGAGACAGCGTGGAGGGGGAGTATTAATATTCCCAGCACCCCACGTAGGAATGATGCCTACCCAATCTTCTGGACGTAGCCCAGAAGGGAATTGAGGTTGATAATTGCAAAGGTTTCATACTCCAAAAGGACAGCTTTCTGTACTGGATCTGAGAGTTAGAGCATAGGAAGCCACTGTGTTACCCCCCGTCCTCCCTGTCAGTGCTGGGCAGCAGCTGCCGTGAGAACCTTAGCAGAAGGCAGGGTTTGACTGACTGATCACGTGTGGTTGTTTTAATGGGTGTCCGTGTCTGAAGGGAAAGGCACAGCAGTGAACCCCTCCAAGCCACATTTCCAAAGCATCTCTAAGTATGATCTCACTGACTCTGAAACGGGAGAGAGGCCTCTGGAGTGCGGTGTGCTGGACGAGCAGCACATGGTTGCACCTTTTGGGGGAGTCAGGGCTCAGGCAGTTCCTGTAAACCATCACTGCATGCCTGAGCACCTGATAATAACCCCTGATTGAGTGTCCTTAGTCAGGATGTACCAGGACCTCCCACACAGGAAGCACAGGTTTCCATTTTTACTGTTCACAAACCTCTTGCCACAGGAGAGAACTGCACTGAGCAAACACAGGGAAGATATTGTAGCATTGTAGGAGCCTTGGCCAGGGGTGGGTGGTCATGGTGCACTGTGTGCTGTCATGTTGCTGCCTAAAGTAACGTGTCCCAGGGCCATCAGGTGAGTTTTGCCATCTCTGTTCAATTGGAGGAAACCGAGACTTGTAGACACTTGGCGCGATCATGCCAGGACAGTCTGATCCTGATCCCACTAAAGTCAGGGAAAGCAAGAGCTGACCTTGACTCAGCCGTGGGAGTTCCTTCCTTTTCTGTCATCACCTTACAGTGAACTGGAGCCAGACTGTTTCCTTTTCAGAAGCAGCATTTGGATCCCTTAGCGATGAAAATGTTTATCTTTGCTCATGCTTGCTAAGCTTTTGTGTGAACAAGAGGGTGTTCTTGTGGCGGGACATCCAGGAATGCAGCAGTGCCTGAGCTGCTGCATGAAGCCCATCAGTGATTTAATGCAGTGGAAAAAAGCAAAATTTGGCTGTGCCTGAAGTGTGCTACAAGATTTGTAACGGAGTGACTGGGGGAAAAACCCACCCACATACATCTCTGGGGCTGCTTGTTGAATACAGCCCTAAATGTCTACTTTTGACTGTGCTCTTTAATATTTTCTAGGGATATTTTTAGTTGATGTAACAAAGCAGTTTTCACTAGAAAAAAATTGTTTGAACAGGCCAGGTGGTTACTTGTACCTGTGACTTTGAAGTGTGGAAATATGACATCACTTGTATAAAGTTTGATGCAGCATGTTGTTTCTTACATTAAATGTGACTTTTTTCTCTTTCTCTTTCAGACTTAACCAACATAATGACTGCTGAATATTAAGGGAAAACACAAGAAGGTTACATGTTTGGTTGTCTAATATTCTTGGATTTGATATGAGTCACCACATCTGTTCATTAGTACCATCAACAGCATCCCAGTTTGTATGCACATTATTCACATTCCTATCTGTTGTGTTTGCAGAAATGACATTTTTACCCTTTTTTCTAAGGGTTACTTTTTGATTTTCATATTATTTGGTTGCATGAAGTTGCCCTTTTCCAGTGGCTGAGGTTTATGAAGATATCGCATACTTGAACATGTTTTAGATTCCTTTTCTAGACAGAAAAGGCATAACTCCAAATTATATCATTCTAAACCAACATTTTTTAAACACAACTAAATCTTAGAAATGAGTCCCCTCCATACAATGCTACAATAACTTCCACATAAAAACATAATTTTAAATTTCCCTATATCCATACTCTCTTGGGTTTTGATCAGTTTACAACATAAAAGAAAAATTCTTCTTCAGTTGAGATCACCGCCAAGTTCAATAATGTAATAAAATACCTTTCCTTATTAGAAGTACCTAGCTAGTTATACTCTTAATACTTCTCCAAATCATGATGTAATGTACACTATCTGACTTAGTTCCTATATGTGGAGTTAGTGAAAGTCTTTTTGTGTTTCTTTAGATTAATACGAGGATTTTTCCAATGCCAACACAATTTGAAATCATTCATTTGGATGCTTTCCATTTTTAAGCTTACTGTGATATACAGCCCTATGGGAAACCAAAACAAAACATCAATTTTAAATAACGAAAGGCTTAAAAAAGGATGCTGTCATTCTGGCTTTTTTTTTCCTTTTGGAAATAGAACTAGACTAGTAAGTAAGCATTCCAAATCCATTACTCTGTGTACATTATTGTTGCTATTGTGATAATAGAGATTTTTATTTATTTTTATGCCAGCTTTTATTGTGAAAACATATTTAGTCTGGTTTTATCAATCCTTGTTATGCTTGTCCTTGGAACATCTTTTGCGTATTCAAGGTTTGTAGTTGATGAGTTTACTGTAAAAAAACTAAAAAAAAAAATCACAAGGTAAAAAAAAAAAAAAAACAAAAAAACACCAAAACAAAACAAAAAGGAAACAAAAAAAATGTATTGTTTTTACAGAATAAATTTATTGGAATGTGTATTGGGAGTAAGGTTTGAGGTTGTAAGCAACTAAGTTAGCGTCATATTTGGCTTCATACGTGTAATAATGTGAGGTATTAATGTAAGTCAAGTATTAAAGCAAAACATTCTGTTAACATGAGTTGACCATAATAGATACAAGTGCAGGTGAGATCTTTATTTTTTCTGTACTTTGCCTTTTCGGGATAACAGGAGGTCATTAAATTCACCTTGAATGTATTCAAAGTTCCTTTAAAGACATCAGAAGTAACGTCAGAGGCTCAAGCTCCTGTTTGTGAGCCAGCACGTCCTGTGACAGCCCGACAGCGCCGGGTTTGCTTCCCTGGGAAGAGGCACTGGGATGGAGCTATCCCAAAGCCTAAGGAGCTGCACCAGGGATGCTGGGTGCCAACAAGCATTGCCTGAGGTGTGCTGTGGCTGTTTTGGACCTGCCCCTTTGGCTGGAGGTGTAAAACCTGGGGCCCCTCCTCTGACTGCTGCTGGGAGCTGCACGGCAGCGTTCAGCAGGAGAGCGTTACAGCCCAAATTTCCCAGTGCTCTGAAGGTCCCCTCGTGCAGGGTGCAACACACAGGCACGTGAAACTGCTTGCTTGTTACTGATTAGGCTTAAAAATAAAATTCTTTCAATCAAAACACCAAGAAGGCAACATCCCCAAATAAAGTGTTTCCAGTTAAAATGTATCAGCTAGTTTCATCTGTGAGAAAGGCACTAGGTGTACTGCTTTTAATATAAATACACATAGAAGGCATAGAAATAGCTGTGATTGCAAACAGAAACGTAAGCTGCCCAAACCAAGGTCGCTGTGGTTGCTGCTGCTTGTTTCTGAGCCAGCAGCAGTAGCAAAAGTAGCTGCAGAGACACAGCCAAAACCCCTCCTCTCTGGAAACGCTCACGGCCCTGAGCCCTCTGTGCCCAGCCCACAGGTGCTGGTGAGCACCTGCTCAGCTTCAAGCAGGTGAGCAGTCCTTGCAGAAGTGAATCCTTAAGAGAATTAACAAAACTATACGATTTGCTTATCATATATGGAGTCCTACCATAAGAGTTGATTGCTTCTTAAAAGATTTCTTGGGATTTTTAACGAGGCTGACCCACAAGACATACTTTTTGACAAATAAAACATGTGCATGTGACAGAGTTATGTATGTTAGTTTTTCATGCTTCACAATGCTGACCTTCATGTTGTGCAGTAGCTCTGTGCAGGGACTGCTAGCACTGCTATTCTTCAGCGTGCGGAGGCTAAACACTGACATCATTATTATTATTTAACTTCATGCAGTATTTCTAAAACTGTCAAAGCAGCTTACTTAAAAATAGCTGTGGGAACTGGCAATCCACTGCCGCGCAAAGTCACAATGTTGAGAAGTGGTGCTGAAGGCAGTCGTCTTTATTTTCCCTTTTTCAGTAGGACAAACAAAAGAGACCGTGCGACTTTACACAGTTGTGCAATTTGACACATCTTACACGCTTCATTTGGGTTCCGTTTGAGCAGTTCAGTTACATCCCAACCCAGTTATATACACAGCCAAGGACAGGAGCTGGAAACAGTTCTGCTATTCTGTTTTTTCTTCTTGTTTTGGTTTCATAAAAAACTCTGGCTTGTTGACACACCTGTAAGCGAACAGCTGGGGAAGAATCCCATACGTTATGTTCAATATCAGGAAAAACTCTTTTGCTTCTTCAGGGACTCTGTAGATGTAGGGAGTTCGAGCATGAAGAGAAGCACCAATATGGGAAAATTGAGCCTGTGGTGTGTATATAACACATATATTAAAAAAAAGTAAAGTTGATGTATATTTTTGGAAAGACGGCATAATCTGCATGCAAGTCTGCATCTCCAGTGACATTTTCCAAGCCAGCCCTTATTCTTATTGCAGAATTATCCATCATCCTTTTGCACAATGGTATAAAAATACAGTCTAAACTAAAATCATTAATATCTTGGTGTACGAGGCATAACTGGAACCATCAGTGGCACGGCAAGAGGTTTGTTTTACGCACGTGGTGGCACTGATCGTTCCATCAGGTACGGGATTCCACCCTGGGTTTCTGGGTCATAGTCTGTGCTAGAGGGTCCACGGTCCTTCCCCGGAGAAGTGGCCACTGAAGGGCACACCCCTGCAGAGCCCAGTCGGGGGGGGAGGGCTCTCACCCCCCTGCCTGGGAGGGTTTTTGGGAGTTAGGCATCCGTGGGAGCAGCCAGACACTCGCTCTGAATAAAGTTAGAAAGTAAAATCTTGGAACTCATGTCAGTTCTGGTTTGGGTTTGGATTTTTTAATCTTAAGCCCAGATTGTTCCAGATTCTGATCTCAGAACTCCTGATGATTTCAGAAAATGTCTGCCACATTTGGGTTTTGGGCTGGGGCTGTTCTGAAGCATAGCTTGTGCATACAGTGAAGGTTATAGGCACAGACAGGCTTGCTGGCCTGAAGCATATTTTTGGCATAAACAAACATTTAAAGATAGAAGTGTCAGGATAGTCGGTGTCTTTTGTTTCCATCTGTTACCTGCTATTTCAAGCCACAGCTCATTCACATTAACTATTGTGTGTCCAATTTTTTTTATTACCATTTAGTTAGTTAGCAGTGGAGGAGATCTGAGAAGGTCAACATCAATTTGATCGTAAAGAGAGCACTGGGACACCAGGATTTTAGGAACACAGAGGAGTACACTATGGCCAAATCACATCCTCTGTTCTGGCTTCAGCAGGAGTCATTTTGGCCTCACACAGAACACAGTTCTGGTCACAGCAAAGTAGGAATGGAAATAAAGTGCAGGTGTTTCAATACACCGCCCTAGGAAAAGGTTAGGCTGAGACCATCCATCAAAACAGAAAAGGAAATTGGTTTTCAGGTGATTCCAACCACCTCAACTGAATTGGGAGAGCTCACTGAGCAAACCTGAGCCAGGAAACAAAGTAATCAACAAAATCAAATACAAACACACTTCAGCAGAGTGCCACTTAGCATGTTTCTGTAAATAGCTATTACACAGCAAACAGATGTTCAGGGGCACACTCTCAGCAGCCTTTTTATATCAGCCTGGTTATTCACTCTTGTCTCTTGCAGCTCATTTGTTCTCACCTGCCTCAGGCAGGCCCTGCCTTTGGCACCTGGGTGGGCTCGCTCAAATCCCTGCTACCTCTTCTGGCGTGGGAGCCTTCCCAGCCCAGGCAGCCAGAGCAGCTCAGCCCCAAAGCCCTCTCGTAGCACAGGGCAGCAGGCTCCCAGACAGATGGACAGACAGCCACCAGCAGGCTGCAGGCAGGTTTGGGCTGTCTGATGCTCACCTAGGCACTGAGAGCCTCTGGGTTGCATTTTGGAGCCTTGTCTGGGGTGAACAAGCTGCCAAGCCGCTACTTCTCTGTGAGGGATTGTGAGGCCTGCCTGTCTGCGAGAGTGGCCAGCTGTGCATCGGAGTAAGTTGATAGTAAATTCCTCATAATTCATAGAAAACCTTGTCAGAAGGAGCTGTAAGGGGATGCTTCTGAGAGACCCAGAACTCCCAGAGCCTCCGAGATGCCTGAGTATCTAAGCCTTACTGTGTGGTCTTGTCTCTTTCACATGAGTTGTGGCACATTAGTGAGCTTTAATTGTTGTAAAACCAAAAAGCAGTAACATGATGTCCTGTCTGTAGCCTGCAAAGATTTTTAATAGTTAATGATGCACCATATAATGAAGTTACTGTTTATTAGATTTGTTTTTCACTGTAACACATGGCTTCTCCCTTCATTACCAGGGAGGATATTTAGGTCTGTAAAGTCACTTTTTTTTTTTTTAATTTATTTGATTTGCCTCTGTGAAAATTGTGTTATGTCTTTAATCTCGTGTGTTTCTCTTCCGTGACTGTTCTCTGCTGCTACTTTTTTTTTTCCTTTCCCCTCTTTTTTTTTTCCTTACATGGGGCAGGGGATATGTCTTAAAAGCAGATCTCTCACTCACCAGTAGCCCAGTCCTGCTCGTCCTTCAAGTACCGGGCAGACTGGCACCAAATCCCTAATTCTGAGCTGTCAGTCCCTGCAGAGCTCTGTGCCTGTGTGCAATAGGCTGGTGCTCAGTGAGAGAAGCCTTGAGTCTGTTGTGTTACCTCGCCGTGATTGGGGTCTCAGCAAATAAGCCATTCCTTGGTGCTTTCTGTTACTGAACCCTCTCCAAGGGGAGAACTGTGAGGCTCCAACAAACCCCTGGGCCTTGGCTGAGAAAGCAACCAAATGAGGTGCTGCAGGAAACCTTCTAAGGTAGCCTTACACATCTAACACCCAGCCTTTGTTACCCCCACAGCCTTGGCCACTCTGCTCCTCGGGCACTCCCGCAGCAGCTGGAAGCTGCCTGGTGCTGGATGTGGCACTGCCCAGCTTGACAACTGCAGCCTGTGCGTGCCTGCTTCTCATTAACCTGCTTGTCTCTATGAAGTAGCTTGGATTTTGACTTTTTACCATGTTTTTTGCCTTGTTGCCTAATCATAGGTAATGTTTCAAGTATTTCTTACCCTGCAGTTAAGGACAGAGAAGGACCCAGAAAAAGGTCAGGAGTCCTTCTTCGCTCTGTGCCTTCTCTCTAAGACTGACTAAAATCAGGCAAAGACTATGTAACTTTGGAGGGGTTTGGACCTGGTCTTGTGAGCCTAACAAAGCCATCAAATAGAGGGGGGAGAGTGTAACCTAGAAAAACACATTCCTTGGGGTTAGGGTCTCTGGTAGACAAGAAGCACTGCAGAAAGTAGCCACCAAAAGTGGCAGGATTACAGAAAACACTAAGAGGGAGTAGAGAAAAACTCTACATTTGAGAAAACAGAGAAATGGGCTGCAGAGAGCTGGTGAGACAGAATGGTTTTGGCTAGCAAGGCTGTGGCTCTTCATCCCTTCTTGTGTGGCTCACTTGCATAAGGAAATACCAATTTCATCAAGTTCACAGGCTGTTCCAACCCTTTGTGTAATCAAAGCTCCTGGTACTTCACTCACATGAAATTCAAAGAGCTCCTCCTGAAGCTTCAGAAAGTCTAGTAATTACTGGGTCACAACTGGTTTTGGAGTCTGAATGTTAGTAATGGAGTCATTCAAGCTGAGAGTTATGTGTAATTCTGAAAAACAGTAAATGTGTGTCTGTGTGAAAGGCTAGTAGGCACTTTGGGGGTTCTTAGTTTAGATGCATCACATGGTGTTATGTGACTTGTTTTTGTAAAAAGTACATCATAATGATAGAAATAAAACTAATTAAAATCTCCATGTTCCCCATCTGTAGGAGCAGTGTTCATTCCCAGGGAGCAGTGCCCACTGCTTCCACCAGCAGACACTTACCTTTATTGGACCTTTGTGTGTGAGAGGAAGCAAAATGTATTTCAGTAACTACATATGCTTTAATTATCAATTAGTGTTTTAACTTAAGATAGCAGTAGACAAACCTGTAAATGTGTTTTGTGCCTCAAAATGACAAAACACCCAAATAATCTAGAAAGAATCCTCAATTCATTGTCACATGCATTTTACATCCCAGCTTGCTCTCAGTTTACCAAGTCAAATCAATTAAATCATGTTCACTTGTAGGAAGGCTGAAGTTCATCCTGCAGTGCATTAAAGTAAAAATGACAAAAAAAACTCCTCCCAAGTGTCAAGAAATGTTTTTTGAAGCAAGATAAAATACGGAGAGTGCACAGCAACATATAGTTCTCTTAATCAGTTTCTGTCAGCCCACAGCTTTTGCTGGTGCCAGCACAGGCTTTAAATACTGAAATGGGAAATTTGGGGTGTCAGCTTAATGTGTAAATTGACATCCTGAGGCTGAACCACAAGGAACAACAGAGGGGTTTTAGACTTCAGCAACAAAGTGTAGCGTTCACACATCTAAAAGGTACAAGGGGCCATTAAAAATGTGAGTATTTGCTACAGGAAACACTTAAAAGGGGAAAAAAAACGGTAACCAACAAGCAAAAATCACCTCCAGACTGGGAGGCTGAGCTTCCTGGTAAGTTTGCAAGGTTGTGGTAGTCAGCACACTCTGACTTCTGATTTACTTTTCCTTGTGTTAAAAAATCTTTGAAGTAGTGGTTTCTTTCCTGATTGTCTGGGCAATTCATGAAACCTGAGTAATCTGTCAGTAGAGGAAAGCTCCCGACACCCCCTTGCCTACTTAGCTAGCTTGTGCTTTTTTTTTTTTTTTTTTTTTTTTTTTTTTTTTTTTTTTTAAATTAGAGTTAGGCCAAACACAGTTGTACAGTTATTTGTGATACCTTTTGAGCATTTAAACTTCCTCATTAATGTTTGCCAGATTCTGTTTTTCTGTTTTGATATCACATGACAGTTCAAGATTCTCTATAAACTGATAGAGAAGAAAAAAAGAAGTCCTTTTCTCTGTGGTAACTGCTCCCAAATAGAAAATGGCACTCCACCATTCTTATTGGGTAGTTAAAGTGGACTGTAGTTTGTATCCATGATTAGCTCAGACCTGAGGATCAAAGTGTTGGTTTGTGTTTGTCTCATAGTGGTATTTGAATTACACTTATTGCTGTGTCCCTATGTTGCCACTATTGTGGCAGGATTATTGTGCTTGTTTTCTGCGTTGTCTGGATGTTCTGAGCACACACATTTCATTTCCTATGTATAGAACCAGCCAATTGTCCCTGTGTCTCATCTGTTTAATGCTCATCTGTCTGTCATAAGTCATTTACCAGTTCCTGTTGAATTGTTTTGCTTTGGTCGGTCTTCTCATAAGCATCAGCACCATTTAGTAATTAACTGCAGTTGTTTATTTAAAAGAACCAGAACAGAATGAGTGAAAGAAATAGGACCATTGTCTGCCTTTGGCAACACAAACACATCTGGGTGTTACTGTGGTTTGTGGTCCAGGAGGTTCCCAGAGTTCTATCAACATCGTCCACTGATACTGTACATTTTGTGTGACAAGGAGATACTTTTTCCATTTGTATATTTCAAACTACCTACTTGGCTCACATATATTATGGAAACAATGTATTGTGCTGCTGTGTTGTGTTTCGGTTTTGTTGGGGTTTTTTTACGATTGACTGTCACAGCTTTAAGATGGGCTTCCTTCATGATCCCAGCTAAAGAATGCATGGTGCTTAATAAGGTTTAAATGAGCCCAATAAAAACACTGTGTAGAAGGAGAGAAGTCTGCTAAAGCAGGAATGTGGTCATTAGAGACATAATAGATTTGATTCTTCACTCCCTTAAATTAAGGGGTTTTTACAAATACAGAAGGTGATCTGAGTTACATCAGCACAAAACCTGCACGGAAAGATCAAGCCCTGAGCCCCTTATTGATTTCATAGGTCTCCACTTATTATTATGTGATTTAAAAGTGAACATTTTGCAAAGAAATACCTGAGCTAGTCCTCCAGCATGTATAAGGGTCAAATCAGGCATCCAGGAACAGCCAGGCACCAGCAGGCCATACAGAGCAATCACATGGTATGGCACCGAGTAGAACATGTATGCCAGCATCTGCATTTCAAACACAAATATCAGCTGCTTTGCAGTGTGAGGGAGATGCATTTAAAAATCAGTCAGCTGCTTACTGAGGAGTTGAGACTACTCAAAACTACACTCCTGGCAGCAATGGTTCTCAGACCTTTTGGCAGCTCTAACTTCACATCTGGATGCTGTTGACTGGATCCAGCTACCCTAAGGTCTCTCCTAATATTGGTGGCTGTTGTCTCCTTGCCCTGTCCATATCCACTTCATCCAGGACATGTATTCTTGCCCCTTACTATCCTGAGACCATGCCAAAAGCATGGCTTGGCTTAACTCCTTGTCCATGCAACACTGGAGTCCCTTTGTCAGGCTCCACTGCACTCTCGGCTGGGAGCTGTGAGACAACCATGCCACCCTTTCCCAGAAAGAACTTGTTCAGCAGAGACACTTGGTTTCCACTCATTTCCTCATCCCTGTGTCCTCTGACTGCTTTGGGCCCTGTCCCCATGCAGTAGCCAGGCTTGCAAAAGAATGTCAATATCAAATACTACAGAACTAAAGCACAACATTCCCTCATCTGCAATGCTTTTTGTATGAAGTGTCCTTTTTCACAAGTGTCTCACTGGGGAGAGAAGTGTAATGTGAGCTTTAAGAATCTAGTCCTATTACACCCTTTCTTGCTCCATAATTCTAGACTGAAAGTCTGCTTTGCCCTGCTAAGGAAGGGGGATGAACATAAAAAGCATGCAGATCTGTTTCATGGGCTGTATTAAAAGAGCCCTGAGTAATTAGGATGTGTAACTCCACGTAACCAATTTGAACCTAAGTTAAGCTTATCACAGCAAGGAGTTGGCATCCTACAGTGGCTATACTGGAAAATACCCTTTAACTTGCCATGAATGGTAATTCCCATGTTGACCTTGTCATCTCTGAAACCCATGGCTTCGACTTTGCACCAGTTTACAAAGGGCTCCTTACCACTCTGTGCTCCACGCTCAGTGCTTTACCTGAAGCTTGGGATAGGCAGCAGGATCCTTTATGTAGGGCTCGTGCAGTTGAATGTACAGCCGGCAGAGCTCAGCAGGGCAGTCCAGGGCAATCTGAGAAGAAGTTTTAAAACTTCCAGTGAACAATTTGTTGTGAAACCAGCCAGCCTGATGTGTGTTACCAGCCCCAGAGGTGCACTCATGGCCTGCAGCACAGCTACCCTGGAGCTTGCAAAGGTGATCCATGTGATCACCAATTAGAAGGTGAAATGCAGCCTCCTCTCAGCTCCTGCTCAGTGAGTTTGTGAGGAAATGCTGGCAGCCTGCTTTGAAGATTTTGACTGGAGGAGGATTTGGTCAGTTGGCTATGCTGTAGTAAAAGTATCATTGCTATTGATTTGCTCTGATAAATAGCCTTTGATCCCCCCAAATTAACTTTCCAATGGAAAATTGTTCTAAGAGTGGAAACTTTAGGATAAGCATCCAGTTTTAGGATAGCAAGCTATGGATACAGTCCCAAAAAAGAGTTGCACTGGGACAAAGTGGCAGTGGAGAGCAATGCATGAGACAGGTGTTAATTAAAGTAATAATTTTTGAGAGTAGTAAAGGAGGGATTCTTGGATTTTACATTCCTATAGAAAGAACAAGTTCCAAATAAACACGAAGAGAGATTGCAAAAGTAGTTCCTTTTCGTGGTAGGCCTTAAAACTACTACAGAAAGTCCTGCTCTAAATTGAGCTAGCAATCCATGTGAGCAGCTGTCCCTGAGCATGTCTGTGGCATCATTCATGCCTGAGCTCCAGGGCTGACCAGGAGGTTTTGCACAGCTTGATTTCATGTGCATTTGTTGTGGGACTCTGAGGGGACGATGCAAAACTTTACAAACAGTCAATATTCCTCCCTGTTCTTTTCCAACACGGGCATCCAAGAAGCAGGTCTGAGTGGACTATAATGGATTATGTTTTACAAACTTTTTCACAAAATTATTGTTCCTGCAGCTTATACAGAGGTGTTCAGTTGATCTCTGTATGTATAAGCAAGGCCAGTAAGCAGTTCCTGTTTGGTGAAGGAAATACATAAGGAAATTACCAGGGTCTCAAAATCAACAAAAAAATTCCTCTGAGAAACGTAGTGGGACTGCAGAACCAAGTTAGACTGTGAGAC
This sequence comes from Eulacestoma nigropectus, assembly GCA_013397775.1. NCBI lineage: Eukaryota > Metazoa > Chordata > Aves > Passeriformes > Eulacestoma > Eulacestoma nigropectus. The sequence continues at coordinate 800,173 of VZTE01000895.1, read as the reverse complement.
CAACATTTTCCACAGTGAAATTACAGGTAAACCAGCTGATTTAACCTGTAACATGATCTATAAGAAATAAAGCAGTCTGGCAAATTAGAAGAAAAAAGTGTTTCTGAGAGGCAATTTTAAAAAGAAACAGGAGGTGAGAGAGGAATGTGAGCAGCACAACTACAAAAGGACAATCTGCACTAGGTAAATGAAATGTTGCTTGGGTATTTATCATCACCTCCTACTTGAATTGTTCTAGAAAGGATCAAATCTACAAATCAAGCAAGCAGGCAGCTATCTGAGATGCCTAAACATTTGAGCTGTGCTCACTGAACGATAGACAAGTTTCATTCTGCTTAAGACAGAAAATGCATTACAGCTGACAAGGGAACAGATTTACCTACTACTGGATTTACTCCTGAAAGCATTTTCAGTACTGATTCCTTCCCTGAGAAGTTTTAATTCAACCAACTATGCTTAGAGAGCAACCATCTTTAAAAATTGTCTCTTGGTAAGTAGAAACAATGCGTGTTGTTCAGGTAATGTGGATAATTTTTTTTTTTTCCTTTTAGGTGGAAATGTTCTCCTCTATCTCATGCAGTGTAAGCTAACGTGGTTTTGTATATAATTTTAAATATGCATTACTGCTTAGAAAAACATGAATACAGAATTCCTTTAGTTGCTTTGTCTCCATGTTCTTGGCCATAAATGTAACAAAAGACCAATGAAAACAGTTTTAGGTCGTGTTGATTTCCTCTTGGGATGCTATTTACTCTGGTGATTGTGCACCTCCTTTTGAAAAACTTGCTGCACACAGCACAAAATGGAGAAGCAAAGCACCATTAGTTACCATATATAATTTATCCTTTTATATCTAAGGCCTGTTTGAACCCCAGTGTTACAGGATTTCCCCTGACCACAATGTACGTGCTTTTTCCATACAGGCTCAAATTTAAAAGTTTGACTGAAAAATATATTAAATTATTAAAATATGTTCAACTTACCATGCCCCTAAATATGCAAAACCCCGTGGCTAGAATGAGGTATGCAGCTAACATTAAATCTATTGGTCGTCTTAAGAGTCCTTTCTTCTGGACTTCCTGAACCACCTGCAACACAGAACGTGTTTAGTGGGCGCATCCTGGTTCCATGTCACGTGTATTTAACTCCAGATCAGTCGCTGCAAAGAGGGTGGAATGGTGAAACATCACAAAACATCACATCTATCCATTGATTTCAGAGACAGAAAGACTTCCACCTCAAAAGGTGGCTTCAGACTTTATAGGATGTAGTGAGGAAAATTAATCTGAATAAACTCTAGATATGGATGGATCTAACTGAAGCCATTTCAATACAGATTAGTGTCTTTTCAAGCAACCTAAAATCAAATGAACACTAACTCTGCAATCACCCAAGGCTTTAGAGCAGCATGACTTCTTCAAAATTGTCTTTTTATAATTGGAAATAATTTATTTTCCTGAATGTCCCTATGTAGAAAAGCCTTGGAAATGTAGGTTTGTCTCAAACATTTGAAGTGGAATCGAGTATGCTTTGTAAAAGGTCTGGGTCCATCTCATTATTGAATACTGGTTTTCAGCAGCTTGTGACACTATTAAAATTCATGGACTATCACTGGCATAAAATAAAAGCTTTTCTGTGGCTGGTTGAGTCCTCTGCTGAGTTCAGTGAGCAAATATTGTATCTTGGCATGCAACACAGAAATAGAGAATGAACTGTGTGTGCATCGAGTGTGTGGAAACCCTTCCTTGCAGCCTTTTATCCCTGAGTGCTGTGAATTCCTGGGATGGGCACTGAGGCACCTCCAGCCTCTGGCTCTGATCTTGTGCCTCCTTTCCCCAGCACAGGAATCCCCCCTGCTGCAGGGACAGAGGGGAGGGGTTCACACTCTGCAGGAGCAAAGGCCATTTCGATACCTAACGGGGAAGGTGGCTTGGGGGAACCAAAGGCATCTCTTTGCCTACACAGTAAAACTTAGGAGACCCACGGAAATAATTTGAGCTACACTTTCTGCATCATGTAGCCACAGACAAAATTATAAACACACCAGAGTATCTTTCTGCAGTTCAGAGGGAAAACTTCCCCATGTATACGTGTTACTCATTTCCTCTTCCTTTTTATTGGCCATTTGTTGGCATGCGAACAGCAAAAGAAAAACCTGATTTCCTTCCTGTTATACACTTGTGGAATTGTCCACAAAGTGCAAAACAAAAAGTAGGATGCAGGGGCACAGTTGAAAGCACACAGGATCAAGATACTCACAATAAAGTTATTGAAACAGGAGAACCGATCTTGCAAGCACAATTTCTGATTAAATGCTACAAGATCTGGATTACAGGTTGACAAAAATAAGGCTGTTGCAATCATTTAGGCCATCCCTTTCATAACAATTTTTTTTCTGATTTTCTTCTAAAGGATCTTTTTCAGAAAAAAAAAGTGACACCTTTGTTTGCTTTTCAAACACAAGTAATAGGTTTTGGCAGTGTGGTGCCACTTCACAATATTCACAGTACTAGTGTAGGAGTATTTTTAATATTACCTGCAAAGACTACCTATATTCAAATATTTATTCCTATAAAAGAAAAAGGTTTCTCATGGCTGAGTTACAAGTAATTTTCATTTGTAGGCTGCCTAGGATAATGGAAAGCTGACATATTTTCTTTCCCTTTTGGACTATGTATGAAACATATATATATATATCACTCCTCTTTTCAAATATTTCAATATTCCTCTTCAAGTATTAAATGTAATCACAAAGCTGCAATAAAAATTTGTGCTTAGAGGGTTTGGAGACAAAGCCAATGTAAGTGGGAGCAACCTTTGGTGCAGTACTAGTTTGTGACATTGCCAGGGTACAGAAAATTCACACCTTTTTTCTTTATACAGACATGCAAAAAAATGAAAATACAGTGCTTTAAAAAAAAAAGGGAAAAAAGCAGAAGCAAGAATTTGAAAGACAGGATGCACTTTGCTGACAGGCCTCAGCTACAGAGTAACTTTTCCTTACCTGTCTTTTACCCGGCAAAGCCCCATCGCCCCAGGCTAAATTGAATTACACGTTACGAGCACCGGCCAAGCAGAGCTGGCCTGCCACGGGTTTCCCGTGAACTGCAAACAACGTTGAGCTCAGCTCAGATCTCTGCAGCCCCAGGGGTTCCTTTGTGCAGCAAGGAAGTGGGCAGGCACGCTTTGCAACTTCTCTCACTTCCAGGAAAAAGCTCTTTTCCATAACTTCTGAGAGGCTTCTTACATCACCGGTTTTAAGGAATTGGAAAAACCTTGTGTGTGCTGTCTGTAAAAGCCAGTCCCTTCAGAATCCGTGTGCAAATCTGAATTAGTGTGTTAATGCTGTTAAAGAATTTTAAATCATGTTACACTTTTCTGAGCTGATACACTTGTAGAGAAATCTGATGGGCTTTGTAAAGACTGCAGCACAGCTTGGTTTGATTCCAAATGAGGGCAATAGCTCCATTCCACTGCCGTGCACCCCTCTCTATTAGAAAACACCCAAAACTTGAATGCCTCTCCTCTGCCCCCACAGTGATTATTTTTTTTTAACTAACGGGTTTGTAATAATATTATAGCAATGTATACCTCGGCCAACAGAACACGCTTTGCTTCTGTTGCCTTCCTGTAAGTATTTTCCTATATGCTAACAATGGCATGTTTAAAACCATTGTTACATTTTCTTCCTAAATCTTTTAATGGCAACTCTGAATAATGATAGCTAGGAAAAGTTAAATTTTACAGCTGATTCCAAATGATCTGCTGATATGTTCAGTACTTACAATGATTAGCTCACTGGTTAGTAGCATTAAACACAATTATTTCCTGGAAATGATTCTTAATTTGGGACTGAAAGAGTCGTATGAAAAATTCATGAGTAGTCACGTTAAGATTTAAAGGCATGCTCAGATATGGAGCATAATTTACCTGTGAAGATTAAATACAGCTTCTGAAAAACAAACAGCTTGGGTGGGCTTTGAGGTCTCAGTGAAAGGAATCAAGGCATTTTCTATAACCTAAAAGATCTGTTCTGTGCTATGTACTGTAGGGATTTTTAATTTTTTTTTTTTTTTTTTATCTAACAGTGCACAAACTATTAATGCATTGTTTTGATTGCTCAGTTAAACTTATTGCAACCCAACCAGTAATTTCAAAGGCAAAAGTCCAAAAAGTTTCAAGTAAACATTTTTACAGATTTTTTGATAAGAAAAGTGTAAAGAATTTTTGTATCAATTTATGTACAGTGTCTCACCTGTAAAATCTAATATTACAGAAAGCACATACAAAAAATCATTAAATTACATGAGGTCTGTAAGTCATCTGCAGAAGACTACTTTCCTGCAGTGTTTCTACAGGATTTTGTGGTGCTTTATGAAGCTGGTAAATATGCCAGTATTTTCATCAGCTAAGAAACTGAAGCAGTCAGAAACTCAATAGATAGAGGGTAGAAACACAATTACACCTATGAATGGGTTCTTTGCTCTAAACATGAGATTCTTTTGCTTTTTCTTTATTCCACCGTAATGAAATAGTCCTGCAGTATAGATATTTTTGCAGTGTCTTCAGAGCCTGACAGCAATTGTCGGAAGAGTGAACAGTCACAGCACACCCCATGCTTGCCAGGGGACCTATAAAACCCACCAGAAACAGCCAGCATATTTCAGCTCCCCTAACAGTAACCAGCACTGAAATACAAGAAAATTACCTTGGCTGGAGTGTCGTGAGTCACCGAAGGTTGGTTATAAATTCTGAACCCAGCCCATATGGGGAGGCAGACATATGGAATACTTAGGAAAATAGCAGGACACACTTTTGTTCCATATTTGCCTGTTAAAAAGTTATTACAAGATTTATGAGAATTTGTAAGCTCTGTTGCAGAAGAATTAAAAAATATCCTATGTAGCATCAAACCTGAAGCAACTGTGGTAATGTAAACAAACATAAAACTTCAGAAATCACTGTTAACACATGAATCTTCTTGAAAAATCACATGCTCAACAGAAGTAGAGACACAGGTAAAGGAGAGCCTATGAGACAGGAAGCCGTTTCAGGATTAGGGACTTTTTGAGAGGATGGGAAGCCACCTCTGTCACTCTGCATTGGGTAATCCTATAGGATGGGGCAGCTTTCAAACCTCTCAATGGAACCTGCTTCCAACAGAGACCTTGTTCTTTTAAAAATGGGGGGGAAAAAATGTATCCATTTTTCAGGGTCTGATACTGCACTTGTTTTCCAAAGTGCTGATTTCTGCCACAGGCCTGTACTGAGCACAAAACTTTCAGAGAGGTCTCCTCAGCCTCAGGTAAACCAGGAAAATGCGTGTCTTTCACACTGGCTACTCTCTGTGTCAGGAAGGAAGGTGGCAGGCATGCTCTTGAGAGGCTTTCCCAAGAGGAAAGAGGAAGGGACAGTCACACTAAATCTGCTGTTTTCTCTGTGCTGAGTGTATCTTCAGAGGAGGGAGCTGGGCTGACCCCAGCCTGCACCATAAATATTCCTCTTCTGCCATAAAAAGCAGGACCAGAGCGACCTTCCCTAAAGCTGACTTACAGGACTTGGACACATCAACGTTTTTCTCAGCTGAGCATTTGTCAACTTTGCAACAGTTTAAGCTTAGCTAAAAGGGAAATCTTCTCTTGAGAAGGGTTTCACCCTTAATGGATCACCTGCCAGTAACAATGATGTAAATATTTTTATTGCAATCCTCGCCTCTAACAGCACAGTTATGCTCGGATTTATGTTACAAATCTAGGAATGTTAAATTTAGTTTGAAAATGGAGTAACTTCCAGATTTTACTTTTAAAGGTAATTTGGGTGCCTCTTGTAAGCTGCTGGAAAGTCAGACCTCTAAGCAAACTGGAAATTTTATGCAAAGTAAGATTTATATTTTTATGATACTGAGAGACAGTATTGTCTCATTACTTAAACCTGGTTTAGATGAAAGCCTTATAGATATAACAAAACACAATACTTCCTTTTTTTCCCCTTGAAAGTGAAGTAAATTTAAAGGGTTTCTCCCCCCCCCAGTCTCCATCTTTTCTTCTTCATATTTAAATTTTAGAATACCTTGCATCTCTTTACTGATATTCCTAAAATTCCTCTTTCATATTATTACAGAAATGAAGCAACGCTGCACTAAAATATAGATAGCACAATGCTGAAGTTAGAAAATGTTTCACAGGATAAAGCTGGTCATATAAATTACTTCCTTACCCACAATATTTCCAGGCATAAAGACAATGATGCTCATGATAATGGAACCCAGCCAGTAGAGACCAATGGTTCTATAGCTTTGTCTGTTTAAAAAAGAAAACAAGATGTAATTATTGAACTGTTTCTAAAAATTCCCTACCCTAAATACTATATTCATTGCCATGGTTGTATTTTAGTAAGTAGAGGTTTTTAAAATCTGTACCACAAGCCAACAGTGGATTGTTGCCTCTGAGAGGGGTCGTGGCGAAATCCTACATTCATGTGGGAGAAGGTTATCACATGAACAGTCCTGGCCTTGGGCATACTCAGTTATCTGCTGTTATGTGTCACTCCTCTGAGGGCTGACTGCATGAGTTTGCACATCACAGGCTGTACAAGACTATAAAAGAATTCATAATTCATTTCATACCGTTAATGCTACTATCACCAGCAGGTACTTTTGCCTCTGGAATTTAAGCACTTACTCTCTCAAACTCTTTATTCAGCAGCAAGAAGCATAAGAATCTCTAGAAATAACCATTTTCTCTTAAACTTTGTGACACACTCTAACAGGGATGAGAGATCATCGTGGTGCTAAGCAATACATTATTCCTATCATAAATTTTTTATTTTAAAAACAATTTTTTTTTTCATACATGCTTTTAAGGCACATCATCTTTCAACTTTTAGCTAACACAAAGCCATGTAGATGTGCTCCACTCTGCTGCAGGGTGAAGACAGGCTACATCTCCATACATTTGCTGGGCTTAGTCAGCTGAGAGAAAGGGGTAACTTGGCAAGGGTAGAACCCCTGGAAGTAATGAAATTTTAACAGGGTTGCTTTGGCCTACGACATGAAACCACCCCGAAAGAAAAATCTAAAGTGAAAAGAAAGGCCCTTGTAGATTATGTGAGAACGCAAGCAAAGTAAAGGGTGCACAAATGCAAGAGACTCACTCCCATGCAATAGCTGCCACCATCAGCAGGTACATCAGGTAGTGAGCGGAGCCGTCCCAGTAGCAGATCACGTGGCCGTACGCCGTGTTCAGGTACGGCTCACCCTGGGGAACGTCCGTGTGGAAAAAGATACAGTGCTCAGGGCAAGAATAACAATCCATAAAGAACAGCAAGAAACGAGTTCAGAGGAGTAACTGGCGTTCTTTCAAGCGGTGGTGCAGCTTTTGACTGACAATACCCATTTCCAAGCACAGACCTGACCTAGGCAGGATCACGAAAACTGCATGAGTTCCAGATTTGCAATAAATGGTGCAAGATGGAAGGGGAAACTCCTGTGTGTGACTGTCAGCAGCACTCTGCCACGTTATGGAAATATGACTTTTCCATACTTTGGCGATTAAAAACTACAAAATAAAGATAGATTTGGCATAGAACAAATACAGATATATTTAGCAATCTAGGGATCTACAGCAGAACCGAATATATGGATGTCAATGTATAACCTTGTAGGGTCCAACTCATTCCACGCTTAAGTTCATGGAATCTTTTCAATGACTTCAGTGACTTTTCTGTCAAGCTCTTACTGAGCTATTTTTGGTGGATGTTGATATTTAGCAGCCAGCAGATTCTGCTGACTAGGTATCTGGCATCATCATTTTTAAACTCTACTTTAATTCCTTTCAGTAAAGTGATTAGGCAAAAAATAAAGGAGCAATTTTATTTTCTTTTTGGTAACACATTTTGGTGTTGCAGTACTCATCCACTCCTGAGTGCTGTCTGTGGTTTTCTGCAATCATGTGCAGTCCATTCAATTCCCACTGAAGTTAACACAGAACAGTGCTGCTGAAGTTAAGTGTAACAACAATGGAGCTTGAAAGCTACATTAATTTTCCCCAAATGAGTCAGTAGATTTCAAGTCAGTGACGGTTTTATCCATAACAATAATGAAGCAGGTCAACTACAAAATTCAAGAAGACCCTTTTGAATGTGTAAGTGGCTATTTTTCTGTGACAAATACCACACCAAGATATTTATAGTGAAGATTTTATTTACATTTGTAAGGCAAACTATTATTTACCTCTCTCAAGTAGTGAGTCATGAATCCATCAATAATTCCATCCTGTTCCAGTCCAATTATTAGATTCACTACACTGGTAAAGGCAAATACAGCATAAACTGTAACAAGATAAAGGGAAAAAATAAATTAATAAATGCTTAGAATCATACAGTTGCTTCACAGTCCAATTAATTCAGTCAGGCAGAGATCGATTGAACTGGATGTGTCAACTTTGAGGTCACAGATATTTAAAACCCAGTAGGACTTTCCCACATAGCTCAGTATTTTTTAATTACTGGTTGGTCAACACAGCTCTTAGGAAGCTTTCCTGAGGAATGTGAAATTCTGTAGAGCTGTGGGTGGGCACAGCCCCCATGGAGGGTCAGTGTGTGCAGAAAGGACTATGCAGCCTTTCAAAAATCTCAGTCACATGAATTTTACAGCCTTGACTGTGGTCATCACTGGGAAAGGAGAAAGGACAGCAAAAAAGGAGGTGGAGAGGGAAACGTGACTTGCCGCTTTTGCAGGTGAGCAGGGCAAAGTGCAAGAGCTGTGGCAGCCTAGAGCAAAGCTGTAAGTGAGCCAGGACATTCAGCTTTACCAGGACATACCATAAAACAGCGGGTCTTTTGGTGGCTTTCTCTTGACAAGAACACGAGCTGACAGGGCAATAAGAACCAGAACCAGCAATCCAACTGCAACAATTACCCAGGAACTGTAACAGCGTGTAAAAAAATAAAAAAAGAGAGAGAGAAAAAGAGAAGAATTTAAAAGAAAAACAGATAAAATTTTGCTTCTTCAGCCAGCTGTCCTCAAATGCACATACTCATAAACTAACTTTTAATACTTTAAAGTACAGATTTTAAAGTTTATTGCATAGCCTGCCATGGTATTCATCCTATAGTTTTGCAGAAGTCTCTTTTCACATGTGATCAGCTAAAAAAAGAAAAAATGAAAATAGCAAGATAAACAATATATCCAGAAATCTAGATTTGTCCGACTAAAATCATACTGGTATCTGCAAAAATAAACAGAAACTATGAGAAAATTAAAGGCTGATGAAAGATGAAGATCAAACCCACAGAGATTTCAAGGCCAAAAAGGATCATTTGGGACATTTTGTCTAACCTCAGCAATAAATTATCTACTCAGGAAATTACCAATTCAAAAATAAAACACATCAGCCCCGTGGAATAGGAGTAGCACTGTGGGGCACCTCTGATGGATCTGGGTTTAATGTTCAGGTATGGAATTGCTACCAGAGGTCTCTCCAGCCCCACAAGGCAGGACCACTTGAGCAGAGTTCAGTGATCAGCGCAGGTGGGCTCAGGAAAAAGGATCTTTTCCCTGGAGATGGAGCTATAACGTTACTGCATGTAAAGTGGGAGTGGCATAAAGCACAAAAAATCTTTGGCACAAAGTAAATTTGTCTCCTTCCCCAAGAAAATGCAAGCTAGGAGAATCAGTTTAAAATTGTTTCATAGGTCTAAGTGCATAAATTATATTTAGCTCTCTTTAAGGCAAGATTCTCCTCATCAGTCTTCCCTTTTGTCCTTGTGCAAGGGAAAAAAATGGCGGGGAAAATTAGGTAAAGTCCAGAAGCATAAGCTAAAAATATCTGGTACATCATTTTATACATAGTACCACTCTGTGTCAAGAAAACAGGCTGTATACAAACAAATTATATTATGACAACATCAGCCTCAGTGAAACTTGACTTAAAATTACTGCAAAGAATCTGCAAGACCAAATATTTCAGAAAATATACACACATACTTTCTGAGTCAGGATGAGCAGTACTAGCTTGCTGATTTATTTTATGCTTTGAATCTTCTGATAGTCTGTTTTCCCAGTGATGAATTTCTTCATGCCGTTACAGCTGTTAATATTGCAGTGACTTTTCACTGCAGTCTATCAATTTGAAATAAATATTGGCAGTTAATCAAGTAAGTCACCATGTGTTATTCGACATTACTCTAGCAATGAGAAACAACAAATTTAGTTATCGGCCAGAAGGAGGAAAATGAGGAAGGAACAGATGTAGCAAAGCCCTAAAAACGAGAAGCAAATATTTGTGCAGTAAAGTTGCAGAACACCCCAGGCTGTGGGATCACAAAATACCACACAGACCTTTAAGTGAAGTGGTTTTTGCCATGTGGAAAGACTTTCCTTTCCTAGTCCTGCGGTTTCTCCTGGGATCCTGGGTTTTTGGCAGAGCGAGGGCGCCCGGTCATTCCCAGTCACAGGCGCAGGCTGAGGGGTGCCTGCGGGAAGCCTGCGGCTCGGGAGCTCCCCGGGGCTGGCGAGTTCTCGCACTCGCTTTGCAACAGCATTGGATTTTGTTTGCGAATGCCCGGGCAGGAGCCGGGGGGAGGCCGCGGGTCCCAGCACGGAGCGGGCGCTGCCCCGCGGGGCCGGGCGGTACCGCCCGCTCCGCTCCGCGCCCTCGGCGGCACCGCCGGCCCGGGGCGGCCGGGACGCGCTCCGGGTGATGGCAACCGGCAGCCAGAGGGTCCCGGGGCGAGCGGCCGGCCTCGCTGCATCCCGGCTCGGCTCCCTCAGAGG
>VZTE01000895.1:766351-780062 GCA_013397775.1 Eulacestoma nigropectus | reverse complement strand
GCATGGCCACCACCTCGGCCGAGATCGAGCTGCCCGACGTGGAGCCCGCCGCCTTCCTGGCGCTCCTCAGGTCAGCGCGGGGCGGGGGCGGCCGCGCACGGAGGGGGCTCCGCGCCGGGGCCGCGCTTGGCCGCCGGTGCCTTTTCCTCGCTCCGCGGCCCCTCCCGGCTCCTGTCCCCACAGAGCCCGGCCTTTCCCTGCCGCCCGTCCCCGGAGGGAGATGCGGGGAAGGCGCGGAAATACTTTGTGGGCTCCACGCAAGGTCACAGCTCCCCGCCAACATGTTTTGGGTCCCTTCTTGCTCTTTAGCCTGCGCTGTTTTCCCAAGAGAAGTGCCCTAATTCCGTGGCAGCTGACTGTCCGTTTAGGGAAGCACTCGGTGGGTGTCTGGTTGGGCTCTTGGATTCAGCGTTTTGGTTTGTTAAAGTAAAGTGATGGGAATTAGTGGGTCCCCCTGGTGTTGCAACTATCCAGCCATCTTCTGATAGTAACTAAGAAAAGACAGAGGCTGTTGTACCGAGCTTTTCGTTTCATTTGATACTTACCTTGAAATTTGATACTTACTTTGAAGTCTGAGTCATCCTCCTGTTCACTTTTCTTTGTCAGCGATGGTAATAAGTCGTTATATCTTTTTGCCATAATAACACCCACTGTAATCATGCTTGGGCAGAGAGGGAGCATGCAGCAGAAGGCAGTGACCAGCTGATTTTTAGTCCCAGACCATCTGAGTGTGAGACTGGGAGTGCAATGGTAGCGAAAAGGATATAAAGTGTGTTAGTGCTTTCTAATTTGGGCAGAATAGGATCTGCTTGTTCTCATGCTCATGAAACTGATGAGTTTACCTACCATTTCTCTTTACTCAGTGTAATGGCAAATAAAATTTATGGTGTTCATAGAAACAATTACTAATATTTTATTTGTGCCTTGGGCTGTGGTGTGGTAACACGACTAAACTGCATAACCTTAAGGTTTTTATCAAAGAAACCACTCTGCTAGGCAGAACTGAAAAATATATAAAACAGTTCTCTGTTATGAACATTTGGGAAACAAATAATATTATTGCCTGGAAATTAATGTGTAGCGTCTCAAAGTTTTTTGTAATAGGAAAAACTCCAAAGTCTTGGCAACTTTGTTCTTTTGCTGAGGCCTAACAGATAGGAACAATTAGAAGAGTCACCTAGTCCTTTGGTAATCATGGACACAGGAGCTGAAACAAGTGATGTGCACAAAACCCAACAAACCCCCATGCAGCAGCAATGTCTCTCTGTTGCTGTTAGCAAATAAACGGTTCTTTGTGGATTTTTAGCAAAGAGTGAGTGGATTTTTAGCAAAGGTTTTGTGAGAGTTTGTGCAGAGGAGTGAGAGCAAATTGGTTTAAAAGGTTAAAAGTAAATGACAGTGCACGTGTGTGTTTGTCTCTATATATGTGGAAAAAATGCTGGACAGTGAAAAGTGGATATAATAAGAGAAGTTTGTCTGGGTAAAAATAGAAACACAGAAACAGAGATTTCTGAGAGATTTCTGAGTAAAGATAAGAGGCATGGTGTTTGAAAACCGTAGAAGTGAATGAAGAGATGTTGTTAGAAGCAAACAAAAGCCATCTTGTGTTGGTAGAGCAGCCAGTACGTAATGGCCAGGGGACTTGCGTCAGTAAACTGATGGTGCTTGTATCTTGTCTGAATATCCCCACACTGGTGGGCTGCTGAAACATCTCAGGTTTGCTGTCTATGCCAGCTCTTTAGGACATTCTCCCGTGTTATGTATATTTCTCTGAGCTTGTATTGAAATAAATATACATTGCAATACCTTGTTAAAAACATATCTAAGGAGAACTTCTTTCATACGTGCCAATGCTGGACTTTTTCCATGCTGGAAACAACATGGGGTCTTTTCCTGGTGTTGACTGAAAGAGGCAGGAATGATACCTTGTACTGTTGGCCTCTTTTATCTATCATTAGTAAATTGGTCACATAGTGATAGTTACCCTTCATAGGACATTTCTTTCATGTTTGCAAATACCAGTTTGAGGTATATTGGCTAGAAATTAAGTCAGGATCTTTGAATAAACATAGCAAATGAACATCAGGTCAAGGAAATGTTTAAGTAATGCAAAACTTTTAAAGGATAATTTTCTAATTATTTAATGTTCCTCAGCCCATTTCCATTTTATTTGCTCATGTGGTTTGTTAAGTCATGTCTGTAATTTATGTGTTTCATAAAGACCTACTAACAAATGCTGCTTGTAAATTAAAGCCAAAGGAAAAGATTTTTTTATGAAAAAAATGAAGTAGTTTGACAGATAAATCCTTAAGAGCTGAAATAATATCAAAGTCACAAAGTTGGGATCTGTTTCCCAATGAAACAACTTTTTTTTTTACTGTTTCTAACTACAAATTGAATAGCAATGATCAAAAAAATTCAAGTTCAGTCTCAGTAAGGTTCAGCTTTAGGCTTTCTTTTTGGTTTTAATAAGAATTTTTTAAAGTTTTCATTCATATTTTACAATAAGCTAACTTGTCCTTTGATCATAGGATAAAGGAAAGTGATGACATGGCACAAATTAGCAGTCCATCTTCCGAAAATCTTTGCAGAGAATTCTGGCAAGCAGTAAACAGAGGGGTAATCATGACTAACTGGAAAAAAAAAAGATTCCTGTGTACTTTTATAATGATGAAAACATTTCAGCTACTGAGAGGATGCTCAAACAAGGGGAAAAGGAAGTGCTAACCTGAGAGTAAAGAAAAGTAGCATAAAATGCATGAGAGGCTTATGTGGAGTGAATAATTGAATGGTCACTTGGAAAAATTGTTTGTTCTGGTCATTAAAAATGTTCTTCCAGTATGCACATAGACCCCCCCCAGCTTCCCATTCCCTCATCCTGGATGCCAATAAAATTAGGTTGTTTCTGTCTCAAAGGGAAAGAGAGGAGGGAAGGAGGTGAAGGGGAAGGATAAGTGATCTTCAGTGCCACGGAGTTGAGTGGAGGAGGAGCAGTGGTGTAAACATAAAGCTGTGCTTGTTCAGGCGTGCCACAGAGGAGAGAGTTGACACAGAGACACAGCTCTTGGCACAGATGAGCAGGGGATTTTTTAGAGGGAAGACACACCTAGAACTGCACCCTGTTTCTTTGGAAGGTATGGCAGAAAGTGAAACACAAGCCAGATGAGCTCCTCTGGTGTGTCACTTCATTGGCTACAGATTGGATTCACTTAAGGAATAAAATCAAAACCATGTTCCTAAACCAACCTGGTTGGGTTGTTTTTTTTTTTTTTTTCATTAGGTAAAATGTATACTGTAGTTTGCATGGCAGTATCACTTTTTTTACAGCCTGTTAATCAACTTGCATGATTTGGATTCTAAGCGCCTATAAAGTCATACAACAAAAGTTATAGCATTTTAAACTGATTATTGTAAATCTTAGAACCAAAATGTAAATGCACTGTTCCAGTGCTTTAATGAAGACCTTGTCAGTTTAGTATGCAAAAGTGTACCTATGAAATATTAGTTTCTCAAAAGTAAATTTGTCAGCAGTTGCGACTAGCAAGTCAGCCCATCGTTTTCAGCAACAGATAATAATAGTTCATAGCTTTCATAAATCAGTTCTAATTGAGCTGTATGAAACTTCTACTTAAAAAAAAAAAGTTAGCATTTAATTAAATTAATTGTTCCTAAATGCTGTTCAATTTAAATCCAGTTTAAACAATTAATCTAGAGCATCACTCACATCTCCGGAGTGATGTGCGAGCTGGCTGTTCGAGTAGGCTGGAGTCTTGTAATGGGAAATATGTACCTCTATTGTGGCAGCAAATTTAGTGTTGAACACCATATTAAGTTGTGTGTTAGCAACTACTGACAATTAGAATTTTCTTGCAATATAAGAAATATAAACAGTGAAGAACTTCAGTTGAAACTTTAACTTGAATTTGATTCCTCCATGTTGCAAGGAAGTTTAACAAGCCTGTTACTTTCACAAGTTTCTCTTGTTGGATACAAACTGCTTATTGCTACATTTAAAAACCCTCATAAACACACCTTCTGTCTCTGTGTGTCATTCATTTCTAGGATGTTCTGAGCAACAATTAAGAAATATAAAGGAAAGGCTTAGTTTTCATTGTGGAATTCTTGCATTTGCTAGTGTGCCTTGGTTTATTATGTTTAATCACCTATGTGTTGGGGACAAATGTATTTTTGTAAATCACAGGCTATTCTTGATTGTTATCTGAAAGGCTGATGAAATTTTGCTAAAATTATCTTAAATGTCACCTGTAAGACAAGTTATTTTTAAGAAGTCATAGTTTCCATACAGAACCTTAAAATAAATCTTATCTTGTCTGGTGTCAAATAACAACTGCTCAGGAAACAGGGGTTTTTCCTGGTATTGGTGGAGGCTCCTATCTTCTGGTTCACAGCTTATGCTAAAATCTCAACCAATCCTCTTGCCTCAAGCAGTAGAGACAAGCCAGAGTGTTTTGATGTGGCAGGAATAGAAGAGTCAAGGTCATCTGCTAGAATGTATTCCCTTTCTTCCCTGAATACTACAGAGGGGTAACTTTGACATAAGATGTTCTCACAATCTAAGTCTTTGACACTATTCCCTCATGGAGGGGAAGCCAGCGTGCACTGTCAGTAAATGAATTTTAGGAATACAGCCATAGAGGGTTGTGCATTGATATTTTCCTGATGAACTGAGAGTATGCATTTGTAGGTTAAGTAATTCTGCAGCTCAGCTGTTGTTTACAGTTGGGGAGCTATGTATAACTGGTACAGCCAGATCAGTCCTAGGGAGTAATACATATTTGAAACAAATGTATGCCATTAGTTTAACATAATAGTCTTTCTTGAACCCTTTAACTTACCTTCTTTATTTATAAAAATGCTATGAGGTCAGCTGTTACACTGTAAACAATGCAAATCTTTGGCCTGTTTTCTAAATGCAAAGAGACTGTTGTGTTTGGCTGCCCCTCTAAAGATATGTTTTTATGATCTGTATTTGTGTATTGATTTATAGGTTTCTTTATTCAGATGAAGTTCAGATTGGTCCAGAGACAGTCATGACTACTTTATACACTGCTAAAAAGTATGCAGTACCTGCCCTGGAAGCACATTGTGTGGATTTCTTAACAAAGCATCTCCGAGCAGATAATGCCTTTATGCTGCTTACTCAAGTAGGTAAATTTAAGCTTAGTTTTGATTTACTTAGAAAATTGGTAATTGGAGGGAAATGATCAATTCTCCTTAATTATGTACTCCTTTGAGATGTTAAGTGCTCTTTAAGGTATAAACACAAAGAGTGCTTCGACAAATCAACCTATTTTAATTTATGTCTATACTAGAGTAAAAATGTTTGCTTTTTAAGATTAGCAGTTTGTCAGCTTTCTGCTTAAGATGCATTTCTTTATCTTTTCAGGCTCGTTTGTTTGATGAACCTCAGCTTGCTAGTCTTTGTCTTGACACAATAGACAAAAGCACTATGGATGCCATAAGTGCCGAAGGCTTTACAGATATCGACATAGGTAAGTCACTCTGCGTGTCCTGAGCATGAAGTTACAGTAACCCAGCATAGTTCCTTCCCCCATCTGAGTATGCAGAATCCCGAGCACTTCTTCCCTTCTTGGCTATCCACCCCTGCAGTGCTTTCCTCTGAGCTTCACTCCCGAGCTGGGTTCCCCTGCGTTGTGTCCCCATTTGAGTGGTGATGTCCCAGGGCTCCCGCTGTGGTGACACCACACTTCATATTGAAGCCAAAGCTCTCACTTGCTGGGGGTTGTGCCTCATCCCTGAGGCGTCCACACCTGCTTTTCATGTGCAACAGGAGTCACACTGTTCTGCTGCCACATGGTACTTATCTATTCAAAGCTGCGTGGACCAGGTACAATTAATGAAACCTGCTTTAGAAAATGAATTCATAAACTGCTAGTTTTTCTGTTTAATCTTCTATCAAAAGCTAGCAGTTGTAAATTTGCTTACAAAATTTCATTGCTACTATATGTGTCTAAGGTTTTACTCCAATTCAGCTAGATTGTGGGAAAAATTCAGACTGAAGGAAGGTGTTTCACTGCTCAAAGAAATTGTAAAGTCATTGTTAACTCATGTTGAGTGGGATTTGTACCCAGCCTGTGAGTGACCTCTAGTCTTGGTAAGTCGCAATCTGTTTTGACTTTCCAATATGCTATTTTCTATAACTGCAAACATGCCTTAAATTCAAGGCAGATAAAAATTCCCAAAGACAGAAGATTCAGAATATAAAAACCCATTTATTTTTTGGACTTGCATTCTCTGATAATTTATGCATACCTGTTATTCAAAGAAGGCCACAAGGAGTAATAAATACAGGATAAGTTGCTTTTGTAAAACATGTACCTTGCCTGAGATCTTGTGTTTCACCTTCAGGATTTGTGGATGGCAAATATGTCAATGCTTAAGATCACTTTCATGTACCTTTAAACTGGTTTTGTGTGCACCACTGCTGCTTGCGGCTATAGTTGATCCAGACGGGCAGCTGGCTGCCCAGATGAGAGTATGACAGTGTCATCGTGAGTAACTTGGTTTTTCAGCAGTGTGCATTCACTGCTTGGTCACTTCCAGTTTTGATCTCGCCGTAGCAATGGAAATTCTTCAAGATATTGGTTATTGCTACAGAGGTTAGTTACACTCTTAGGGATCAAGAGGAAACTTCATATCCTGTCTTCATAGCAGGAAAATTAATTTTTAGTTTGAAGTCTATGTGTCATTGAGAGATTACTTTTTATGTAAGATAAATTATGTGTAATATATATATACACACATATAACATAAAATAAGAAGACAAAGCTAGTAGTCTTATTATGAATGTCCTTAGTGTGTACTTAGTATTTTAAGCTTACATAATGTAGCACTGTTACTGGCTTGGATGAAAACTGATTTAAAGCTGCTAACTTTCTTTTGTTTAGATACATTATGTGCAGTTCTAGAAAGGGACACTCTCAGTATTCGAGAAAGTAGGCTCTTTGGAGCTGTTGTTCGCTGGGCAGAAGCAGAATGTCAAAGACAACAACTGCCTGTGACATTCGGGAACAAACAAAAAGTCCTTGGAAGAGCTCTTTCCTTAATCCGCTTTCCATTAATGACTATCGAAGAGTTTGCAGCAGGTGAGTTTTGGAGTTCTTTGTCTTACTGTTAGACCATCTTTCAGTGCTGTTTAACTGTGTTTAGATGCTTAACGCTCAATTCTGTTATTAAAATTGTACTAATAAGAGTTGTGATGCACAAATGAAAGCAAAACAATCTGCAGATTATGCTCTGGCCATTGGAAAATATTCTTGTTGTCTTCAGTTTGTGAATATGTGTGGTTTAAATACAACAGCTGGAGTAATCCTTCAAATCATCTTAGAAGCTTTATGTTTTCACAGGCCCTGCTCAATCTGGAATCTTGTCGGATCGGGAAGTAGTAAATCTCTTTCTGCACTTTACTGTCAATCCTAAACCTAAAGTAGATTATATTGACCGACCGAGGTGTTGCCTCAGAGGAAAAGAGTGCAGCATTAACAGGTTCCAGCAGGTGGAGAGTCGCTGGGGCTACAGTGGAACAAGCGACCGGATTAGGTAGGACTTTGGAAACTGTTTGAAGGAGAGACAGAAATGTGTGGGAAGAAAGGGAACAAATCATTCAACTTTGGCTCTTTGGTATAAGATAAATTTGTAAATATGCTGGCTCTGTTGCACAAGTTTGATCTTTTCCTTTTTTTTGAATAACTTGGGCTATTACACATAAAATACAAACTAGCAAAGAATGAGGTTTGGGAGGATTGGGTGCATTCTAGAATGATTGTGTGTTATCTGTATATTCCTTTTTGAAATACCAAGTCTTGATCTGTTTTTGTTTTGGAGATACTGAAAAGAATCTGGTTATGTTTTGTTTAGTAATACTGAATATCTTGAGGAATTAGCAAAGCTTTAACCTATAAAGCTGACAAAGCATTTTTCTTAGTATTGAAATCTAAATAAAAATGCTATTTAAAAAAAGAACGCAATGCCATTCTTAGTTTACTTCCCTAGTCTTCAGTGGGAGTCTTTTTCCTACTTGAAATAAGGTAACTCACCCACCACAGTTGTTTGAATTCCTTTCTCGGCTTGTGTCTTACCAGGTTCACAGTTAACAGAAGAATTTCCATAGTGGGATTTGGATTATATGGATCTATTCATGGACCCACAGACTATCAAGTTAATATACAGGTACAGTATATTATGTTTAAATAGGATTGTCCAGGAACTACACTTGTAGCACTTGTAAAAGGTTTGGTCTATATTTGGGAGGGAGCAATTGATAGGCCAGGAGTCTTAAGCTGTGTTTTGTCACAAGTGGGAATAAGTGGGTGACTTATTCACTCACTTATTAAGTGGGCAAAAGGAGGAACACTATGAAACTCTGCTCCCTTTTTCCTGTATTCTCCTGTGTTTCAATCATTTTCAGTGTAGGTGTTTCCAAACATCCAGCTTTCTTCCCCTTTTCTCAAGCCTTTCCTAATAGGAGATATGTGCTGATACTGTGCTTATTTATGTTATGTCCTTCAGTGGCCTGCATGCTTCTTTACAAGGATTTGATTTTCCTGATTGTTCCTTTTAGTTTCTTTCGAACAAGCTTCCTCATTTTCCTCTTTTTGAAATTTAGCACAGCTGTGGGGGATTTGCTTTTGTTGTTCATGTGGGAGTGTTGACTCTAAGTATATTATGGACACTGTTACATAGTGTTTCCATTATGAAATTTTGAATCTGATCCTGCTCATCACTCAGTACCAAATCAAGGGTTGCATTTCTTCCTACAGAGCAATTGGTTAGCAGGCTTACGAAGTGGCCAGTGATAGCATCTAAAAATGTCCCCCCTGCTTTGTGTCCTGCTGTGACCCTTGCCCGGTCCCAGTGGGTAATTGAAGACACCACTAAAATTGTATTTCCTGCTCTTGTAGCCTGTTAGATCCCTTAGCATGTTGTGGTCAGTATTGTCTTCTAGTAGTATTGCTCCAGCACTATATATTTTTTTCCTTTTAAAGTGTGGAATTTCAGCCTATTTGAATTCTTTTTCCTATAGAGATTAGTTTTGTTTTTATTCTAAGCTTTATAACAAGATATTAGCATTCCAGGACTGGCACAGTTTTACCCTGTGCTGTGTATTTCATAACCTGGTACTATCATGTCACATTGATTTATTAGGTGCATGAGAAGTTTTGTGAAATAAATAGTCTGTGACTTCATAGAGGGGCAGAAATTCTATTGTCCCTGTCTTTCTAGACTTCTAGCATGTGCTGGAATTGCTGTTTCAGTTCCTTAGTGGACATTCTGTTTAAATGGCAATTTGTCTTCTGCTTCCTGTTTGATGATTATTATTATCTGACTACTCTGTACTTAAGGATAGGGATTTTGTCACCAAAGGAAAAAAATGTTGTGCTTTTCCTCTTAATAATGTTTCAAACAGAATGTATCTGGAATGAGATTTTGAAGGAATTTGGCTTTTCCATATTCCTCACTTTTAAAGCTTGCTTGCAAATTCCTCTATTTGAAGTACCTTCAGTTTGGTTTTGTCAAACTATACATCCATGTAAATGAGTAGCATAGTGCACTAGACAGGATCTTTAGAACAAAAAGAGTTGATCTTGGGAACCTAGCAGCTCTACTAAACATACTTGGGGATTTTTACTTCACATAAACCCTTTTTTGAACCTCTCAGCTGAATTCCTGTTAGCAGATGCAAGCATTCGATGTGTTCCCTCAGGATGTTTGCTGGATTTATTTAATCTGAAAAGAATTTAGATTTTTTTTCAGAGCAAACCAATGCATATTAAGTGGGAATGATCAGAAGATTCACTTGAAAAAGATCCTCCTGATTCAAACTGAAAGACTAAATAAACCGTTATGGTTCATATTAAGGCCATCCATCTTATATAGTTTTCCTTTATCCTGGAAGTATCCCTAATAACTGATGAATCGGAAACTTTCTTGTCACAATCTTTTCAGACAGTTATTTAAGTCTTGTGCCTCCAGCTTTCTTCTTGGCTCTGCATCAGTACGAGCAGAGCTTCAGAGAGTTAAACATTTAGAACTCGTCATAAAATAGTGGTAATGTATACTGCAAATGCATCTTTTATGTGAAAAGGGCTTAGGACTTCAGCATTATAATTGTTAATATTTCTATTGATTGTGGCTGGGGAAAAAATTAGAGTACATTTTGCCTAGAATAAAGCCTCATCTCATGCATGGGTAATACTGAAAATTATATGGCAAGTTAATAAAAACTATTAAAACTGATAGGATTCTTCTTAGTGCAGTAATCACAAGAAGTGCTCTGCTCTAAAGCTATGATATCCAACTTCTACAAGAAGTATTGGGCAGCATGGATCAGGATTGCAATCCAAAATGGGAAGGGAGGTATCTGCTATTACTACATTGAAGATAGTGATTCCTATTCACCACTAAAATGGAAGGCAAAATAAATATGGTGTAGTCTGAGTGTAATTTTTATACTGAATCAAGATGAGAAATAAATCGTATAAAACATAACAGCACAAGTTCTTGTTTTCTTTTGTGAAGGTGTCATTGACTGCCTACATGATTTGCAAAAACTTGTTTTCTGAACTAGCCACAGCCAGCGAATGAGCTTCCCTCATGTGGGCTGTGCAGGTGCACAGAGATCAGCAGATCTAAGCACAGGATTAGATGGTGTATATGAAGGTCAGAAGCTGAAGGTCTAAGAGCTGTTCTTCATCTCCCAAGCACAGACTTTAACCTGGCTGGAGCAGTGCCCACAGCCCGTGTAAAACTCAGGAGCCATCGTTCCGAGCTGCTGCGTCAGCTCCAGTGGTATCAGGAAATCACTGCTCCTTTCCAGCTGAGATTGCGCTGTCCTTGCAGTTAGGCTGGGTGGGGTAGGCAAGTGTTTGCTTGTAATCTTTCTCACGTGCATACAATCAGAACCTTTCTCACGCTTGTAAACATAAAAATACAACTTCCATGCTTTTGTCCAGATAATTGATTATGAGAAGAATCAGACTCTAGGACAGAACGACACTGGATTTAGCTGCGATGGAACAGCCAGTACCTTCAGAGTTATGTTCAAAGAGCCCATAGAGATTCTGCCCACGGTTTGCTACACAGCTTGTGCGACGCTGAAAGTAAGAATGCCTAACAGTACGGAAGAAAGCGTTACTTTGATGCAAGAGTTGTTCTTTTGTCAGTCTTCTGATGGGAAAGTGTCTTCTAGATCTTGAATTTATTTTAAGTTTAGGGCTAAAGAAGGGCGTAGTTAAAACTCCACAGTAACTTGTAAGACTGTCACATCTCTTCTGTGCCACAGCATGGAATTCATAACTGGATCCTTTGTGCCTTCCCACTTTTTTGCTTGATGTAGGAGTTAGAATGAATTCTAATGGAAGTCACTGGTTCTGTGGGGGGGAAAAAAGCACTATCTAGAATATGTAATCTGGCAGCTCTCTATCACAATTTAAGTTTGATTTCTTTTATCAAGGATATTCTAACCACTAGCGAAAGTCAAGAAAACAGCTTTATTTTCATCATTTTTTATATACTGGTGCTGGAATAATAGGCAAGAATTACTTATTCTCGGAAGGTCTCCCCTCAGTGTTGTGGACAAATTTATCTCTCCAAAATTTTTTAATATTCTTCTAAATATAATTACCTATACAGAAATCAGAGTTGAGTGGGTTGGAAAAAATACTGCGCATTAAAAGCAGCTGAGGCAGGGAACTAAGTGAGAATATAGACAACCTGTGTGATGAGGAGAAACACTAGAAAGTATTCATTACTACTTGGATGAAATCAACTGATTTAAGTCACTGTCAGAGAAATATTTTTTTTTTTTATTTAGACATAGGGCCCTTGCTTCCGTTGTCTGTGATTTTTTTAATGTAATTTATATACTAAAATAGCCCAATTCAGTAGTGTTTGAACATCAGCAATTTTCAGGTCTTGCCCACTTCCATTCTGTTGCTAATCTCTTGTGATGTTTTTCAGGGTCCTGATTCCCACTATGGAACAAAAGGTTTGAAGAAAGTGATCCACGAATCTCCTACTGCTAGCAAAACATGCTTTGTCTTTTATAGTTCACCAGGTAACAACAATGGTACATCTATAGAAGATGGACAAATACCAGAAATAATATTTTATACTTAGTTTTACATGATGATCTGGAATGTGTTGGTGTTTCAGTGGACTTCAGCTCACTATTGGCAGCAGTTAAAAATTCTGTGAAATTACATCAATGTGTAAAAACGAAACTAATTTGTTTGAGGGGTACCAGAAAAGCAATTTTTTTTCTGCATCATTATTGGTAGATGGTAATTTAGCTTTTCCTCTAAACAAAATGTCAAGTGGAATAAGTACTCTGTATATTGAAAAGTTTGTTTAAATAGTACCTTGTGATTAATTATTTTGTGTTTTCACCCTTTTGTTTCTCATGTAGTAAAATTCATTTTTTGAACTGGAAAATTCTTACTTGTTATGAACAACTTGTGTATGTTTTCTCCACTCTGTCCTTAAAAGACAGTAAAGCTGCTGCTGTAGTCCCATCTTGCACTTCTTTCCAAAATGACCTGGGATTGACCCTATGGACATGGATTGCTACTGTATTTTTTTGAAGTACATCAGCAAAGCTGGATTCACATTGCCATCATCTTGAGTTTTTCCAAGAGCCATGGAGAATTAATGGACTTTGCACTGCAGAGAACATCTGCAGCTGCACTGAAGAAATAAATACTAAGTCAAATTCAGCAAAAAACAGATCTTTCCAGAATCTCTCTTAATTCAGAAGGGCTGTTTTGGAATATAGAACTGGTTATGCAAATAGCCACTGTATATACATATGTGCCTATAAAAAAATGTATAATGTGAAAATGACAAGATTTGTAATGATGTTATTTTATCATTCTAGCACTAAAGAAATTAGTATAAACCTAAGGATTATTTGTGTGCAACGGGATTTAGAGATTGCATACACTAATTTGATGCAATTGCTGTATGTATATAGTATCCAGTGTCTTGCAGTATGTACCATGTAGTAACAGAACGTCTTCGCGTACAAAGACCTGTACCCTCCCCCAAGCTATACTAAAGTCACAATGTCAGAATGCAGGAGAAAAAATATGAAAAATTCCTTTCTTAAGCGGGAAAGCGAGGAGGCCACGCAGGTTTGGGGTGTCCGAAGCCCGTGTGTAGAACAAGTGTCTGTCAAACCCCCAGCTCTGTGCACACTCCGCCAGCGCTCTCCTGTCCCTGGGCGCAGCGCTGTTCCGAGGCAGGGATGGGGGCCGGGCCGGGCCGGGCGGGAGGAACCGCTGCGGGAACGGGAAGAACCGCTGCGGGAACGGGACCAGGCACGGCCGGGCCGGGCGGGAGGAACCGCTGCGGGAACGGGGCCTGGCTCGGCCGGGCCGTGCGGGAGGAACCGCTGCGGGAACGGGACCAGGCACGGCCGGGCCGGGCGGGAGGAACCGCTGCGGGAACGGGGCCTGGCGCGGCCGGGCCGGGCGGGAGGAACAGCTGCGGGAACGGGACCAGGCACGGCCGGGCCGGGCGGGAGGAACAGCGGCGGGAACGGGAAGAACCGCTGCGGGAATGGGAAAAACCGCTGCGGGAACGGGGCCTGGCTCGGCCGGGCCGTGCGGGAGGAACCGCTGCGGGAGCGGGGCCTGGCTCGGCCGGGCCGGGCGGAGCGCGCAGGCGCCTC
>VZTE01000895.1:750588-766158 GCA_013397775.1 Eulacestoma nigropectus | reverse complement strand
CGCCGCGGGACCGGTGGTGGCGGCGGGCGGCGGCTCCGTGAGGGTGGCGGTGCGCGCCAAGCCCGGCGCCCGCTGCAGCGCGGTCACAGGTGGGTCTGTGGGCCGGGGCACCCTGAGGAACGGGGACGGAGGGAGGGGCCGCACAAAATCCCACCCGGAAACTAAAGCGAGTAGTTCGGCTCTCCGGTAGCTCGTTCGCGATCCCGTGTGCAGCGCTGGGTGGCGCGGTGAGCACGGGGTGAATCCTGATCCTAAACCCTTCAGTTTGGCATCTGTGGTTTGGCGCAGGCTGTTTGTGTACCAAGAGTCTGCGGTTTTATTAGAGCCGTAAAAGTTCGATGTCATAAGGCGTGTTCTCCCTCTACAGCCCTGGGCTTGGCCCCGCACGCATCTTGCCCCTGCTTTCACACCCCGTGTGTGTGAGACCCGCGGGCTCTGGCAGTGCCCAGGCTCCGCTGGTAACGCAGGGAACTTACTGACAGTGTAACTCTCCGAGCAGACTGATTTAACAGGCGGCTTCTGGGGGGGTAACCCGATTTGAATCGTGTTACGTGGTGCCAAGCAGGACAGCACCTGCACCAGAATGGGCAATTGAGAGGAGCTCAGAGCGGTGCCCCTGCTGTGAGAAGGCTGGTAACTCATGACTGCGCTCTGCTACGGCATCAAGGCTTCACTGCTTGTAGTGTCAGGAGTTTATAGTTTATTGTAGTGGCCGACAGTCAAGGGAATTTATGAAATATTAAAACGCCATCACCTGCTAATGTATACATTTATTTGGTTTTAAATTAAAGTGCTTTTGAAAGCATAAACGTTCCTTTTTAGGGAACAACGCCTAGCTGTTTTGAGTATTTTGAGCATAAACTCCTCAAACTCTTTGTTACAGATGTGACGGCTGAGGCAGTAGGTGTAGCTATTGCTGCACCTCCATCGGAAGGGGAGGCAAATGCAGAGCTGTGTCGCTACCTCTCAAAGGTGCTGGAAGTGAAGAAGAGTGATGTTATTTTAGAGAAGGTACTTCCTTTTCTTCCTTTCAGTTTTGCCCTACTGCAATTGAAATTGAAGATTTTGAAACTTAGACATGGAGTACAAAGAGCTACGCCAAGTTCAGTCTGAAAGACACTTTAAAAAGTTTAGTTGAGTTAATGGAATGATTCATTGAGAACAAACTTAGTGTAGGAAGAACTGTGGCTGATCTTGAGATCTTTTAATCAGAAGAGTTATCATGACAATGTTTTGCAAATCTCTGTAATTCATGTTTTCTGTGTTCTTCAAAGATTCTCTTGTTTTCATGTCAAACAAGTTCACAAAATTTGTGTCTTGCAGAGAATGTGCATTTTATTAATAACTTTTAACTTTTTAAAAAAAATAACTTCTGTATTTGAGTCAAAAGGTTCTGACATTTAACTGTCACACATAAGCAGGAGTGTACGTAAGCACTTGGGTTGTAGCTGGGCCTCAAGAGTTTCTCTGTATTAGAATTTACATGTCTTTACTTCGGTGAGTGGAAGCTCTTTGTTTTATTCATTGCACTGAATAAATAATTTGTTTTATTAATTCATTGTGCTTGAAGTCAGCCTTTCCAGCCTTTTCCATTTATAGTTTGTGAGCATAAGAGCACAATGAAAAATGGTGCTTTTTATTTTTATCTGTTAGTTTAATGGAGTAGTTGTAGAAGTCTTTTGAAGAGTAGTGGTAAATGGTAAGATGACCAAGGAATTGAGCACTGTGTTGTGAAAAGGTAGAGATGAACAGATTTGAGTCTTGTTTTTCCTGAATCATGGGCAAACTGCTTAACTTGTTCATCAACATTTTATAAATAGCACTGTTTTCTTGACTTAAAGGGTGATTCTCTGAAAGATGGTTTTCTTCTGTGTTTGTCTGAACCAGGGGGGTAAATCACGTGACAAAGTGGTGAAGATTTTGGTATCAACGACACCAGATGAGATTTTAGAAAAACTGAAAAAAGAAGCTTCCAGTTGACCTAAAACGAGAGCAGGAAATGGGACGATGCATCTTGGTATATGGACTGGTATTCTTTCTTACTTAATGTAGTGCTGTTGAGAATGTGGGTAATGACTACAGAAGGGACTTCCCCCCCCTTGTTAGTATAGATATATATATTATATATATATATAAAATATAGAGATATATCTCACTATATATAATATGTATTGTTGAAGTTTTTCTGTAGGTTTGGTTAGAAAACTGAGATTCTGTATCTGCTTCTGTCAGTACAGACTTCCTTCTGCTCTGGAGAGTTTCCTGTGGGTAAGAGTTGTCCTCTTTCCTGGTCCCTAAACAAATGGTTTAGGAAACGTTTTTCTTAGTGAAGCAAACACTGGTTAACAAAGTGAGAGGCTCGGAGTGACAGCCTTCCATGTGAGAAGTGGTACAAAAGGACAAGTCTGGATGGCAGAGACATAAAGGAGACTCTTCTCTCTGGTATCTTACAGCAGGTACTGTGTGCAGCTTTTCACTGTGGGCACTCATAGACATCTAAAATAAATGTATTTGAAGCCAATGTGCTGTTGTTGATCACACAGACAAGCTAAAAGTAGAATCACCAGAACAACTGAAAGAAAGCCAGAAGTTTTCAGTATGAAAAACCAATGCAGAACCTGGTAATTGCACACCTGGGGTCACTCTGTAATAGTCTGTAAATAGTTTCCTTAAAAGTAGAGATACCATCATGTATATCTTTGCCAATTGTATGTCAGCTGTAATGACTGTTTTTAATAAAAGGGGTAAAAAGTATTATCAAAGGTTGTTTTGTGTTTGTATTTTTAACAAAGAAAGAAGTTGTTTCCTGGAAGTCACGTAATGGAATGCTACTCTTCAACAGCCTGTTGTTACAATCTTTCCTTGGTCTAAAAATGCGTAGTAGTGCAACCCCCAGAGAGCTGAGCAGAGTCATTTGTAGAACAGAACAAGAAGTCTGAAACAAAATGGGCAACTATACTCCAGTTTTAGGGCTGATGAGAAGAAGGCTGAACTTCTCTCTTTATCATGCTTCAGAGGTCAGAGTAAGATTTAACTGGCATTTCCCAAAAATGTGTGTGGTATCACAGATTTCTGGTAGGAGCTTGTCTTTTCCTCTGCATCACTGCTGATGTCTGCAATTATCCTGTATTTGTCCTACGGGTTGTCGTGTTAAAAAGAACGTAATGGCTAAAGGAAAAAAGAAATAATTATGGAGGTTTGCTTAAGGTTTGTTATACATTCTCCTGGAAAACACAAATGTTATGAATGCATAAGCGTTTATGCAGATGCATTGCAGGCTTCATCGCTCGTAATTTAGCTTTTTTGTGGGCAAAATATTTTTTGCTTTAGAGAATTCTTTCGGTTTCTTGTTATCCTAAATATTGCAATGGTTGCTTTTGGAGTTAGGGAAGTGCTGTTTGTCAAGATGACAGCTCCTTCAAGGTGACTAATTTTAAAGATGTTATGAAAATGTTACTTTCTGAAGAAATAAGTCAAAATTCTGAATTGTTTGTTTAATGGTTTGCACCTGAGCCCCTTATTTTCTCAGGCATTTGGGCAGCCGTACATTGCCTCAGGTCTCTTTCTTTATTTATCTTTTCAGTCTGCACAGGCTGATTTTGTTTTACTGTTCCCTCAGTTTTGGTTTACCCCTCCCTGCTGTTAGATCTGCTCTTGCCCAGCAGAGGGGTACCGTGTCTTGCAGAAAAATTAAGGCAAAGCAAACCAAGACGAAGTGTTAGTTGTTTGTTGTTGGGGGTTTTTCTCTTATTTCCTGAACTTCTTATCACGAGTAGAAAACAGCAATAAAAAGAGTGAGGAATTCTCTATTTATAAATTACATTCGGAAGTGGATGCTGCAACAGCCATTACGAAGTTTTCTTTGAAATTGAAATAATGTATTACACCTTCCCATGACTTCAGACACAGACTGAGGGAGGAGCTGTGTTGACAGATACAATCTCTAAAGTACATTGATCTTCAATGATGATTATCTACAATAGCCAATTTGGGTTTTCAATGCTGTCTCTATCTTGTCAACATGTTCTGCCTAGGCTTTGCTGGCTTCTGCCTTAGCTTCTTCACCTTTCCTAAACACCTTCAGCTGGCATTCTGCATCTGTTCTTCCTAATCAATGAAAGCAACTTGAATTCTAATAGTGTGGCAAATAAAGCCTTTACATGCTGGGAATATACAATTTATTTAATATGAGTAACTAAAATTATTTTAGAATGGGAGTATAAGTATCACTGTGGTGTTGCCATATAGAATCATAGAATCATATCTAATATCTGACAGCCTCTTAGGTCAATGTTTTTTTGTGCTGTCTTCCAATTATATCCCTAATATCTTGATTGTGGATTTGTGTAACCTGGTGAAATGCCTGGGAGGCAGGAACTGCTGGTTCATTGTACATCAAAAGAGAGGTAGGGAAGGGTTAAGCAACTTGTGTGACCAAACAATGCCAAAACTGTGATTTAGGCCTAGCTGCCACAAATCTTGCACTGAAATCCTAACCTGTCAACTGTCTCTTCATGAACACGGTGAAATGTCTTTCATTCTATTAAAAAAATTGTGGTAGCAAATATCTCTTACTCCAGCAGAGTATGTTTTTAACAGAGCAGAGATTTGTGATATTGTAAGAAGCTTCTTCCAAGAATTTCAAAACACTTTACAAATCCCTGCTCAAAATAAATTCTTATTCCTGGACCAGTTTAAAAACATTGTGGTGCCAGTTGCTGCATAACTTTGACTTGTTGGTACCTGGTTTATCCATGTGCATTAAGCTACATGATTACTCAACTATTGAAATCAAACATTGTCTTCTAATGCATGGTCTGACCAATTTCAGTAAAATCTGGCTAATGGTGATTTAATATCTTACTGCTTGCAGACCTGGGCAGTCAGTGCAATTTTTAAGTACAATTAAGTTATTTAAACATTAGCAAAATAGAAGTTATCTGAATAAATTCTATGCCAGTCTTATGGCATAGAAGGATCTTAGTCTTTCATCCACTCAGTTACATTTATTTTCTGAAATCCAGCTTTGAAAGTAGGTTTCATTGTAGTAGTGTAATATGCTAATTAAGGATATTTAATTATACCATCTGAAACTGGCCTCTTTGCTCTTTTTCTTTCAATCCACTCCATTTATCATCTGCAGCACTTTCCTATCTCTCCTGTAGTCCCAAGTGTTTCTAAATCCTCGTTTCTTCAGGTATCATCAGTCTAAATAATCCTGGATAATTGACAACTTTGTCAATAACTGGCAGCAGCAATTTAGCAGAAAGCACAGTTTAATATCTTCCTTCTTCCAGCTTCCAGGAAGATAGATACACCTGATCTTCCTGCTCAGTTCTTCACATCTGGTTCTTGTCTCCCCTCTCATAATATTTATTTGCATGTGTAAAACTTGAACCAGCTGAGTTTTTAAAATTTTTTTCTTCATTACTTCTACCTACTGTATTCCTCTCTTAATGTTTTTAGTCTTTATCTTGGGAGGATGATTCATTGTGATACTGACTGTTGAAAAATGGGCTCCCCTGTCTCTTTTGGGGAACATGGTGCTTTATCCTCCTGTAAAACCTGCCCTGGTTCTTACCCTCTGGGAAGGGGCTGCACTTGAGGCAAAGTGCTCTTAATACAACTGAGGCACAATAAAGAGTCAAAAAGCTGCTGAAAAAATGGAATGCTTGCCTGAAAGGAGGAGTCTGGTACTTCTCTGAGATACTGGGAATTCGTTTCTTCCTGGTCCCTTATATATTGGCTTCTCAAGTAATTGTTACTGAGCTGTGATAAATTTTCTGCTGCATTTATTTGTTCTTTCAAGAGCTGGGGAAGTTAGAGTGATGAAGTATCCACCGTGCCATCTTACTACAGCCGGAGGGTAAGTTTTTGGAATATTGTTTAAATAACATTCTGAGTTTCCAAATCTGAAGTATGGCAGGTGAAAAGGGAAATATATTGAGTATCATTTCAGCAGTTGGTCACTATAGAAACGTGCTGTAAAGAGAGCAGTTAGCCATGGACCCAAGGAAAAAAGAACAACAGAGGGTCAAAGCCTCATTTCATGCTGCTCAGATAAAGCAGTTGTCTGCCTTAAGAGAATAGCTGAGGTTACAAACTATGTTCTGGGGTGATTGTAATTAAGTTGGGTTTTTTTCTAATACCTGGTAAGTGTGCAGTGCACGTGGGAAGGGCTGCAGCAATGCTCTTCCTTTGGCCAGCTTTTGTTGCTGCAGTGCTTTGCAAACCAGGATGCACTGAGGCATAATTTATAACAAATTCCAGAGCTCTCAACATGTGTTAGGACATACTTTGTGCCCAGCTGTCTGACAGGGGCATTGCCAAGTTGAATTTTATAAAAAAATGCTGTTTGTGTGGAACCTTTTTTTTTTCCACCAGAGCTACTTTCCATAGCTTGTCTTAAAATCTATGAAGTTTTTTACTTCCTTTCTGATGTTCAGAAGGTCTGTGGGGTTACCTTTGATGGAGGCATCAGCACACATCCTCAGCTCCAGCAGCCACCTTACTACCACATCTGGGCCCTCTTGCTGCCTCTCCCCTTCAATTCTGCAGCTGCTGTTCCTGGTAAGTGCCCCCAGGCTCTCTGGGCTTGTTTCTGCTCTTTATTTGTCACACCAGCACTGTTGCTTATCTCCTTAGATGCCACCACATTTCTTTTTCTGGTTTTTGGGCCTGTCAGCCCTTAGAGATGCATTCGTTGTGGAAGGAGGGAAAAGGCCTTGTGATACAATCTTTGCAATCAGAGGGCAAACCTGTCCCTTCCAGTGAGGCCCTATGGCAGCTCTTTGTAGCCTCCTGGCATTTGCCCTTTAATGAAATGTCTGCTTTTGTCTCCAGTAAAGCTGACAGCAATCAGCCAGCACGTATGTGAGGTCATGTTCCTGCTATGAGGAAAGATTGCTGGTAGCTACTCAGATGCACTTCTGAACAGACAATTTTGTTCAGTTTCTTAACTGCCTTTTTACAATGGAAGTGCAAACTGTTACTAATAAACCTGATAGGTTTATGGGTTTTGAGGAGATTTTTCCTTTTTGTTCGAAAAACCTGATTAAGCTCATCACTGACTGAATATAAATGCTAATACATAGAGGGAACCAGCCAGGCAAATTGCACTTGGTTAAATTTACTTAATGAGAATGTCTGATTCTGTTCAGTCACTTCCTCGCTGAGTTCAGGTTCAGCTGCTAAAGCAGACCCAGGAGCTTTTTGTTAAATATTTTTAAAAGATGATCAGCTTATAATGATGTTCTCAAAGCCTATGACTTCTCTTTGCTGTGATTGCTGTCACATTTCAGATAGAATATTTTTTTTTTTAATTTGATACCATGCCAGGCAATACTTCTGGCAGGAGATAAATGTGAAAATAGAACATCTGGAAACATTAATTTGACAATAGCTGTTGTTAAATTGTGGGTGCAAGGCAAGGCCTGTCTTTCAGTAGTCAAGTACCTGTGTGTGTAAAAGCAGAGAAGATGTAAGATCTGATTAAACACTACTTTCAGTAGTCTGAAAAGTATATAATTTCTAAATACACAAAAACAAGTAAAGTGAGCCTGTCAGAGGAGGTGTTGATATACATTTTATGCACTTAAAGACAAAAAGAATGTGTAATACCAGAGCTTGCCATAAGCCATTCTGCCAGCTTTATGGGGCTGCCCTTGTAAATCTGAATTTGAAAATATTTTTGTTCACTGATCTTGCTGTAAGTTAGGCCTCCACAGGAAACCTACAGAAAACCTTTGGTTTCTCAGCTGCATATAATTCCTGCTCCCTTCAGCGAACCAACTTGATCTTTTTACCTGGGGAAGAATTTAGTGCAGTGCTCCAGGTTTTACACTCTTGAACTTCCAAACTTAAAAAGAATTCCTGTTAGCTCATTTTCAGGTCTTAGCTATTTTCAGGCTGGGTTTTAGGCTTTGCCCTGTGATTATCCAATGTTACCTTGATGAGACTCCCTGAAGAAACAGACCTTGTTTGTTTGATTCCTGGGTTTGCATGATAGGTTAACTTCTCAAATCAAAAAATAAAGAAAATAAAACATGAGGGGGAGGAACAGAATAATTTTGTTAATCAAAGGTTAATTTATTGGGCTAGGAGCAATTTTGCTTGGCTTATGGGCTTTGCAGGCTTGCTCTGCATGTCCTTCTAAACCTTGCTGGGAAGGAAGATACAAAGAGTAGAGGGTGTAATAGACTCTTGATGTTTTATAGCACCTCCTCTGCTGTGTAGCACTCAAGTCGGAATGGGGAAAAAGACCTGTCAGGTTTTCAAAGACTGTAAATCTAATAATTCGCAATATAAGTTTCACAGTTATTTCTTACTGGCAATCTGTGAATCTAGGTGGAAAAAGGATATTACCTATGGCCCTCTTAGTGTGACTCCTGAGTCCTGCCAATCTGAAATTTTCAAACAGGAAAGATTCATCTTCTGAAATGATAGGTTCATGTGAGGGCCATTGATGTGCAATATAAAGAACATCTCTTGATGTGGTTGTTGTTGAGAGTTGTGTGGGTTAAAATACAAATTCAGATGAAAAAGTTGGTGAGCTGCTAGTAAGTAGTTCATCTATTCTGCCTTCCCATCTTATTTGAGGTAAATTGATTTTACAAAGGTAGCTACATCTTGCCAATATTTTTTTGTGTTGGTGGCTGAACTATTACCCCTCACAGCAAGGCAGGGCTAACACTTTGTAATTGCTGTGAGAGGCTGGCACATCTCCAGGATAGGCCAACTGCAGCTCCTGAGTCTTGTCTTGTCTGCAGAGCTTTGTCCAAAATTCTGTGAGATCTCCCACAGGTTCACCTGGCGCTGAATTGGCAGCCCTGGGAGCCCAGCCTCCAGCCTTTTGCACCGGGAGGAGCTGCTGCCAGAAATGCTCGGTCAGGTTAGAGGATATGGTGAGCTGGCTCTGCAGGGGTAGAGAGCTCTGGACTGTATCAAAAAATGTTTCAAAATATGAGACACGGTCTTCTGTGTCAGAAAAGGAAGTGTTAAGACGCTAATTAAAAATAAATATGAATTTGGAGAAATTCATGCCCATCATTGGCACCTTTGATCTCTGCATTTCAGACCTAGCCCCTCTGCTGCGTGGATTGTCACTGCTGGAAAAAGTGCAAATAGCAAAAGAGGATGACACTTCACGGTTTAAGTGAAATCACTTGAGAATGGTTAAATCAGGTTTTCTGATTAACTGACTCACTTGATAGTGTAGTATGTGAGGGAGTGAATCAAACACTTAATTTTCCTTTGCTCTGCTGTCTGTGAACAGCATCAAGCAGAAGAGACACCCATCTGTCTGTCTTCCAGATTATGTGCTTTCTCCACAAAGGAGCCTTTGGTCTGCTGCTACATACTTGTTCAGTTTTAGAGGATAAATACAGCCCACAGTTTCAGAGGATAAATAAATCTGTGACTTCTTAGTTGCAACAAAAAAGTGTGACTGGAGGCAGGTTTGGCAGCAGAGAAGAAGCTATGAAGACTGTCGCGAACATTGGGCTGGCAGCAGAGGAGATTACTCTATTTAAGGGTTTTAGAGCAGAACTTGTCCTAAACAATAAGGTTTGAGCCAATTGTAGAGAGCAGGACTGCTGATTATCTTATATGCTTTATATTACGTGTCCATTTTCATGAAGGACAGAATCTTTTCAAAAGAAAAATGTCAGACTTCTAAAGTAAGAAAATAGGAGCATATAAACAAGATACAGTAACCTCTGGGTTTTTCCCCTTTTCTCCAGCCTTTTCTGTTTGTAATAACCTACAAATTCTCATTCTAGATTAGGTGGGGGTTCTTGGAGATGCATATTCCTCTGTTCCTTTGGTAAAGCTCAAAATCTCTTGTTGCCCCTGTAATACAAATAATAATATGAGCATAATCAAGGTTGTATTTGTTTTGTGATTATTCTGAACACTGGAGACTAACAGTAATTATAATACTATTAAATAGTAATGGAAAAAGATTGAAGAGTGGATCATGAGACTCCTGGAAGGAGATGAAAATCTTGCTCAGTTTTCTTCAGTACTGCATTGCATTCCTCTCTTTTATGGCAAAAAGAACCTAAAATGATTTCCAAAATTCTAGGGGTCAAGAGTCCCATGTAAAAGACAGGTTTGTATGGGAAAAACTAAGCAGAAATTAATTCAGTTTCAGTGATTAGTTTCCTGTAATTTTAGCAGTGCAGTAGTAGAGATAATCAGAGATACTGCATTTAGAGCCCAGAGACAGGAATAAAAGTGTGAAGAAAGCAATTCTTCCATACACCTCTGTACCTCTCACCATGCAATCTGATTGCTTTATAAATCTATGCAGCCAGTGTTTTCTTGGACTGTGTGGATGTGGAAGCAGTATGGGATATGGCTCTGTGACCCAGATCTTTGCTCCATGAAACAATACTCAGTCCCTACATCACGATTTGTGCAAGGCAGTGTAAGGTGGGGTTTGTCTCCAGTCTTGTTTCATGATGTGTTCACAGCGCAAGGCTCCTGTCACGTGCTTGAAACGTTGTGTAATCCGAGGGGCAAGAACACTGTCCATCTGGAGGCCAGGTGATAGAATTTTGTGATAACATTTGGTGGTGGGATCCCTCAGGGCCAGAGGTGCCTGTGTAGGTTCTGTGCTCTGCATGTGGGATAGACCAGCTCCAAGGAGCCTTGCAGCAGCTGTGAGGCCGTTGCCTTGCCCTTGCTTTGGGATGGGTATGTTTTAGGGGAAAAACGGATTTCTTTTGTGCAGTTCAGTCTGTCTGCTTGGTCGTGTGTGAGCCACAATGTGTGCATTGGGCCCTGATTAAACAGTGTCTCTGTGGCTGTTGCAGTGTTGACAGTGTTCATTTGTGAGGAGAGATGATATACATGACCCTGGTTAATGATCCTCTAACACACAGTGCTTCCAGTCCAAACTGGAAGACAGCATCCGAGGAGGAGGACAGGCTATGCATGATAAATACCTCTCCCACTGCACACTCAGAGTAGGCTCATCACAAATGTGAAAAATGGAACTTCATTTTCCTTGAGCTTTTCAATTTCCTGTTAATGCCTTTCACAGAGGAAAAAACGCTTTTTGTCAAAATCATTGCTATTTAAAGTCATATAAATTCGAAAGCTCTTAGAAGGTTACAAATGCAATTTAAAATACCCATTTTAATTGTTTATTAAGTATATGATCTTTGGTTTATTCCTTTATTTCCTTTTGTGCATAGTGAAGTGTCTTCCTGACAAAGAATCAATGAAGATTTATAAATTGAGTTTAGTATAATCACATTCTGGCCTGTATCAGTATTCAGGATGTATTGCTTATTCTAATCTGAAGTGATGTGTTAATTTGACTTGGAAATGGAGTAAGATGTGGACACAGAGTAAACAATTTAATGAATCAAATAAAATCATAACTACAGATCAGTGATTCTGCTATAGTGTTTTGCTAGTTAAAACAGAAGGCCATGCTGTTACTGCATGGGAATCTGCAGTTTGTCAGCTGCTGGCAGATAATCAGCCCTGTTACCAAGCTGTGCACGGTGCAGCTCTGCCTGCGGGCTGGCAATGTCACGGGGACACGCGGGGCACCGGGAGCTGCGCAAGCAGCAGCCCCAGCGTGGCACTTCCCCGCCCCGGCTGTGATGCAGATGTTACACACACGAGATCCTTCATGCGTTGTAACGTTTGTTTAGGTTCTCAGCATGCTGCAGTGGACTGACTGCTCCTGCGTATTTATATCTGTTACGCTCATAGAAAAAAATGTGGTTTATTTAGCAGCTTAATCCATAGGAATTCAAATTAATTCTGCTCTTTGGACTCTTTTTCTTGTTTTGAAGTCTGTAGTGTTCTCCACCCTGTCTGTATGAACCCAGGCAACTCCCAGTGAGGTGTCAGTGATTTTTATTACCTACAGTAATTTTCTTTTGTTTAATAACCTCCTCTCAGCTTTTGAAACTGAGGCACTCTTGTGTAATTTATTGAGATTGTCATATTAAACTCATCTTGTCTCTTGCAAGCAATAGTAGGGATGCTCCATAGAGATTTTGGTAGGTGCTGTAAGGATCCTGAACTCAGCTGGGATCTCGGAATAAGCTGCTTTTATCCCAAGTGGTGCAGACAAAAATACTACAAAGTCACTGCCACACACTGCTCCACAATGAAGCTGTCCCAAAATAACCAATCCATAGCTGATGGTAAACAGTGTAGTGGGTGAAGAGCTCTCAGGCTTAAGCTATTGTTGAGAGAAGGAATTGGCAATGAGCTCTAGGGCTTCAAAGAATAGCTTTCAGAGGGAATCCTGAAAGTTTCTGTACTAGTAGCAGAAAATATGAAGAATCTGAGATTGTTTTCTGAGCCGTGCCTTGGGTGGCATGGTTAGGGACAGGTTTCCACCTTTCCAAACGTAGAACGGGAGGTGTGATCCAAAGAGACAGAAGCCGTTCATCAGCCCATGCTCTTGGCACTGCTGTGGGCATTGTGTGCAGCAAAAGGGGAGTTCAGCCAGAGAGCAGCTGGGTGCGTGGACAGCTTCGAATCCAAAGACACGACAGGACCTGCTGGGATGTCTAGGATCCTCCCCCAGAGCACTAATGAGAAATAGATGCCATATGGAGGAATTCTCTTGCCAGCGGTCTGTGGTGCCGTCTTTGTCCTCCAGTTCCCATCAATCACGAATGTCTTTTAAATAGATTTTTATTTTACCTTCAGTTGTATGATTTCATCTGCTCAGCTACTAGGGACACTGACCTTTCAGTAGACTCTTCTAGAATAAGACTTTATTTCTGATAAGAAACTTTTGTTGCAAGGGCTGATCCATCACTCTTTTCCTTCACCAGTACATCCCCTCTTCCATCATAGCTGACTCATCCGTTCCTCCCCTCACCACTGTATTTTCTTTTCTTTCCTGTAGGTGCAAAGAGCAACTTTACCTTTTGTGTTTTTTGAAACTCAGATGTTTAACTATGTAATTTTAGTTGTTTGCATTAACATTTTTGCATCTACTTGGTTTTTTTTTTTAAAAAGCAAGCACTGTAATGCTTCTAAGGCTGGAATTTTGCTCACCTTTGCTGTGACTGTATGGTGTGTATGAGAATGTTTATAAAATCAATTAAATATATATGAATAGCACATTCAATACAGTAACTGTCACAGGTTTTATTGATGTGGAATTTAGTTTGAGTTGATTGCCCCCTCGTTTTTAATTCACCGCTATATAATTCATAACTAATAAGTTGGACTACCCACACCTCTTAGCTATGATGGGGCTGTCTTTATGCTACTTAAATTTTTAAGGCTTTTTCTACTGTACCCATAGGATTAGAATCACTTAGTGTTTAGTGCAGGTCTAGCTTTGGGAGCTTCCTAGGCTACAGAATCCCATATATATATGCTATATAACTATGGAGTGACAGAAAGACTGTTTAAAACAAGTCACTGCCTTCATGGTATCTTTGGGTTTAGTTAAATAAGTATTTTTAAATCAACAAATAAATTAATTTGCTCACCAGAACGTTTCTAATGCACTGTGTTGGGACATACAGACCCCAGCTGAGATTTATATACCATACCTATGCTTTCTATGGAGTAGCTGCTGCCTGGTAGGTTTTGTAGCCAAAATGCAGAGCACAGAAGAGGAAAACAGGGCAGAGAACCACAGTTTTACAGATGGAAGCTGAGACACAAAAGCATTAAATGTGATTTGTAGCTGAGCATGTAACACGCATGTCTGGTTCTATTTTTGAAAACATCCTTTTCACTTACTTTTTAGTTCTGGAAGAATGACTGGAACTGTGGCAAAATTGTCTTTTTAGAATTTTAAAGTAGCTTTAAGAGTTCGTGTCTTCAGAAGTGCTCAGAATATGAGAAACTAGTAACACAGCTATATCTGAAGGAAGTGACCTGGTGCCTGTGTAGTGATAGGAAGGCAAGAGTAAAAACAGTATCAGATTTAAAAAGGTTTCTAGGTCAGTAGTAAGAATATGTCTAATGCAGGTGTGGAGAGAAGTAAGATTAGGTTTGGCTTTTATTATCTAGCACTAAATCCGTTTTGTCTCTAAAAACTAAAATCCTACTGGTGAGGTCTAAAGAGGTTCAATTGGATTTACACAGACTGCAGGAAACAGTGATTTGTTCATTGTCCCTTGAATCTGACCACCTTGCTTAAGGACTTAAACTGTGCCAGTGTAATGAGCCAGCTGATTAACTGCTTCCAGATGCTGTGTTCTGCCAGCTTGTTCTATGATGGGGAGGTCCCTGGAGTCTGTGGAGGAAGGGTTTTGTTTTGTTTTGGTGGTGGTTTTTTTTGTTTGGTTGGTTTTTGGTTTTCATTTTTCTGTTTCCCTCCCCCCAGGCTGTGATGTGGCCATAAAGTCACTTGATGACCAGCAGTCAGATCTCAACACTCACTCTCCTTCACAGGATACGTGGGGAAACAGCCATGAAAGAATCCTTTAGCTCAGCCATGCTCCTTCCCTTCATTGCCAGTGCTGTAACACCACCCTTCCACTCCCATTTTCTCTTAAAACACACACACAAAAAATTAATCCTTCTGATGGAAGTATCCTCTGAGCCACAGGGCTGGAGAAATAGGATTTGCCTGCATTGCCAATTTAAGGTAAAGCTCCTTTACATTCTTACAGGAGTTCAGCTGGGGTTTAGAGGAGCATGTGTACCCCAGGCTTGATGCTCCCTCAGCTCACTTCAGAGCAGGTGTTTCAAGTGTGTGGCTTGTAAATGAGTAACATGAGCTCGATCTGAGAAGAATGTGTGTCCCCACAGAGCTCTTGCACTAAACTGATCTAAACTCCAGAGGTTTTGTATGCTGTATTTAAATGCTCATACCATTAAAACCACTGAAGCAGTATTCTTAAATGTGCTTTGGTTTAGGTCTCAGTGGCCTTCATACATCAAGATGACATGATGGGGTTTAGAGGAGCCTTTGCTGTGGAAAAAATAATTTTCTTGTTACGTAAAAAGAATATGTAATCATTTGAGGCTGGTTGCTTTTGGCAATTATTACTGTAATTTTATTTTTCTGGAGTACATTTTCAATAGAAAAATGTATCATTTCAAGCATTTCTTCAGAAACAAACTTCAGACATGACTTTGGACAAAAAGCATCCACTTTCTGATCATGCTAAACCTGGCCAAAAGCTGTGTGAAATGTCTTACAATATAGTTGGTTTTTATCTTTTACCTCAGCAGTACTGATTATAATCTCAAGTATTTGATTTTTGTGGATATATAAATACCATATTGTCTTTCCTCACACAGAATGAGAGCACTGAAAAAGCTTAGTGCCTTAATCATTCTTTTAACATGTAATATGTTTCAGTTTGAAGATTCTGCTTGAATCCTTGAAGATTGTTTTTTTCATGGGTGAGACTGAGCATTATTTTTGTAGTTCTATAACAAATAACTAAGTTATTTTCATGACTTTAACTCATTTCTTAAATAGATAAGGTTTTTTTCTTCAAACGATGAGCGGAAGCAGTTTTGATCCTTGTTATTGAGAGATCTTTTATTAATGAAGCAAAGTTTGAATTATACAATATACAACAACAACCCCCAAAATAAAAGGGAGCCCATACTTGG
>VZTE01000895.1:726894-742452 GCA_013397775.1 Eulacestoma nigropectus | reverse complement strand
ATCCCGCCTCTTCCGGGCCGGGCCCCGCCGCTTCCCGCGCCGGGGCGGGACACGGGGCACACCGGGGAGAGACAGGGGACACACCGGGGAGAGACAGGGGGTACACCGGGAAGGGACACACCGGGGCGGTACAGGGGGCACACCGGGGCGGGATACACCGGGAAGGGACACACCGGGAAGGGACACACCGGGGAGGGACAGGGGACACACCGGGGAGGGACACACCGGGGAGGGACACGGGACACCGGGGAGGGACCGGGGTGGAAGCAGCGATTCCCCAGGTTGGGGTTGGGTACCAAGCGCGGTGGCAGGAGCAGTGTCGAGGCTTGTGTGGCGCTTTCCCTCGCTGCCACGCGGGTTTTTAGGAGGCGACACCTGAAATGTTTGAGTTTTAAGCGAAAGGTGCAAATGAAAAAGGTGGCGTGAGCGTGGCTGTCTGTAATGCCATTTAAGTGTATTTCTGGTTTAAAAAAAGCTTAGGGATGTGTTGACTGCTACGTGAGGAAGGTAAGATGACGTGAAGCTTTTTGGCCGGTAAATAATTCCGTGTAAACCAAAGTAATTCTGCGTTGGCGCCTGCTCCAGCCTCGCGTTTACGCTCCCAGCTGGTGCTGTAGATAGCGGTCAGTCTCGTCACCCATTAACAGGGGCGAAGTTATGTGTGAGCCTCAGAACTTAAGGCTTGTCACCTATAATGCGGGTGAGGTTAGGACTGGTGGCACCAAGAGCTTCCCGCAGCAGAAATGGTGTCGGTGTCCCTGGTCCGCAGTTTGCCCTGTTCCCACAGCGCCGATGTCTTTGCAGTGCTGACTCATTTCCACAGCACTTAAGCCAATGGTTTTTAAACGGTCCCTTGTGCTGCGTGTAAGAAATGGGTTTTTTATAGGACCCTTTCAGAACGCAATGGTTTTTTTCCAAGCTCTGCTAGAGATTCTGTCGCTCGCAGGCACTAGCAAAGCGTAGAGGCTGATAATCAGGTAGATCTCTTGAAACAAAATACCCCAGCAACAGCAACAGCGGCGTCCAATTCTCCAAAAATATTAGAACAGAATAAGTGCCCTTTGTTTGATACAAACAGCAGTAATTACAATCTGCTCTCCTGTGTGACCTACAGCAGGTGTGTATTGTCACTTGCAGAATAGGAAACGATGACCTCAATCCAAACGGCATAATGCAAACAGCTTAGCCTGGATAGCTAGTTCTAAGCCAAGCAAATTGTCATTGAGGCTAAAATATATCTCTTCGCTTAAGTTTCCCCCATATCATCCCTCTCCTACTGACTGCCCTTTTGAAATGGGAAGAAGTAAGTAGGATTTTATTTCTTCTCCAGACCTGTTTCATTTTGATCACTGGGTATTGCAGTTTCAGGTGTGTCTACAGAGGATTTAATGTATAAAGTTAATGAGATGATTCTTAATGAAAGGTACACATCTCTTTATTTTTGAGGCTCTAGTCTGCTGTTTCATGGGTGACATTTTTCATTAAAAGCTCAAACTTAATATTAAACTTTTAATTATAGACTCAAGTCATCCATACAGTTAAGCATGTGCATAATTTATACATTATATATAAAGTTCTGTTGAAGGCATGGGCCCCCTGTAATCCTTATAAGCAGTATCCTTCAGAAATCACAGTTTTGGTAAGGTGCTCTCATCAGCATATTTTGCATAGGAAAACACTTGCAGGGAATGGCACACAATTACATATAATATATATTTATACACGATGCTTTTGCTTTGGTTCTTTTTCGTTACATGTCTTTATGCCTGCTTTGGGTTATAACATCAAGAAGGAGATCATGATCCAGGCAACATCCTAAGATCTCTCATAGATGTTATTCTGAAATTCAAACTGCATATAAAAAACCTAAAGTGACAGATGATTTTTAAAGGAATAAAGGCACTCAAAAATTAGTATTGTCACCAGGTAGAACTTTCAACACCCACTAAATGCCTCACATAGCACATACCTACAGACTAGGTGCCTGAGTACTTAAAAGGTCAAGCTCCAAGTGTTGTCAAGACAGAGAAATTGATAATCCACTCTTGCAATCTTTCTGCTCACTTCAAGGCTCGCTGGGTAATTAATGTGTTGTTTTTGTGTGAACACGATCTCATAATCAGCATCTCTGAAGCCAACTGCAATGTGATAAAGCCTCAAAGGCTTTGCTTTTTTCCTGTGGATTTCATTATGTTAAATAACGTGCTGTTAGATGAAGTCTTATCTTCTAAATTTTAAACTAAGACTTTTTCCTTGTAGCCCATTGGAAATTAATTAAGCTTTTGCAGAACAGATCTTCCTGGCTGAACAAAGGAGTATGTGCTAAAACTAGCGAAGTCTTGTTTGCCTTGAAACAATGGAAAATGACGAGGGTTTTTATAGCTATTTAGCCTTGATAACTCTTGCTGTTCTGTCACAGGATTTTGTATTTGATATTTTGCCTAAATCCCCAGCTTCTGGACTCACGTGTTTTCATTATACTCAACTTT
This sequence comes from Eulacestoma nigropectus, assembly GCA_013397775.1. NCBI lineage: Eukaryota > Metazoa > Chordata > Aves > Passeriformes > Eulacestoma > Eulacestoma nigropectus. Next base: position 739,963 of record VZTE01000895.1, on the reverse strand, counting down.
CATTTGAAAATTAATTTCTAGCCCTTCTTATTATGGACAGTTCTTGGGAAAGGAAGTAAGTCAGCTCTACAGGATAACCAGTCTGTACCAAGGAGCAAAAGGAAAACATTGTTCCAATTTTATTTGTTTAAAATCTTACAGATTTTGCAGTTTTCTATTTCTTTAAGCCTGTGTTCATCGCTCTGTCTCGGTAGAGCTTGACAGCTGTGACATTTTTAATGAAAAGTCAGCATGTGTCTATCTCAGTAGCAAGAGAAAAGGAGAACTACATATTTTTTTCTGCATTTCTTTAAACAGGAGGGATTCTTTTTCTTTAGTGTTAATATCTACTTTGAGAAATCGACTGAGAAGCCAACAGCACTTGTAATTGGGGCCTGTCTGATTGAGGGAATATTTGTCTATAAACGAATAAGCAGCGAAACCTCCATTGATGGTTATGGATCCTACTGGGGATTTTTAATAACAAAGTAATATATCAGAAAATATTTTAGTGAAAATTTGTCTTCAAAACTCTGATTTTTTTTCTTAGCTTGCTGAAACTACTCAGTGGTTTCCTGTCAGCCAATTTCCCTCTCCTCCCGGGTTCTTTTTGAATGTCTCAGTTACTGTGTAACTGAAAGTCTGGTTTGTTTGTACAACGAAACCTGATTTCCCCAGGTAGTTTATTCTAGGAAATGGTGATGTCTGGCAGAGCTAGGGAGAGCAAGACTTTGTGTTCTGGCTACAGCAGGTACAAAGGGCATGCGTGGCAGCCGTGTTATTGATTACACATAAAGGAAAGCTGTGTTTCTGTGGGCACGAGAGGCTGTAGGACCACCAGGGGACCTCTGAGCAATAATGAGCGCCAAGTGTTTGCTCGATCATTCGTTGCACTGAGAGATAGGTAAGCAGAGATACTCTCTTTAGCCAATCTGCAGAAATACTGGGGGTTGTGCTCTTTCTCTAGGACCTCCTGTGCTCAGAAGATGAGTTCTCGTCATGGGGTTTTATTCCTTTGGCTGGAGAGGATTATTGCCTAGATGAACCTCACTTAAATAACAAGTAAGACGGAGATACAACAGCTGCTGCTGGCAAATGCCTCTGAAGCCCATGCAGCTCTTCTGTCAGAGCTCTGCTTTGCCTTTGCTGTTACGCTGTACAGTATCACTGAGCTTCAGTGTCTTTCACACACCTCCATATGGTGTTGTAAAGTGAAGTCCATAAAGGAACAGACTGCGCCTTTCTAACAACTTCACTGAAGTTAATACAAGAAATGTTTCCTTCCCGTAACAATGACCTTTAAATGTTAACTGGCTAAAAAAATAACGTTGTTCTTTTTTAAAAAGGGGAAAATGCAATTCCTGGTGCTTGATTGTGTTACAGAATAACAATTTTGGGGCTGTGGGGCCCAATTGCTTTGCATTAAGCTTACAACAGTGTAATGCTTGATTAGAAGGAATTTATTCCTAATTTATACCAGTATGAAAGAAGGCCTTTAATTTTCCTAAGAGCTACTTCTGTTGTCTGTCTCAAAACCCACAGTCACATTAAATTATATTTCTAGCATATTGTTCTTAAAATCTGACTATATATATAGTCAGAGTCATACATATTATACATATTTATATACATATACACAAATTTAAAATCACTGCATTCTAGCTGCCTTCTTTTATTTTCACCTTTAAAACTGACTAAGCCAGCTGTGCCCTTTGGGGTCTATAAGCATGAATCATTTTGATTATTTTTTTCTCTCTTAGGCAGTAATTACAGGGTAGTATGCTGTCTCTGGTTTTTAATATTATGGTGCCATTTTAATCCAAGGTGCAACACCATTAACTTCAGCAGAGTTACACTGGCAATGAATTTGTCCCCAGGAGGCTTTTCCGAATGTTTGGTTCTTTCCTCTTGATTACCCAGAGGAATGGAGAAGAAGAAGGCAAGACAGAGGACCCTTTGATAGGAGGAATGTAGTTCAAAGTCAAGTCTTGTTTCTGCCATTTGTGGTGCTCCATATGTTCCTCATTTGGGGTGGAGGTGGGTTAGGCCCCGTGGGGCACACATGCTGGGGCTGGGGGGCAGGCAGAAGTTTTACATAGCACATCTGGTGTACAGGTTATGTTCTTTCCTAGATGTAGGTACTGTACAAATGGGAAGGGAAAAAAAAAAAAAAAGAAGAGAGAAAGTGGGAGGAATATTCAGACACTTTAAATGTACTTCTGTGGAACTGCTTGAAAGTCAGAAAATGGAGTAGCCAAACGCTTAGATATCAAACTCATCATGATCGTCAGGCTGTCTCAACTCCAACTCAGATGCTTTTTAGATGTCAAGTAATTCTACAAGTGGGGATGTGTGAATCAGTGCTACCACGGATTACCTATTGTTAAGATAGTTGCAAAATATAAAGAAGGTACTTGCAGAAGTTTCTAGCACTAGATTTTATTAATACTCAATTTTCTTTTACAGTTGGATATTTAATTTTAGTTTTGTCTCATTTCTCTTGTCCGTATCCAGTCTAAAACATTCAAATCCTCTGCAGTATGGAAACACCACCTTGTAAGTTAAATACAAATTAGTAGCACCCAGATGAGTTTGGAATGGGAATTTAGAGCATTTCCTCTTTGCTGTCAGGGAGCAGAGAGGGACAGGAGCCAACAGCTCGGCTGGCAGGGTAGGGACCTATCCCACAGCCCCCGAGCAGGGCTGGCCAGGGTTGGCAGAGCTCAGAGGGGCAGACAAGTTCACGGGGATGAGACAAGTCCAAGGCAAGGCAGAAATTCGGGTCAGCGTGTGGGTCACTGCCCAGATGAACAGGCACAGCAGGGCTGGATCTGCAGCCCGGCAGAGCTGGGCAGGGACCGAGGGCCCCCATGCCTGGGGCAGGGGGCCCAGAGCTGGTCGTGGCAATTAAATGCTGTCAGTACATTCAGGGCCCTGACATGCACATCTGGTAGCAATTGCTGCTGTGTTTAAATCAGAAACTCAGATCCTTGCAAAGCCCAGGATCTGGCAGGGGGAAGCGGTTATGCCTTTCAGCAAAGGTCTAGCGTTGCTCCTGGGTTGGACACTTGATGCAGTTTGCCCGTTGCACACCAATCAGTTGCCTCGGATACAAAGTCAAATATTCAACCTCTAAAGAGGATACCTAGGTCTCCTGTTTTACTCCCAGAGTCTCCGTTCTCAGAGTGACATTCTGTGGGCACTGGAGCATGGCTCTGAGGCTCCCATGTTCACCCTGAGGCCCAGGTCTGAAACCTGCCGGAAGATGTGGCACGAAGCCCCCGCTCCCACCCGTCCTCCTGTGCGTGTGTGCAGCGTGTGAGCACTGCTCAGGTTCTGCTAAAGGCACTGAAATAGAACAGCATTTCAGGGTCTTGTTCCCTCTCTAGGCTGAGGTCAGTGGAACTGGTCTAAGTAATGCTCCCTCCATCAGATACTAAACATGGCTCTTCCCAGATGGCTTTACCAAGAAGCTGTGAGCACAGGAGTTGCTCTCCCTTCTTTCTCTTGCCTTTGCATGTAAGGGGAGTTCCTGAATGTTCTTTGCAGCTCCTCTTAAGTTTAAGGGCCATTACAGAAAGCAAGGGCTGAACTATAGGCCAGCTTTGTAATAATTCAAACTGAGAGTGTCTTTTTAGTGTTAAGTAACTGTTTTTAAAAGTTGCCAACCAGATTTCTCCAGACATACCAATCAGCACTGAGACCACACTGTGCCACATGAAATAAGGTATAAGCGAATTAGCTGAGCTGCACAGAAGCCTGCAGGATTTTGCAAAGCTGGACTGAGCAGTCTGCTCCCTGTTGGGAGCACTCCTCTGTGCACCCCTGCGTTGTACCTTGCCCTACAAAAGCCTGGAAACTCTTCGGACAGGGACTATCTTTTCAGTTTACGTCTGTGCTGTGTGGTGGTTGGTGCTTCTCTGGGGGTCTGGGTCAACACTGCTCCGAGCAGTCATAACTCTCCCTCCTGTTACTAAATCAGGATTTGAGATCATTCTTTCCAGCAAACAAGAGTTCCTAATCTTTCAGGAGATTATGTATTGGCTGCCACCCGTCTGCACCCCCATCTGCCCTCCCAGGGACCTGTGCCTCAGATGTCGAGGCACAGCATCCTTGCCTCCCTTAGTCCTGCTGTAATTCCTTCTCTGTCTTTGCCCAGACTCCTGCAGCAGTTTCCTCTCCTGGAACCTTTCCACAGTGGTGCTGTTCCTGCAGCCCTGCTCACCCTCCCCCTTTCAGGTCTCCTTTTCCTCCTTTCTCAAGTTGTAGCTGTTTCTTCCTCATCCCCACTCCACCTGCAGAGCTGTGCTGTGGGGGCAATCAGCTGCTTAGCATGGCAGTGCTCAGCTGAACTTTCTGATGCTGGTGGGGAACTAGTGCAGAAGATCTTGCTGACTACTCAACAGTCTAAACTTAAAAAAAATAGAGATATTATCATGGAAAATTCATAGTTCTGATGGACCTTTTGATGGAGGCTCATTAAAAACAAGCTCAGAAAATCTCACATATAAATGAAAACCACATGGTGGTTCTTGGTGATATGCTGAATATGATTGTTTCTTCTTATGCTATGGCTGCCCATTTTAGGAATAATACACAGTTATTTTCTTGGTCTTAAATGGTGGTGTGGGGATATAACAAACTTCCCAAATAAAAGCTTTAATTAAAAAGCAAGCAGTAGCTTCTGCAGCATATTGCAAGATAAGACTTCACTAACCTGAAAAACTAAGCACGATTCTAATTAAATCGGGGGAAAAAATGATGAACTAGATATACGTTTTATTTAAGGATAGCAGTTATATAAGATATCAAAGATCTCATGGTTGCTATCTGATGGGAAATGTTGCTGCCAGATCTCACAGACTATTTCCAGGGAGTGAAATCCTTGTTCCACTGGTTCCAAGTACTGTTGTGATTTTGCTTTCCGCGGGGCCAGGGCTTTGCAGTGGCTCTCTGCTGGACGTGGGAGCCCTGCTGGTCCTGTCGAAAGCTGCAGATGCTCCAGCAAGGAAGCAAGGTGTTCCCATGGCACAAGGAACCACCACACCGCGTGTGCTGCCGCTCTTCCAGTGACGCACCCATACAAACTCCTGACTATTTATGGTTATTTAAGGTCCCAGCGCACCTTTTGAAAATTAAGCCTCTTAATCCCTCTATGCTGGCCAAAATCTATTTTAGGTGATGCCACTCAGCATTTCCTGTATTGTTCCGATGGAGATAGTGTTGGCTATTGCATCTCGTTTCAAACTGCGTGCTGGGCTCCTCTGTTTTGGAACAGCTGATATTTTCCAGAAACACTGTGCTGCACTGATGTGTGAAGTGATCTCTGTGTATCCCTCCTTGTGTCACAGGAATGGAATGAGGATTAATAAATTATGACCGAATCATGATCCCAGTGAAGTCAAAAGAAGGGTTTCTTTCCATGGGTGTCATGGGGGCCAGCGCTGGCTTCTGTGTGGATGCTATTGCTTTGAGATGCCTGCATATGAAAACAAAGGAAAGTGCAAAGCATCACCTTGTTGAAGGTGTCTGTGTAGTGAGAATTCCTTTAGCTGGAGAGGAAAATGCATTTTAACAGCTGTTTCCTCAAGAGTTTAGTTACCTGTCACAGCAGGCACTACCGTGCTCAGGGAAATTCTGGTTTGTGGAATGTGGCTTTAAGCATGTGGTGCTGGCTGGCGTTCGTGGCTTTGCATGTCCTGTGCATTCAAAACATGCTTTGTTATGCTTCCAGGGCTGGCTCCTGCTCTTTTCCCAGAACAGCTTATGCTCTGGAATTGTATCTCAAAAGCCGTGTTCTTAAATCCAGGTCAGCTTTAAATATTGGAAAAAAATTGAATACTGAACAACAATAGCTGCAGGTTATTCTCTATGACCAAGTGTTAATTATTTTGGGCAAACAAACAAGACCTAAAAAAGAGCAATTCTGGCTAGATTTCTCAGAGACTGCAAAATATTTCTTGCTTAGATCTTCTGTAACATGCCACTTATGATGTCACATTTAAACTGTAAATCCATTTACAAGTTAGACAAATGATATCACTGAAAAACATTTTTGCAGGATCACTTAACTTCTCCCATGCAAATATAATAATAGTACATCTCTCATGCAAATGTAGGAAAGAGTGGTCATGAACTATTTTGGGAAAAGGGTACTCACCAGATGGACATAGAGAGAATATTCAGTCAGACACAGAGGAGCAGGAGAACAGTAATAAATATTATTAAAGGTGGGTATGGATGAAGATTAGCCTATTCTTGCAGGAAAACGATCAAATTAAACTTAGAAAAATGTTGGTACATTCCCAACATAAATCATGTGCTCTTCTGCAAAGCAACAGTAAATGAAAAATAGAGGATCTGTGCCATCCATACTTTGTTGTGTTGACTTCATTTTCTCAAGTATGTAAAAAAGGTTTGGATGTGTGTATATAAATATTTCTCTGTTGGCTAAAGACTAAATTAAAACAAAATACAGCCTGAAAGGTGAAAAGCTCAACATTTTTTTTCAGAGAACGGTGCAAAATATAGCTTTTGTGGTGACAAATAATTTTCCTTCACAAATGAAAGTTACCCCTGTGTGTGATAAACACCCATAGCTGACGTCCTGGGCCCTGCCGACTTCCAATCTCTGAGCCAGGTCTGGCTTCTCTGAAGTCAAGGTCTTTTCCACGGCTGCAGGAGAAAACCCCTGTGTTGTGGGGCCACTCGTGTCTTTAAGAACTCAAGTGAATTGTTTGGGGTAGTCACCACTACACCTCAACCATCAGGTTTTGTAAATAGGATTGAAATCCCACGTGGCTTCGTTCCCACCTGGCACTGTCAGTGCTGCTCAGTCCTTTGAGAATTCATCCAGGCAAAGGATCCTGATACCTCAGCCCACAAGGAATACCCAAGCCTTGGGCATTCATGTAAATGAATCAGACCTCTGGTGTGCCCAGGGAAATGTCTTCCCTTTCCAGTCGGGCAAGCAAGGAGCTGATTACGGGTTAAAGTCCACCGATGAGTGAGTCCCAAAGAAACACAAAGAATGAGGTATTTTGCACCAGCCTGAGGTACGAATTCCCACAAGCAGCCAAGGCAAGCAGTTCTGGAAAACTAAAATGCTCTGAAATGTCTGGCCCCAGCCTCTCTGTCTCTGTAGTGTTTCCTTGAGAGAGAGACAGTGGGGACACAGTGATGAGTGACCCTTCGAGAGGTAGCTGGGCACAAAGACCTGCCTACTGGCACACACAGGACCCTGGGAGAAGGGCAGGGGGGAAACAGGGTGACTTGGAGAAGGACAGGCTGAAAAAAGAAAAAACCAGAGTTCTCACCACAGTCTCCAGGAACATCCAACATTTCCTTCTCATTCCCTCCCCTGGCTCCTGCTGCTCTGCCCTCCAGAGCAGCTGCAACGAGCCTGAAGGGATCTTTCCCACCTCCCCTCTTCTTTCTGCCCCCGTGCAGCAGGACCCCCTTGCCCAGCTTATGACCCACAGCAGACACTGCTGATGTCCTGGGGAGCCCGACACAGCCAGCACAGTGCAGTGGGCTGATTAGGAAGGCAGCCTTGAAAATGCCACTCTGTGGTTGCTTGGAAATGAAATCCAACTTTAGTATTATTTTTGAGCTTAGATTTTTTTGAATCCAAAATTCCATGTGACGGAAGAGATGGGTATTTAAACAGATGTCTGCAATTTCTTTAAAAAATAGAGATTGAGTTACAGATGGTAGAAAGGGCCTGAGAATTAAAAACTCCCGAGCTACAAGAAAATTTACATGTGAGCAAAATGTTTTGCTGAAATGTATGGTCATACAACTCTGCATGTTTGAAAATTAAGCTTTTTTCACCAAAAATGTGAATATCTTTTCCCTTCCCCATTATCTGCTTCTCTGCTGCAGCCTTGGCTGTCACCATAATTGTGACAGCCAAGTCGCAAGATGAGGGTCCTGTTTCTAACAGACATGAGATACAGTTCTTTCCTTCTCCTTTCTCTTGTATAATTTGGCCTGCCAGGACCAACAATTTTGATCTCAATTAGTTTAAAAGAAAACTAATCTACCCTATTTGCATAATCGGTGCCTGATTGCTCTAACTTCCATTTTATAAAATGCAAATAAAAGGAATTTTACAATATAAGCCTGGAAGGAAACCAGAGTCAAAATCTGTATTTGCAGATGAAATGGAACCTTTTTTTCTTCTTTGGGGATTTAAAAAGAAAACTCCCAAAATAAATTTTGAGTGAAAAAGCTGATAACTTCTAAAGTGCCATATGAAATGCAAAGCACTGCATATTGGAAGGGAAAAATTGAACATATTTGGTACAGTTTTGAGGAGCAAGTCAGGATCCATCTCATCTGGGAGACCTATGCATGCCTGTGAGCAGCTTTACGAAGATCTTCACTCATGCATGTGTGGTCAAAAAAGCGGTATTTGGGTGCATATGAAACAAGTACATAGACTCAAATACAAGCTGCAAGGACACTTACATGCAGCACTCCTCACCTACTCTGCAGTCTGTCCACTGCCAAACCAGTTCCAATCAGCAGGACTCCAGAGCAGAGCAGCAAGACCCACTGCATACAGAAAAAAGCTGTCAGGTGACCAACCTTATTTCCTTTACAATGGAGTGGACATAATTAAAGTGTCTAAGTCAATGAAAACACGAAGAAGGAGAACTGGGATTATCTGTTTGTCTCACCTAGTAAGTACAAAGAAATAGGTCTGCTAAGGGAACAAGGTTTGCTCCAAGTGTGGGACCACCTCTAGAAATGTTCAGGATCAGTGTACACTCCCAGATGTGTCCCAAACTGGATTTCTAGCAGACCAAAGTACAAAGGATGCCTAGAGGATCTGTCCTATCGTGTATTAATGCTGAGAGATGCTCTTCGACTGTGCCAGTGGTCAGCATCTCACACTCCATCAGCCTCCTACAATTTTGTAGCCTTCAACACCTTGCTGGGTACTCACATTCAGGCTGGAGTCCTGTGGTTACTGTAGGGCATTGTTCTGGTTTTGCTGGCTTTCCTTATGTGTCCACGTCTTGTGTCTCCAAGATCTTATTTGAAATTATTTTTGGTTGGCTGCATTTGTCTTTATTGAGAAGGCAACATGTACCACAGTGTGACAGTGACAGCTCTTTGCATTTACATAAACATCTGCTTTGATCTGGTACTTGCATATTTCACAGGACAACTCTTAAAAAAGGGACGTAGAAACTGGGCATGAACCTCCTATGACTCCAGTTAGACAGGTTCTTCCTGGCACTAAGTAATTATAAGAATAAACTGCAAAGAATAATAAGAGAACATGCAACCTACTTTAAAGCAGATTGACAAATTGCTTTTAAATTACTTTCTCCCCTTTTTTGCTTTTAAAGGCAGAAGGTAATCCTATTATTTTGGCTTATTTCTGAAGGAGACTGGAGAGCAAAACTGGTTTTTTCTTAGAAATCAGATGTCTTGCTGGAGGACTTGTTGAAGGTCTCATGTTTATTGTGAGCTCTGACATTTTAATTGAAAGGACAAGAGTGTTCATTATTTTAAGCAAATAGGTCTTTTATCCTAATTATTTATTAGATATCAGATTAAGTAGGTTTTAAAAACAAATACTGTAAATCAGAGTGTTTTTAACAAAACTGCTTTAAATCCTTTGTTTTCTCAGTTGCTCACCTTTAACATTTTATATCCAGTGATATTATAATTACATTAGTTCTCCATTTGACGGGAGATTTAAAAAACCAGTTCTCTGTTTCAAATGTAAAAATCAAGAATTCCCCCAAGCTTATTTTGGTTAAACTCCTGGATAACACTTAAAGCTAGAAAATGGTTGGTTATTTGTCAAAGGGGAAAAAAAAAGGGGAATGGTACAGTTCTGTTGGAGTAAAAAAAAAGCAGATTTCATCAGTCTACTTGGAAAAAAGAGAAAATCACAGTACTGAATATTTTATTCAATACTATCTGCCAGGGGAAATAGGGAGAAAACTACCCTGAAGTATAATAGTTTAAAAAGATGAAACAGCAGGTTTTCTGCAATAAAATTATATCTAAAATAAAATAGAGTGGCAGAAGACAACAATAGTGAAAGCCAAACAAAAGGAGAGAACAGAAACACTGAGAGAGAGGAAGAGCCCAGCGAGCTCTTTGCTTTTCAGAATGCTGGGTACATACTCCTGACTGTCAGATCAGCTTGCTGAAAAGGGTATTCACCCTGTATCTAGGAATCAAAAAATTATATCTTTAGGAGGCCTGTGGGAATAGGAGAAATTTCTCATCTAAGGAAGTTACATCAAGTTACAGAATGTGGATATTTTTATTGCTCAGCTTGAATCCTACCAAGGGATCCTGTGCCTTCAGTATTTTGAGTGTTCCTAAGCATGCCACAGCAATAAGGGCACACTTGCGAATACTAAATGAGGGCTGAATTACCATCCCGTACACATCCTGTGCCTGAGCCAGCTCGGAAATGAAAGATCATGTCACAGATGAAGCTTGAGAACTGATTAATTTTGATAGCATATTTATAGTTCTCATTTATGGAGAACTGAAAACACCTTAAACAACTGGAATACTAAATGATACAAAAATAATGTAAATCAATGGGAACCATACACAAATTAGGACACGGTGACGGTGGAGAGGTTCGAGATGGAACTGTCTGTAGAGAAATTGCTTAATTCAATATTGAGAATGTTAAATGGTTTGCATGAGATCTGGGCCTTACTCAAATGCATGGGACTTTTACCATTGACTTAAAGTGAGGACAGGGCTTCATCCTCTTTTTGGCAGAGAAAGGAGGACCACAACATTGTGCCACACTTTGGAAAGAGGAGTATCTCATCCATTTGGAAGAACAGTGGGAATTTCAGATGAAGAGACTGCACTTACAGAAACCCTAATATGAGCAGAAAACTGGGTTAACTTGCTGTCTGCCAGGGAAAATGTCTCAGGGTACTGGAGAAATGGGACTAAAACCCTGTCTTTCCTAGAAGACAGTTCTGCAAAGAGCATGAATGAAGTGGGAAGACCTTATGAACAAAAGCAATATACAAAATTTTGGATCATGTGAATTTCACAGCCAGTTATGCTTCCATAAACTTAAGCTTTATTTTTATAATTGGGGCTGAAAACACAGTCTTGAATGCAAGATCGGAAAAGATTAAAAAATTAGAAAATGCTAAGGCAACTGCAGTTCCAATTTCCAATTCTCATCTTATCCTGACACACATAGTGAGTGCATTACCCCATTTTGATCCAATTCCATTAGATACTTGTTAGTCACATGCAGCATTGGTTCATAAAACACAGCTCTTGGATACTCACCAAAATGAGCTAATTAATCAGAGAGGACCAAGACAATTTCTCTCTGATGAATGGAGTATGTAATTTAACAAAATGAGGTAAATGGTGTAAAAACAGTGTTATAAAATGCTCAGATTCATGGTGAGAGTTTTTTCCACAAGATTGCTAGGCTGCTGTTTTTCCCCTCAGAGAATATTACCCCTCACCGTTTCCCCTAGAAGAGAGGAATGGTCACATCAAAGCAATACTCAAGGATGCAGGTCATCATGAACACAAAAGGATTGTCACTTTTGCCATGGCTATCTCAGAGGAAACGGAACCTCACCTTCAGCTGGCAGAACAGGACATAGGAACTTTTGACATCAGTGATTAGGTAAGGAGTTAAGTCTCCTTCAACATCCTCAGTAACCATCTGACCATGGTAAAGAGAGCAAGTACACTGGAGAGGTGTCATCCCACAGCCTCGTGAAAATGTCTGTGTAATTCACCCTGCTCCTGTCCCCCCCTCGAATGACATGGACTTTATTTGAGTGTATGGGATTGAAATTCCATTTTGGTGTTCCAGACATCAGGAAACAGTTGTCTGTCAGAAAGGGAGACAGTTCCATCGTCCATCGCTGGAAGGTGTTTGGTTGCTGGCTAAGTTTTCCTGTGAGTATTCCCATGAGGTCCCCAGGTAATACTGGGGACACCCCGAGTCATTACGCACAAAGCTAGAGCAGGCAAACATAAAGCCTTTCCCACAACTTCTAAACTTTCTTGGAAAGAAAGGATAAATCAGCGTGAGATTTGAAAAAAAAGAATGAAAATAATCACTCTTGATGGCAGAGTATTAATTATAACTTTGTGTGGGTGAAGTTAAAAGCCTCTCTTATGTGTGAATTGGGCGTCTTTTCTCCACGAAAGAGTACGTGTGTCTGTGTACACAGCCCTGTGAACACCCGGACGAGCAGGTCCACGGCGCTGCTATGGATTTGTGTCCTGTGATTGCCGGTCAGATGCCAGTGTCACCCCCGTGGTCGAGTAGCCGTGACACGGCTCTTCCACATTAGTCCGATTTTTCCTTCCCTGGTTAGGAACCGTCCCTCTTTTCATTTTCACGAAACCTACATAATTTTGGGACCCTGTGTGGCACAGATTTGCAGCGGGGCTGAGAAGGGCCAAGGGAGACTCAGCCCTCCCGACGGGATTCACACTTCTGGGCAGAGCAGCCGGGTGCTGGGTGGGTGCGGCCCCTGACCTGGGCTGCGGGGCTGGGTCTGCCGGGGCCAGTGGCCACACAGGGCTGACCCGGCCCCGTGGCTCGCAGGCTCCGCGCTCACGGCCCGCGCGGGAACGCGGATTCGGGGCGTGAAAAGACGCGGGGAGGGCGTGAGAGTGGGAGAGAATCGCCCGCTCGTGTTTCACCGGGCATCCCTCGGCGTGGCATCGCCTCCAGTCGGAAGCGCATCCCCGGGATCCGCGCCCGGAGCGCGCCGTGCCCGCTGCCGCGGAGAGGGAGCTGCCGGTGCGGGACAGCCGGTTCCGGACAGCCGGTCCCCGGCGTGGGCTCACGGCTCTCGCCGTTCGGGCTCCCCGGCCGCGGGCGGGGCCGCGCGGGGACACCGCCACAACTTCCCCCGAAGTTTTCTCGCCGCCTCGTCCCCGTTCGGCAGGTCGCCGCCCCGGGGCGAGGGCACCGCGGGGAACAGATCCTGCAGCCTCCCGCCGCGGCTCCTCGCTGCCCGCCGGGGCACAACCCGCCCACCGCCGGCGGCCCGGGCCCGGGGCGGGGAGCGGAGGGGCCCCGGGGCGCGCCCACCGCCCC
>VZTE01000895.1:654298-726553 GCA_013397775.1 Eulacestoma nigropectus | reverse complement strand
GGCCCCGCGTGGGCACCGCGTCCCGCCCCGGCCCCTCGTGGGCGCCGCCTCCGCCCCGGCCCCGCCGCAGGTGCGGAGCGGGGAGAGCGCGGCCGCCCCGCCGGCGCTCCCCAGAACCGGCGTTTTATAACGTAATTAATTAATCATTGACGCCCGCTCGGGAGCGGGCTGCCGCCCGAGCCGCCGGCGGAGCGGGCACGCCGCGGAGGAAGAGCCCCGGCGGCAAAATCCCCGCTGGAATGAGCGGAGAGGAGCTCGGGATGTGGCGGAGCGGGGGCTGGTGCGGGGCCGCGGGTCCGGTCCCTTGGCCGGTCAGCTGCGGGATGTGCAGCGAGTTCATTGTCAGATGTTTCACGCGCTGCTTCAGCGAGAGCTCTGGCTGCTGGAGGCACACGGTAAACTTGCCTGAATTGTGCCAGGTGGTCCCTAATTTGTGTAAATATTTTCCCCTTTTTAATTTTTTTTAACGTGCCAGAAGTCTCTGACCACGTGTGGTGGCCTCTTGGAGAATTCAGCGTGGTCTTTCCAAAAATTAGTCCTGCGTTTTTGCTATCCTCTAACTTACATGAGGGGACAAAAGCCAAATGCTGGCATTAGGGCAATATGTGAACTAAATATCAGGAAACAGAGGTTAAGGTTGTGCCTTTGGCTTGAACTATATATAGGTTTGAGATCCTCTCGACCAGAATGTCTTGGGGGATTCCAAACCCACACATTTAATTTACTTTATTTTTATCCTATTATGTTCTCTTACACCTTTTCCTTGCCTCTCCTCACCCCCCTGTGGCAAGGAATCGTTCTCCAGTTTCTGAGCTTCCTCTTGCTGCTTTCAAATGTCCAAATTCCCACTACAGATTTGTTGATTGTTGTCAAAGTGATATAATTCGAGACTATATGGATAAATAATGAATTAAAATGACATGCATGTGTCTGAATTTGATACCCGGGAGTACTGAATAGAAGTATAGGGGCAGAGGGAGAAATAGGATCTAAATGAGTATCTCCACACGTTTCTCTTCAGGATTACAAAGGGCTCATCTGCTTCTTAATTATGCAAAGTTTCACTGGAAAATAAAAGAGAAACTGTCCTTGGGGTTGGAGAAAGGAGTCTCAAAACCTGTCTGGAGCAGCACTGCCCCGCAGAGTCCAGGATGGTCAGAAACATCCATCCACGGGAAACTTGGCTCTGTCACTCTACCTGGGTGTCTCCCAAGGCAAATATTTTTGTTGTTGTCATTTTTAACCGTTTCCATACTGGTAGATCAGCTTAGCTGTGGCTTGGAGAGAACGGAGTGGAAGATCACAGTGGTCTCCCATCCTTTCTGTCAGTCAGTTGTAGTTCTGGGCTCGGTGTGGTCCTGCTCTGCCTCCAGAGCTGCTCAAGCTGCGAAGGACTGGAAGGCTTTTGAGAGCTCTGGTTGTGCTCCTGTCTGTGCTGCTACAGGCACTGTCAGGTTATGCAGACTTGTACCGGAGCAGGCACATTCACTAGTCTAGTTCAGTACCCTGATTTAATGTGTTTCTCAGTTATTTCAGTCGTACACTGGTGCATGTGAGATCAAGCTCCCAGTGTCATTCATTCCCCAGGTTTCAGCGTGGGTTATATCTACTCCTGCACTCTGTACAGAGTTCAGACAAGGTGCTTGGTGAATATGCATTTTGCCAGCGTCTCACTTCATTATCTTGCCATTCACCTTTCTGATCCAGAGAACCTGGAAGTGCGTTTGTGATAGCATTACTGCAGTTGTGGCTTAGCACACATGGCACAGGAGCAACCTCCCAGTTTTCTTCCGGTTCCATCTGTGCTGCAGTTCCTTCACCTCTGCAGGCTCTAGCTTTTCCTTCTGTGAAATGGGCACCTCTATACTCACATGTCTTTGTGAAGCAGGTTGTGGTCAGAACACAGAGCTCAGTCATTCTTACGTGGATGAATATATTTTGGCCCAGGCATTTGAGTAGGATTTGCTTCCTGGGCACATTTTAGTGTCACATATGGGGCATGTACTTATAGAAATTGTGACAATGACTTGATTCTTAGCTCTTAAAATGTTTTTTCTTTTACTTTCCTTTTTTCTTTTTCCTGACCATTGCTAATGATTCATTTAAATGCTGCCTATGGATTTGGCAGTGACTGATGGTGCTATGAAACCTGATACAGCTACTTGAGCTCAGCAAAGCTATTTAAATTGCTTATTAGCTGTGAGCTGAGCTATTTAAACTGTTGGTTTAGTTAAACTTACTAGGCAGTAAGGTAGTGTCAACTTTTACAGAAGCAATTTACATGTTTTTAAAAAAGCCTAATGCCTGTAATACAGGGGATATGAAAACAACGCTGTAAAAAAGTGACCCGGGAAAAAACTCTGATCTGATCCAGTGTCCATAAAAGTCAATGTGAAAGTTGCTGCTGTCTGAAAACCACTGTATTTTGGTCAAGCCACTGTTAAGAATCTCTCTGGACAAATGTCTACTTTAAAGGGAATTAATCTTTTCCCAAATCACCTCTTTCTTCTACCCAGCCTCTTACTTGATAGCTGCTGTTACCTCAATCTCTCAGAGCTTAAGCTTCAGCTATTTGAAAACCACAGTGTAACACATTTCCAGCTGTAGAAATCAGTGTCTGAAAATACCACCTGCTTTGTCTCTTGCTGTTGCAAGCCAAGGGCTGACACAATCAAGGAAGTGTCTCTGATGTTAGTGGGCTGTACCTACTCATCTAATAGCTGTGGTCTGATTCAGTGTGACCTCAGTTTAAGCAGTCTAAGTTAAATTTACAGTTATAAAGATGCTTGAGGTTTAGGTATTAGCTGATTTAAGAAGGTGTTGGATAGCTGTTTCATCTGTGCTTAAATTATTTTATTATTTTCATTTCTTTAGTATCTTTGTATTTCCTTATCTCTCCATAACAAATAATTTCTGTTATGAGGTGTGTGACAAGCATCCGGTTTAGATTAGACCTGTAAATCTCTTCATTGCTGCTGAAGCTGTTATTTATATTATCTGTTGGATTAAAACTCAACAGATTTAAATACTCTCAAGCATTAAAATTGTATTTTAATTCTGTTTTACAAATCATATCAAAATGACAGTCAGGCCTCTGAGTGTTAGGCATTACTGCAGAAAGCTGCACAACCATGCAGAAATGTGTGCTGTACAGGTTAATGGTGAGCTAGCTCACAGCACACCTTTCTTTTGGCTGACATGAGATGTCTTCTCTTTGCTGCTCCCTCAGGGGCTGGTGGGGTAATTTAGAGTCCCCTCCAGCTGGGATCTGTCCGTACCTCTCCAGGTGAGCTTTGAGCCTTGGGAAACTTGGGAAGTTTGGAAAAGGCGAGTTTCCAAGCCAATGAAGTAACCTCATCTTAAGGAGATTGGTCTCTGGAACAAAACTCTGTTCCCCCTGTGATACAGTGATGGAAAGGTGCAGTTTGGGCTGTGTTACTGAGGGCAGCCATATGTAATGTTTTTGTTATGCAGTGACATTTAAGAGATCGGGAAACTTTGCCTTGCTCTCCTCCCTTCTGCTGTCGCCAGTACCAATGTCCATCGGCCGACACGTGGCTTTATTTGGGGAGTAAAGGGCAAAAACTAATGCGAGGGTGAGGAAAGAAGGAGATAAACGGAGCAGATGTGATGAAGCTCATGTTATAGGAAGACAGTAATTTTGGAGGGGGTTCACTTTCTAGTACCAGCAGTACTTTAGAAACCATGGTGATAAGCTTTGCCTGGAATAGTGTTGTTGCAGAGGAAATTCACCTTGGCTTTCGTCCAGCTCCCGCTGAAATCCATGGGAGTCTTGCACCAGCTCCCTCCAAAGTTTGGCCAGGCCATCTGTCTGCGAGGGAAGGGGGGACCCTGGGAGTGGCAGGCAGAGAATGGCACCTGGCTGTCACTGCAGTCTGGGGTCCCTCAAAGCAGGGCTGGGACGAGAGTGTGCCTGGAGACAGCTGAGTTGTTACTGTGAGCTCAGGGACTCTTTTTTTGAGATTTTAAGGTCAGCAGCTTCAGTTCGGTCCCCAGCATAGCTCAGGGGGGCAGATTATACCCAGCTGGTGGTGGTTTTGGTGTTCAAGGAAAGGGAGTGAGATCTGATAGATGCTGAGGCTGTTCATCTTGTGGTTTTTGAAGCAGCTGGCTGGGGGGTGCTTGATTCTTCACAGCCTTGGTTCCTGACATAGCTATTTCCATTTTGCAGGGTAGATATAAATGGGTGTTGTTCTGGCTTGGAGAATTCTGTCTCTGTACTGGTACAGGTGTCTGTACAAAAGCCAGTGGAAAAGTCAGGTCCAGAGAACCTTGTGTTCTGGAGCAGTATTTGGGTTCACTGAAATGATGGGCAAGCTCCACTGACCTCAATAGTAGGTAGTCCTTTGCTAATGTTGAGCTCATTTATATAAGGTTAGAGAAGCAGGGAGCTTGGTGGGGTGGGTGAAAGAGAGAAAAAAGAAGACCAGATAGCTCGATCCTCATAAAGATTTGTGCGTGCTTAGAGTTTAGGTGTGGTTGTATGCAGGTGAGTGAACAAACCTGTAACAGTGTTTTGTCCAAGTGACTTCGCCTCTCACAGCTATGTGAGGAGTTCCCTGCAGACAGGTGCACATGAATGTAGCTGAATTTTAAAGGGTCTGCTACAGTTAAGTTCACCAAATTACGAGAGGAGAAATCTGCCAGTACC
This sequence comes from Eulacestoma nigropectus, assembly GCA_013397775.1. Lineage (NCBI taxonomy): Eukaryota > Metazoa > Chordata > Aves > Passeriformes > Eulacestoma > Eulacestoma nigropectus. The sequence continues at coordinate 721,881 of VZTE01000895.1, read as the reverse complement.
ACAACTAGTTTGAGCGCTCTGCTGCAAATTTCTCGGACATTTGCTCTTGTAGACTATGCTGTAGAAAGAGTGAACAGAAAGACAACTTAATATCAAGAGTCATCACAGTCAAGTTGCTTTCAGCTGCTAACTTAATTAATTGCCACTGTTAATTTGATTATCACTTGAGGAAAATCTTATAAATAAAATATTCTCCACAAAGTTGGGATGTCCCTCAAGACCTTCTTTCTATTTGAAAAGAGAATGGTGAGTAGGTCTCCTGATAACAAAGGCATAATTTGAAATGTTAAAAAGAATTATTTGATGTTTAGCTTCTTTAAACCGAAACCTTTTTAACTGATCCAAGATCTGATGAAGTGTCTCAAACTGTTCAAACATATTCCCAGCATGACTGAAACAGGCAGAGAAGGACAGTGAGTTTGCTGAGAACCCAAGAGCAAGGGCATCAGCCTGGTTTTGCATCTAGATTTTCTGCAGTGCTGTGTATTCATGTTATTCATTCATTTGGCTCTGTTATTGCAGTGCCTAAGATAAATAGCCTCACCCATGAACATACACTTAGGGACACGTAAGCATTTTGAATCAGCTGTTGGCTTTCCTGTTGACTTTGTGGTAGGGTGTGTGCAGAGTGGGAAGGTCCTCATTCCTCAAGGTTGCTACATGGTCAGATCTCTGTCTGCTCTCACCTTGAATGCTCCCCATCGCCTTTTGCACTCCGTGCACTGCAAGTACAGCGTGACTTGTTTATCCTGTGGTTTGGTCGTGGCTCTTTAGGATGTAAATGTGCTCAGAGGAACGTGTTTCAACTATGTTTCTCTGATAATTCAGCTGTACACTGTAAACAGCTGATGATCCTGTTCTTAAACCTCAGAATGTGACAAGGGCACTGCCTTCAAACGAAGACAGGAAGTGTTTAAGCTTGAGCATTAAAGAAGTCCTTTTAATGGCAAGAGCAATGAGGCAGGGAACAGACAATTAGTATCTGGGAAGGTTGCTGCTGCGCCAGAGCCACGCACCACCCAGCACAGGTTAGGCATGGTGTGAGTAGGGCTTGTGTAATACACACTCATGCAAAATGCACAAGATGAGATTGGATGGTGCAGTTGATCTTTGATTGTATTTTTGGTGACACATCCTAGCTGCTCTCTGCCTGTTTGTAAGAGGAATCTGCCCGCTGCCGCCGGCTCGGGTGCTCTGTGCTGAGCTCATGGGTGACACGAGGAGCTGGCTGCTTACTCCTCATTGACGTAGCACCTATTAGAGGCTGCTGGACCCTCTGCATCACTTGGAATTGCTTCGTAATGGTAATTTTGCCACCGGGGTCAGGATTAAAATGAAGATAATATTTTAAATAAGTGATGCTCGAGGCGTTTTAGGATTTGTTTAAAAAAAAAATGGATGTTGCTGGCTGACATCAGCAAGCGGGACAGCCTGCTTAATGACTCATAGGGGAGCAGGAGCTCTGCTGTGTAGGTGTTGTAGGATTTGTGGGCTTCATGTATGAAGGCTAGCAAGAGCTTTAGCTGCAAAACAGCAGTGGCTTTATCATGGAGCAAGAGCGGGCAGATTTGAGACAGGGGAACGAGGGAAAAGAGGGTGATGGAGGTGTGAGCAGCAGTGAGTGCTGCTTACTGTGCAAAGTTGTTCCCTTCAGTGGCACCCCATCCTCCTTTCCTGCCTCCTCCGTGCGCTGATCCCGTTTTATTTATTTGACGTGGCTTATCAAAATGCAAGATTGTAAGAATTCCTGAAGGGACAAACTGTTTCCTTCCCATCTGGAAGTTTCACTGCAGCCTACAGGATTTAGAAACTCGAACCCTTCTGCGATTCAAAAAGAAAATTTCTGTGGAAGTTGCACTTTTCTGCCTATGCATCAAGAGGCCTGGGAGAGCCCTCCAGAGCTGCCAGTGTTGTTCCCCATTAGCATTTTCATTATAATAATAATAATAATCCTGCAACTGCATTCTTATCAGGCAGCGTTTAGTACTTCAGTGCAGCAAGACAGCAAAGGCCTCTGTGGAATACATTTAAAAATATGTAGCCAGCTTGTAAAGTATTTTTTCCTAAAGCTTCTTCTGCTTGTACTGAAGATCCTTCCTTGTGGAACTGTGAAATGGTGCCGTATGAGTACTTACTGAATAAATACTTGTTGTTTGCTTAACACTTTGCCGTAGATTCTCCTCTGATATGGAATCACTGTATTTCTTGGGGGGGAGAAAAAATACAAAATTTTAATCTTGCTTGGCTCTGAAGGGAAATCTTGATTTTATATGTGGAGGTGTGAGCATCTTATTTTTAGTATTCAATTACTTACTGTTTAATCCCTGAAAGAGGGACAGTGTGTAGCCAGAGCTGGGGAGTATTCAAAGCTTTTCCTTTTGAAAGGTAGTACTTCAAGGTGCACAGTGTCTTTCCTCATGTTAATTATGTTGCAATGGCTGAGTCAAGTTCTCTGCTGTTGGTGAGTTGCTCTGTAATCTGTAACAGCAGCACTTCGTTGTTGCCTTTGTTTCATTCCCTGGTTTTATCAGGGTTTTGTATTCCAGCTTCCCACTATGAATCTGTGGCACACATCTAACCTGCTCTCTCTGCAGTTGTTTGTGGGAACATGTGATCTGTTTTGTGGTGCTGAAAATGTTCTATAAGAACATTTGGAAAAAGCTGGAGAAGCTCTCTGAGATGAGAAGTGCAGAATGTCCCCAGACAGCTCTCAGGGCTGTGCTGGGGCACCGAGCTGCTTGGAGGATGCGTGGGAAATGTGGGGAGAGTCTGACACGTTTTTATCATTTATTTCAGAGATGGTGGTGTCTAAAGATGAGGCAGGAGCTCCATTCTGGTGGGTAGTTCAGACACTGGTGCAGAGATGGCAACAGCGGTGTTGGGCCTGTGTCCCCCAACCACCCCAAGTCCTACAAATCACACAGATAAGTTTGTATGAATTACAGATTTAGAACTTGTTCCATGCCTCCAAGTGGCAGATTTGGCTTGCAGAGAGTTGATGACAATTGCCCTTGGAGGTTCCTACCTTTTGGGATAGAGCAGTTTCTGGCATGCAGGGTGATGTGATGCCAATCCTGAAGGTGATGTCGTCAGTCCCTATTAGCTTAACTTCTTCCCAGCGCTGTCAGTTTGGATTATTCTGGTGTCCCTCCATAAGCACACTTCCACTGTGTAGCATGTCCTGACGTGGAAGTGGGATTTCACAACTTGAGAGCCACAAGGTGGTCAGTTTAATCTCATTCCACCTTTATACAAAAGAGGAGGTCTAGCCCCTTCACCCTCTCTCTTAAACCCTTACATAGCATATATGCACTTCCCTTTTTTCCCTTTTTTTTTTTTTTCCTCTCTTAATATTTCTTGGGATGAGTCTGTATCTTGTGTGGTCTGTACACAGGATGTACCTAAGCACTGCCCCTCTGGGTAAAGTCCTTACTTCTTACACCCTCATGTGGTCCAAACCCCTGATAAAAAAACCCCAAAGCTGAAATACTTGTCCCTGACCTGCCAGGAGGTTTCTGCCCAGACAGGGCAGAATGTGGGCAGTGCTCGTGGGCACAGTGTACAGCAAAGGCACAGCTGTTGCCCTTGGGTGTACAAGGAGGAGATAAAACAATCTTTGTACTCAGTTCATGTTAAATTCAGTGATTGTCATAATAATCCCCTCTCCTCCAGCTGCGATAGGGACCAATTTTTTCTTTTATGAAATAATAAAGGCAATTTAATTGCCTAAGACTTTACAGCACACAGGTGAATGAGAGCTCTCTCTTTTCATGATTATTTTATGCTTGACAGCTGTTTGTCACTTATGTAGTCCATTACAAGAGAGAGCTGATTTTCTATTGCCTGTTGTTTATAGAGTTGTTCCTCATAAACTTGTATTTAAAGTGTCTTCTAAAAATGCTCATTCATAAAAATCACTCTAATTTGGTTTATGGTCCTTTCCAAGAAGAACAGAAACTGGCTTGACTGAGAACAGGGATCTGTCACTTCACTACACCCACCTAAATTCAAGGGAATGGAGTTAAAAGCTTGAGTCTGTAATCTCAGTTACAATGAAACACAATAACTGTGAAGCAAGGACCAGATCCCACGCTCCGGTGAGGGAATTGTTGGTTTAGGAGTTATTTGGGGTAAATGGGGAGGCTGCTCATCTCCTCCCAGGCAGATCCAGAAGTCTGTATGTGCCCATGCTTCCCTGGGGAACTTTTCTTTGCCCTCTGTGCCTCTTTGACCTTCCTGTGTGCTTTGGAGCAGGGGAATGGATGTTTGTGCACAGTGTGAAATTCCACTTTGTCTTTTGAGAGCTCCAAAGGACGAAGAATGTCTTTAAAGTTTCCATGTCATCCTCCAAGGCTTTCCCCAGACAGAAGGTTCTGAGCATGTGTTTTCTGAGACCTTCAAAATTGCATATTGTGGGAAATGCATCAGCTTTCAGGGACATGGTTGTGGGCAGCCTGATGCTCCCAGCAATCTCTCTCACTCTGCTTTGCCTCCCCAGACTTTTCTGCAAAGCCTGTGGTTTTGCAGAGGGCTGTAGGGACAACTTCCTTCATCAGCTGGACCCGAGCCTGGGGTAAACACCTCTCCTGTGGTTGTGGTTACCTGCTTTTCCCTCTACAGGGAAGGTGTGCTCTGAATTTTTCAGCTGCAAAGTAATAATCCTGCACACGTATTGTTCAGATCTTTGCAAGAACTTTTCTCCATTGAGTTAGAAATTAGCATTTCAAATTCTATGGGGGAGAAGTTGCCAAAGTTTTTTTATATTTTAAGCTTAGAGTTTGGAACGGAATCAAAATATCTAATCCACTTTGCATTCCCTGCTTGGTCTTTCCTCCCTGCCGTATGAATTGGCATCCTTGTCCTTTGGAGGGAGAGCAATATTGTGCAACTCTATAGGGCTTCTCTTGTGAAATATCAAAGTAATATTGCAGTGATTTCCAACACCCTTCCCAGTAACTGTTAAATTAGCCCAAGTGACATGAGGTTGTACTGGAAAGAGTTCATGCTCATCAGCTGCTTTACAGGATGACCTCTGAATTATTGGCCAGAAGACAAAACAGACACGCAGCGGCTGGGAACGATTTGGGCTGGGTCAGTGCTGTCTGTTATTCCATGAAAGAACAGCTGATTCCCGTGGGTTAAACAGGTGGTCCGAACTTCCCACCTTGGAGTTAAGGTGCTTTCCCCTCCTCTTTCTTTTCTTTTCCCATCTCCTTTTTGGCACTTCTCCTTCCCCTGTAGTGACGTTGGAGCGGCTGCTGCTGCCTGGGGGGACGGCCTGGCCGGAGCCCAGGGTGGCAGCAGCTCCAGGCCCGGGTCAGCATTGGCTGGGAGGCACATGGAAAAACACAGGGCTAGTCTGTGTTGTCTAGGGAGAAATGGGCAACTGAAATGCTCTTCTGCTGCCTTTCAGGGGTAGTAAACCTTCCTAAAAAAACCCCTGTGTTTAGGGAGACCTGCAGAAGAGGCCTTGCAAATCAAATGGATTTAATTCTTTGGGTGCGAAAGTGTGAATGTGTGAAAGGCACAGTAAGAATTTCTCACCAGTTGGCACCTTGTCCTCAGTGGCTGAGCGAGTACTTGATCCATTCTGCATACCAACACCAGGCATTAATTTTAGATCACAGGGATTATGAAGAGTGCAGTTTCCAGCTCTTGACTTGCTGTATTTTACATATGGCAAATAGGGGAAACTGTTACATGAACTTTTTTCTCCCCCAGCAAGGGAGGTGGCTGTTTCCACGAGCAAGGACTTTCCTATCATGAAAGTGCATGCAAAACAAATTACTGCAGAATACAAAACATTATTTGCAATCCTATTTTAAAACAAATAAACGTTCATAATTCTGTTCTGAAAGTGGAGCAAAAAAATCATTCAACTTGTGTAATATGGGTTTATTATTCTAGCATAACCATCTGTGGAGAATTTGAGCTGATTTTGCTCGCATTTGTTTGGTATAAATAAGCAGTAACTCGGAGCAGAAGAGGATTGGGTCTCCTGCATGTATTCTCCCTTTGTTCTGAAGGGTGAGTTCACTGCTGCACGAATCTCACAGAAGGTTCAAAGCCCCACAGCAGAAGCATTAGTAAAGGATGCAGCCCCGAGCGCGCTGTGTCATCGGGGACGTGTAGCAGCCCCGTGTGTTTGAGGCGCAGTTGGTGAACACGCCGAGCCGCGCGCTCGGCGCTGAGGCAGCGCTGCAGGACCTCGCAGTGCTTGCGGAGCTGGCAGTGAGCAGGGCGAGCCTCCGGTCACTGTTTGGCTGGTTTGATTTGTTTCACAGCATTGCTGGGGCGCAGTTCTGTCCCCTCCCAGTTGGTTCCTCTTTTGGGAGCAGGCGTGGGGGATAGCAAAGCGCGTTTAGTGCGTGTATAGTCATAGAATGGTTTGGGTTGGAAGGCACCTTAAGGATCATCTAGTTCTAACCTCTCTGTCATGGGCAGGGACACCTTCCACCAGACAAGGTTGCTCAAAGCCTCATCCAACCTGGCCTTGAACACGTTCAGGGATGGGGCATCCACAATCTCTGGGCAACCTGTTCCAGTGCCTCACCAACCTCACAGGGAAGAATTTCTTCCTATTATCTAATCTAAACTTGCCCTCTTTCAGTTTAAAGCCATCCCCCCTTGTTCTTTCACTACATGTCCTTGTAAAAAAATCCTTCTCCAGCTCTCCTGTAGCCCCTTTAGGTACTGGAAGGCTGAAAACCCCAACTCTCCCAGCCTGTCTCCAGATGAGAGGTGCTCCCTCCCTCTAATCATCTGTGTGTCCTCCTCTGGGCTTGCTCCAACAGCTTCATGCCCTTCTTACACTGAGGGACCCAGACCTGGATGCAGTTCTCCAGGTGGGTCTCATGAGAGCAGGTTAGAGGGGGAAAATCACCTCCCTTGACCTGTTCTTGGGATGCAGCCCAGAGTATGGTTGGCTTTTTGGGCTGCAGGTGCACATTGCTGAGTCAGTCCTACTCCAGAGGTCCTGTGTTCAGGGTTTGGGCAATCCTCTGCTGGATTTGGAGAGGGCAGGGCTGGCTGTGTGGCCACCTTTAAAAGCAGGACAATATACTTCAGTATCGAGACAAGAGAAGGAGTGAGAAATACCAGGAAAGGGAAGCGAATGTCTCAGTGCCGCCAGCTCCTTGGGCAGCTGGCGGAGAGTGGCACTGAACAGGGGCCGTGCAGAGCAGCTGAAGTGAGGCACAGTGTGCCCTGTGCTCACAAAGCCCTGAGCTCCAGCTGAGGGCCCAGCACACGGCCGGCTCCGTCGATAACCGCGATACCCGCGGGCCCTGGAGCCGGCACGGAACGGGAATCCTGGGAGAGAGCCCAGCCCCCGTGTGCCGGCCCAGCCGAGCCCATTGTTTTTATCCCCGTCCCTGGAAAAATTATTTTAGATCATCTCACCGTTTTAAACATTTGGTAAGTGTTAATATACTTTCAGCTCAGTGGAAATAATCACCATATGGCTGTAAGATTTGCCATCTGTCCAGAGACGCTGGAATACAATTAGTCCGTGTAGTCCATTTATCAATCCATAAGTGACAATATTCACAGTCCTGGCAACTTGGGCTGCTGACAGAATCAGCACTTGCATAGGCCTACCTGTCTGCCCTTGTTACATCAATATATAAATGAGATGGAAAAAACCCCATCATTCAGCTGTGTCCTTCACCCTTGACAGAAAGGAAAAAAGTCTATATTAGTGTAAATGAGACTGAGGAAATGGTATGCCTTAATTCTTGTAGCACTAATTGGATTTTTTAATGTCTAGTAGACCTTAATTTCATAAGGCAAAGCCAGATTTATGTGCAGTCTTTCAATCAAGAAATACCAGCAGGACAGAGTATATCACAGACAAAAAAAAAAATACGATGTCCTCTCCTGTTGTATTAATTTCCAAGGCACAAAAAGCTAAATACTACAAACATGAGAAAAGTCATCAATAGCATTATATGGGTAAGAATTTATTTCCAGGGTTTCTTGTTTGACTTCAGAAAAGCGAGAAGAGAGTTTTTCAGCAGAGTGAATATATTTTTTTAAAAGGTCAAGGTCTTTTGGTTTTAAAGCTATTAATGATCTGACATTATAAGGGTTCTGACTTTTGGCTGCTCCTGCCAATCTCTCCCCTGGCCTGTGTCCTAGCATGCCCCCTCAGGACTGTCGCCTCCTTAAAACTGGGGTTAGATTTGGAATAGCTAATGCATAGCCAGAAAATAATTTGAATGTTTTATTTGGTTTTGCATATTACCCAAACTCATCTTGCATAATAAGTTTATAAAAGGCATGTGTGCTGTGTTTTGTTTATTCTACAAATTTTCAGCCAGCCCACACTAATTTTTGAGACTCTGCTGACAGGGAAATGTAATTTTTTTGGCGTATTTGCTCTATAGCTGTAGTTACGGAACCTGCATAGCTTGAAAAATGCTGATACTTGAAATGAAATCCTTCCATACCCCACACTTCGTGTAACCTGTATGTAAGCTACAATGTTGGAGGCATTGACACGCAGAAATGAGAAGTGCCAAGGGAACAGGTCTGTAGGGATCAGAAACAGGTGGCTATTGAGGTTCAGGAGTTTCTGTGCTAAGTTTCTCCCAACATTACCTACAAATATCTATACTTTGCAGTGTTAGCAGGTTGCAGGGGTTTCGTTTTGTGGGGTTTGTGGCAAGGGAAGTGGTGGGTTTTTGTTTTGTAAGTACTGTATTGCTCACGAATAACCTGTTGGTGAAGTTTTTCAGGTTAGTAGTTCTCTCTGAAACTCAGGAGATTGCCAGAGGAGCCTCGCTTTTGCGCTGGGGCCGCTGACAGCTTTTTATACCAACAAATAATGTACATATCTGAGATCTGTACTGTAAATCTGATGGCTACAGATGGTGTTATATTTTTAAAGATCAAAGGGAATAATGTCAGCTTCTAAATGTTTGAAATTTCCTTTGTATTTTTAACTTGAAGCAGAAGAAATGTGTCATTCTTTTATCTTATTGGCTACTAGCAGCCACACGGGTGCCAGGAGCCGTGTCCCCCAGTTCCCGAGAGAGCTGCTGCCTGCGTGCAAGCAGCAGCCAAGGCACTCTGCCTGTTGATCCCATTAGTCCATTAAAACCACCAGAAAATGAGAATCTGCTTCTTTTCAGATTGTCTAATATTATCTGCATGGAGTGGGGGCTGAGGCTGGCTTTAGCCATGCCTCTTTGTGCCCAGCACCTTGCCCTTGCCTGACTGCAGCTGTGGGGTCCCTGGCTGTGAGCACGGGGGCTGTGCTTGCACTGGAACCTCTCTTTCCTATTTTTAATGCACTGCCTTTGGTGCTCTTGACTACATTTGGTGATTTTTGCCTTCTAGGTGTTTTGCTCTAGAAGGAGGCTGGTAGGATCCAATCCATTTAGACATGGCAGCGCAGTTGCTAGCCTGGTGCTGTTCTCAGCACGGGCAAGTCAATACGTGCACTGAAAACCCAGTGTGGGCATTGCTTTGCATCTTCCTAGTCTCTTACAGAGCAAATTGCTTATCCTTTAGTTGCTTTTAATTTTTACATCCTTAAGTTTCATTAAAGACTTGCGGCCTTGTATTAAACCATCTGTTGGTGCCCTTTTCCTTGCAGTCTCGTGGAGTGCTCCGAGCCGAGGGTGTTGTTATCCCAGGTGCTCTGGCAGCAGCCCGGGTGGCAGCGTGTCCCCAGCACAGGGCACAGCCGTGTCCTGCCCGTGCTGCTGGCACGTGGTGGTGGCCACCGGGACAGGCAAAGCCCTGTCGTTTGCTTCTGACCTTACAGCTGGTGGAATTCCTTGTTTGATCCTTCAGGCAGTAGATCAAAAAGAGTTATACAACTTGTTCTTTAAACTGAACTGATTGGCTTTTTTTTTTTTTTTTTTTTTTTTTTCCTCTCCCCTAGTGTAAGTGGAAGAAAAGCCTCAGGGGAGAGCATCTGAATAGGGCATGGGAAAGCATATCGATAATTGCATGCATGGATTAGTGCACAAAAGTACTCCCCTCCAAGAATCTGCTTAGTGCTGTGGCGTTTGAAATAATGGAGTGTTTAATCATATTATTTTGCAATAGTGAGGCTTTGATTACACCACTGATTGAAATCAACTTTTCAGATTGCTTTGTGTGAAGACATCCTCGTCAGCCATGCAAATTCCTATAGCATGGGAGGAGAAAAAGTCATAAAGATGCTTCCCTGGTGGTGTCAGTGGGTTTTACATGCACGCACGTGGTCTTTCCCTCCAGTCTTCTGTTTGTAGGTACCATGTGTTTTGATCATATATCCTCTGACATTTAATCTCTTCATTTTGTAAACAGACACCAGATAGCCCGTACAACCTCAAAGTACCCCAAGCCTTCTGCCATGCAGAAGTACAAAGGATTTAAAGTAGTAATAAAGACTCCACTACTGCATTAAAGGAATTTTCTGCTTGTTTCTAACTGCAAAATAAATTCCTTCCCAAGGCCAGCTGCATGGGGTAGACTTTGGTCAATGCAGGCATGTCCATGATCCAGAGCTGGGGATTTGGGACATCCTCTTGTGCCCTTGGTCTGTGCCAGGATGGAGACTGCAGGGAAGGCACCGGGAGGGAAAGTGCTCCTGCTCCTACAGAGCTGCTCTCTCCATCCCACTTTCAATTTACAATGCATCTCTCCCTGAAATATTACAGTGCGAACACTGTGCCACAGAGGAGGCTGTGCTGAAAGCATTAACTCCACTGGAGCTGGGGTGAACAAAGAGGATGTGATTTTTAACCAATCCAGAGCAATAGGATGGCTTTGGGGGGCTGTTTGTGTGCTGATCCAGCTTCGTTTGTCACGAGGGCGGGAGGGGTGCTGGGTGTGAACAGAGTACAAGGGTTTTTTCCGATTTGTGGAGTTTGACTTCACGCCTTTGCAAATGTGGTAACATTACTGAGGTGCAGGTTTATGGATCCCCTTTCAATGTCTTCTCAGAAAAGACCTCTGAAATGATCAGTTACACAACCAGTTTAACACACATGTGCCTCAACTTGTTTTTTTTTTTCTGATAAGTAACCTTACCTATGGAGGACTAGTCCAGGGTCCTCTCAGTTCCTGTCGCTTGTGTGTGAATGTTTATTCACAGTGTCTTGAAAGGTTAATAGACCTCTGGAGATGGCTCCAAAATAAAGTGTGAGCTTTCTTAGTGCCCAAGTTAAGGTTTTTAATTTGGATATTGGCTTCATAAAGGCGCAGTGGTGTTGTGAGATGTCACAGATGTTAAAATGATTTTCGTACTGAGAGCTTTTGTCCCCAAGATTTATTCTTTTGGATTTACTCAGCAGCAAATGAAAAATGAGTTTAATTGATGTCTGTGCTTTTAACAGACAATTCTTTAGCTAGCTAGTTTTATTCTAATTTTTTTCCTGTCTAAGTAACTGGAACTATTATGTTTCCTACAAATGAAAGAAGCACTTTTGCTAATTATATTCTGTTGAAATAATAGTGCCTGTAAATGAAGGCAGCTAAAAAGATGGATTTTTTGCACAAATTTCATATATGTGTGCAGGTGAGTTGATATCAAATCTAATATCAAGTGGGCACCAGAGAATCATGACTGGATATTTGAACGAGTTGCATGGCCTTGCTCTTGATTAACACTGCTGCCAGATTCAGCACTTCAGTCTCATCGTGAGGAGACTGGTCTGCCTGTAAAACAGGAATTTCAAGACTGAAATGAAGGACTTTGAGTAAATTTTGCTTTTAAAATAGCTGTTTCTCATTCTCTCTCTTTTAGGGGCAATGTAATTTTTGTCCTAGCCGCCTGGGTTTTCCAGAAGTCATTCCCTGTACCTTCCCCCCTTTTGGAAGGGAATGCCACCTGGGAGCACAGGGCTTGACCGCCGAGTACTGACAGTGGCACTTTCAGGGGTGCCTGCGTGCTTTTTTTTTTTTTTACAGAGAGAATAAAGAGCAGCAAAACCTGGGTGCAGCTGCCCCCCTGCTAGCCCAGCCCAGCCCGTCGCTCTGGGCCACTTCTCCCATCCCTGTTTACAACTGATAGTAAAGCCTCCTTCTCGCTCAGCCCTGCATTGCTCAGGGTTGTGTCTCCATCCTTACGAGTGATTTTTGCTGGGGAAATAACTGTGAGGAGGAAGGACTGTTGGTGCTGCAGGACCAGTGGGAGCTGCAGGCGGGTGGTTTGCAGGCACCCCATCCCACCTTCCTCCACAGTGTGGAGGAGCAGCTGTCAAATGCCCTCAGAGCCTCTCTCTGCCCTGTGCAGACAATTAATTCTTATAATCATCTGTTTGGTGGAGTGGTGAATATTCAGCTGTCAATTCAGCCTTTTGAATTCACATAGTCACAAACTTCCCTGGGTAGATGTGGTATAAAACTGCCCTGCAATGACAGTGATAGCAAAGCTGCAGAGAGGAAACGAGGTGATTAATTTTGTTTCCGGGCTTGCTCGTGGCTCTGTTATCCTGGGATGCCATCTCTCTCTCCATGGCCGTCTCCTCAGGTGTAAAATGGAGCCATTACCCACCTGCTCTCCTCGTGCTAAGTTCTGCACCCTTGCAAGTTGAAACAGGCTCTCATTTGCTCCTGCTGGTTGTGTACACTGGCAGCCGGCACCAGAACCTGCCTGTGGCAGCCAACGAGATCTGAGTGACCTGGATTAATTAGCATATGGCAATTTGGGAAGGGAATAAGCTGCCTGCTCACGTAATGCCAGCTTGCTGCTACCACGTCCAGAAAATGCACAGATTTAGTGTCTGCCTCTCCCCAGCTCTGCGTGTTGCCCGTGCTGAGTGGGCCCAGGCTGCTGTCCTCGTCCCTGACCCCAGCCATGAGCTGGGCAGTGATGGGTATTGAGGTGACAGCATCTCAGGCACTGGGCTGAGACAGCTGAATTTGCTGTGTTTGTGGCACAGGGGGTGCGCTTGTCTTGACTGGAGTGTGTGCAGTGAGGTCAGAAGGGGTCCTCTGACTTCATCCTCGGTCGTCATTAAGCTAATTTGTGTGGTTCTCTTTTTTTCTGAAAAGAATTGATCCAGGATGGCACAAGTGTTGAATGCATAGAGGCAACAGGTTGGAGGATAATGAACTCTAATTTTTGCTTGGAGCAGAGATTAATCTTGTGTATAAACTGCAACTGCTGTGCTCGTTGCTGTGTGTGACACCGTGAACTGCAACTTCTCCCCGCAGCAGTTCTGACTTCCTCAGAGGCCTGCCTTTACTTCAGTTTTGGGGAGAGGTGTTGGTTGTTTTTTAAAGTTTGAGATGTGCATGTACACACAAGCGAGTACACTTGTGGGAGTGGTGGGAACAGCACTCTTCTTTTTAGCAACATTGCTTGTTTTTGAATGATCATAAATAAATACAAATGGCACTCCAAACTACAGTATATGTACATAGAGGATTAATTTGTTTGATTGCACCGTCAGGCAGCAGTAGCGATGTTCAATCCAAACAACTATTGTCACCAATTTTGTCATGTTGTATTCAGCAAATACCATTTTTTGTATTGTGACCAGTGATGAGGGATACGTCACAAAGTAGGATCTTGCATTTGTATCTACTCATCTTTCTTGAGAGATCCTCATTATCTAATACTTGTTACAGCAAATCACTGCAGATCTGCTGGCACTGCCAGGTAGTGTAAACTCAGCGTGTGCACGATGCGGGTCTGTAGCAGGAAGCACCACGTTCCAAAACCTCTGCGCTGATGTCTGCAGGTGTGTGCATCCTCCACCAAATGGCAGATAGAGGAGGACGTGTGCTTTTAAAAAATATTTTTATTTCAATTGATAAAGCAGACAGTTAATGCAAAGTTGTCTACCGTTAGTGTGGGGAGAGCACAGACAATCCTGTGCTGAAATCTAGGAATCCTTATCCCAGAAATTTTAAGCAATCTGCTAGTGAAAGTTTTTAAAAATGTGTAATTAGTGGTTTTCCCTCTGGTGGAGTACCAGAGCTGTTGTCACAAATATACTTGATGTTCCAGATCCTACAAAAATTATTTTGTCCCAGTTGCTTCATGGTCAGTGCATCCACCTGACGTGCCCTGGGCCCTTCGTGCCTTTAAACGCGTTTGGGCGCTGGTCCCGCAGGCACCCACGTGAGGCACCCTGTTGTGTTCCCTACCAAGAAGGATTGCTCCAGTATGGAAGTGTTCCCTCAGCAGTGCCTTGTCCGGAGCTGGAGCTGGCTCCACGTGGCCCCACACACGGATCCAGGATCCGTGGCTCTCCCGGAGGCCGCCCAGNTCCAGTATGGAAGTGTTCCCTCAGCAGTGCCTTGTCCGGAGCTGGAGCTGGCTCCACGTGGCCCCACACACGGATCCAGGATCCGTGGCTCTCCCGGAGCTCGCCCAGCCAGAGCTCGCTGCGTCGCAGCTCCGTCGGCCACCAACATCCCCCAGCCCGTGGGATGCTGGCTGCCAGTCAGCAAAGGACTCTTTACAGCTCAAGTGATTTAAATCGCTGGTTGTGCTCATGATTTGAGTGATAAACAAGGAAATTTGAATGAAATAATTTGAACTTTTCCTAAGTGAGAGCTAATTCCCGTTGATTAGGAAGAGTAGTACAAAACACATGGCTTTGCAGCTAGTCACACACTTGTAAAATTTGGCATGGTTATATATTAACCAGGGAGTGATACTGTATCTCACACAGCTGTGGAGTGCTTAGTTAGCTCCAGAATCTTGTGGTTTGCTTTTTAAATTCTTCAGAAAAGGTTAATGACATTAAGGGAGAGTGGCTGTTTTTTAACTTGAGATTTGGCTCATGTGAAGCAAGGACAGAAATTAAAGGTCGACTAAAATGTGTAAAACCATGACTTGAAAATTGCAATTATATTTATAAAACATGCCTGCCATATTTAATAGTAAAAAAGCATCTTCTATCTTAAATTATATTACCGAATAAAGAATTATTAGGTGTGATTTTCTGCTTTTCATGTTCTACTTTACAAGCAGCTTTACTCTGAGCACTGGATGTTACTGTCAAATTGATTTTTAAACAGTTGGGGTTTTTTTAAGAGTATTTAATCAATCATTAACGACTTTGTTTAAAATTCATGAGATTTTAAACATTCATAAATTCTCTTTGCCTTCGTGTGCGGGTCCAAGCCCGGCTGGCAGCGCTGCTGCTCCTGCCTCCCCGGGCAAGCCAGGAGCCTCACGGAAGGACCAGCTCCCAGGGCTCAAACCACGCAGCATGTGCTGCAGGAGTTTCAAGTTAGCGTTGCTGTTGTTTTATCATAAAAGCTGATCCATCTCTGATAAAATGGAAAGGAAGGGAACCCTGGGAAATGAAGTCATTCCTCTGCCAGTAAAGTGCTTTCTTGGACGTCAGAAGTTACAAGTGAGTAAGACAGAATAATCGTTCTCAGTTGGGAGCTCTGTAGGGCCATGGTAAAGTGTTTTAAAAGTACCTAACTTAGCATTTCACTTGGAAGTTGAGCGCCACAGTTTCACAGTTGCCTGTGTGTGCTTCAGTGTTCAGAGGAGTTTGGGATGCAGTGCACGTTTCCCCCGTGTTAAAGCTGTGCCACTGGAGTTTGTCAGTGCTGTTGGCTTTGCCATCCCGCTGTGGTGTGGGGGGAAGTGATGGCACCAGCTCCTGGTGCTGAATCGTGGGCTCTGCCCATGGGTTTGGGCTCCCTGGGGCCAGAGCTGAGCACAGAACTGCAGCAGGGCAGACCCGGCCACAGAAATGCATCTTCTTTTCTTAATTATTATATGGCAACACCAGGAAATCCAGGAGGTTGTGTTCTAGGGGCACTTCCTCTTCCTCAGGGAGTCAAAAATCAGTCCAGGGGCTTTGCTGACCTGTAGAGCCACCTGTGGCAGAAAGGCCAGACCATGTGGAGCTTCCAACTGGCCCATCCAAATCTGGGTCCCAAGTAAAGGTCAACAGATCAGCAACCTCAAATGATTTTAAAATGTTTAAGTTTGCACGTTGCGTTTTCTTATTTCTAATAATTTACCAACTAGCACGTTGTCACTGTGAGGCAGAAAGACAAAATGCAGGTGGGCTTTTTTGTTGTTGATAATCGTAGGATTAGAAACAGAGGTTTTGCCTTTACTTCTTAATAAAAGAAAGAATGGATAGATGGATATTTCCAGCCCTGAGCTTCACTATCCGTTGATTTATCCACTTGGATATATATATACAGCTCCTGTTTCAACAGTAGCACCTTCAAGATTCCTGAACAAATGGAGACAGATAGTTGTGGGGTCTTTTCCTTCATTCTACTTTTATTATCTCCAGAATTACTCTACATGCTTACTGCCCCTGTTGCAGAGCGGCTAGGCATAGCTTTAAGTGTTTTCTGGTGTAGTTAAGATAATGTAACAGAGTTAAAGTTGTTTGTGGAATAGGTTTGCATGGAGGAAGCTTCCTAAAATTTAGACTGCAATAATTTAAACTGCATAATAATTTAACTGCATAGTAATTTAAAACTGCAATTTAGACCGTCATGTTACCGTATTTTTAGTAGAGTCAACTGAAAATATAGAACTATCTAAAAGGCGAAATGAATTTCAAAATTTTTTTTTGCTCAGGGAATGTCCATTTCTTAAAAGAGTAAACAGCCTGGGGGAAAGTTCCCCTCCCTGAATTTGTTATTGCAGGCAAACTCCATGACCTTTGTAGGTGTTGCATTGCTAATCCTATGTAATGGATACTGGAAGTATCTTAAAATGTTAAGGAAACCTGCCCCTTCTTTCCATCTAGCTGAGGATGGCATCGATATTGGCCTGTGAAATGAGAGCTGGGTTCACCAAGCTACTGATAAGACCTGAAGCGAGTGCTATCTTTGACAGCTGTGATATGACAGTCCCATTGTCATTCCAGTTTATTTCGAATAAGTGTTTTACATGGTTCAGCACAGCTGTCCGTCCAGAAACCTGCATGGCAGCCCCTGGAAAAATGTAGAACTTTGTGTAAGTCTTGCAAGGAGAAAACCACTGTTTCATTTTCTCCCCCCTGAGGCCTTGCTGGGCTTTACAAGTTCACTCTATCTTTCTTGAGCTAATTGTACTCTTAAGTCACTTCATCTGTTTGATATTTGCAAATTCACTCCCCTCGAATTTAATTCAAATTTCTGGGTGGTAACTCTATTGTAGTACCGTTGGTTTTGAATCCTGTTGTAATTCTGTCAATTACCTATTCATGATGTAATATTTTGTATGGGACAAGAATATACTGAGCAGTACACGAAATATAAAACATTATATACTCTAGCTTTTAAGGACCAAAAGCATAAAAATGCATATAAAAACTCAGTAGAGCTTGATTTGTAGTTTGCTTCTACTGCTAAACTTGGGTTAAAGGTGTAGTTGGTAGTGAATTTAGTTTTATGGCATTTAAGAAAGCCTTAATTCTGATCTTTAGCCCAGATGACTTTGTATGTATCACATCTGGTTCTTTTGGTCCTGCGTCTTCTCTGCTTTTCTGCGTGATTTGCATGGTCACACGCTGAAGGCAGAACAAACCCCCTCCATCGTGTGCACAGTGTTCTTGAGGAGAAAAAGCATCCAAGGAAGGCTGGTGTTTAGGAACGGGGTGTCAGGGGTGCTACGACACCCACTGAGAGCTGAACAGAAAGGCGATATCTGTATCAACACTGGGGTTGGGTTGTGTTTCTTTTCCCCCTCACTTCCCAGGATGATTGACTGGTTTGCATCTAATGAAATTTTCATGCACATCCACAGAACAGTGGGATTCTGAGGAGAGAGATTAATATTTCAGTAATTATACCATGCCTGTAAGTTAGTGGAGTCCTTGGTGCACCCACAGAGGAGCCCTGGCTGTAGGTAGCAGTTCACAGGAATGTCAGGAGGAGGAAATCCAGCAGTGGGGGGCTTGTTGCTTTTGGCAAAATGTGTGGATGGGGAAAGAAAGAAAGAATGCACGTGAATGTCCTTTCCTGGAAATAAATATTTTGAGGAGAAGATGGGCACTGAGTTAGTATAACACGGGGAGAAAAGAGCCAGTTGTTTCTTGGGCTATGGCAGTAACTTCAGGGTGCTGAATGTCACTTAGTGATGCCGAGGAAAGGTACTCAAGGCCGGAGTGTGGCTCGGCAGTGTCACAGCTCTGTCTTTTCATTTTGGGGGATTGCCAGGTGCTCTCTGCCCTGTGCTTTCAACGTGCCTGGTCGAGGCTGGGCTGCTGGGACATTTCACCTTCCGCAGACTCATGCATCCATTTCTCCTGTCCCTCCCTATTCCAGAGAACAGCCCATCTTCACCACCAGAGCCCATGTCTTCCAAATTGACCCCAGCACGAAGAAGAACTGGGTTCCCGCAAGCAAGCAGGCTGTAACTGTTTCCTACTTCTATGACAGCACGAGAAACAGCTATCGGATTATCAGTGTGGACGGAGCCAAGGTAGGAGGCTGGAGGTACCCGGCGTGTTTCTGTGCGGAGAGGTGCGGGGCTGTCGGCCCTGGCTGAACACAGAGTGCATTAAGTGTGTTATAAATACTCAATTTTTTTTATATAATCCATTATGGAGACTTGTAGTGATAACTGGAAAAACACAGGGCACCCTAAAAGTGGTTTTTGACCAGCTTAGTTGGTTTTCTCCCTGACGAATTCGGCTTCCATGATCAGTGAGCCAAGAAGTTTTAAGTGTGCAAATTGAGTGAGTAGCACGGTGTCTGAAACAGCCACCTGTATTAGGGTAGATAAGGCTGAGGCCTTTTTGGTGATAAAAATGTTCTTTTTAAAAGGAACGAGCAGACAGATACATGCAGACTATAGCTTTTAATGTAAATGCCAGCTGCATATTCACTTCTGCCTGGCTGAACTATTTACAGTTTAGTACTTAATTTTCTTCAGCTTTCGCACTGGAGTTCATCAGCCTTAGGTGGCAAGTTAGGCATGAAGGCTCGTCCCCCAACCTTTTTTCCTAATTTGTTTTGCATTACCAGAGAGTGCTGAAGTATTTGCAGGAAGAATCCAAATCAGTCCGACTGAATAGGCTGTTTAGACAACTGTTTTTATTACAAACTACATTTATCCCTCTGGTTAGTCCCTCCAAAGTCATTTGATGGGTGACCACTTTCCCCTAGCAGACTCCAGTCAGAGGTATAAATGAAAACATTTTGCTCATGTACAAAAATCATCGGTCATTTCTGTCAGAGCACAAGCCAGAGGGTAACAAGATGAGTTTACAGCCTTTTTATCTGTGTTCCTGTTTGGATAAGGATGTAAAAATATCACTGTTCTGGGAGATAGAGATCACAGAAATCATCCCTTAATAAAGCTTTTCTATCTGTCATGCCTATTTCACATATTTGTTTTTCCAAACATCTCCTGTGCTATATTTGGTTATATATTGGCTTATAAATCAGCCATAGTGCCCGCTTTAATTGATGGTAATGTTGCACTGACACCAGTACAGCATTAATACCTCCCCATCAGGACGCTGTTTGTGCCGGTGCGCTCGTTCCCAGGAATGCTGCAGTCTGCAGCTGGCACACACAGCCCCTGTGACCTGCTGGGGGAAGCTGAGCCCCCCAGATTTGCTTCCACCCCATGGGTGCTTGTGCTGAGGCTGCTGCTGGTGGGCTCTTGGCTCTACAAACCCGGGCCAGTGCGGCTTCCAAGCTGAAACTGCTGCACTCACAGCAGTGGGTCGCTTGATTTGTGGGTGTGCATGCATGCATTAAGACCAATTAATGAAAACAAAGTAATTACTGTATGTGGCGGGGGAAGCTGCAGGGGCAGCGTATGGCCACAGCCAGAGGTCCTGCCCAGAACTGTGTGCAGAGAACAAGCTGGGCACCCAAGCTTTGCTTCGTCACCTGCTCAAAAGACACTCGGAACATTTCCCCCCCCATTCCCCATTTTAACATGGCCCAGAAGGTGGTGAGCTTGCCATGATTAGAATTCTCCCCTGGGGCTTCCCAAGCACGAATCAATTGCTGGCCACATAAATTATTCCTCTTGTATTGAATCTTTGCTGATTAAGGAACAGGTCAAGAATAGATGCTGCCTTCATGCTCACCTCTGGAGAGTCCCATGACCCTGCCTGTCCATTTTAAGAGCGCTAATTTGGAAAAAACCCCGGTGTTTATGCCAAAATAAGTTAAAAGTTGCATTTTTCCCTTCAAACAACTATTGTTTAGTGTTTTGACCTACTTTTCCAGGCAAAAATGAAACTGGGTAGAACTGTAAGGAAGAATATAGGCAGCTTCAGATGATGCTGTCCTGCTTTCTGTACATCTCATTAGAATAAAGTCTTCCATGTGTTGGCAAATACCAGATGGATTAATGTGACAGCATCACTGTGGGCATAAGTTATGTCTGTTTTAAGGACAAAAAAGCTGAAGCTCAAGTAAATGAAGGGACTTGGCCCTGGAAGGAAGGCAGTGACGAAGGATGTGTATCTCTTACAACTCTCCATCCTTGTCTGCTCTGCAAAGGGGCTGTTCTAACAGTTTATTTTAGACAAATATATATGATTCACATTGGCTTGCAGAGATATTTCAGTTAAATCCAACTTGTATGCAGATGTTGGAACAATTTCGAGTTTGGTTTTTTTTACCTTACGTTGATATTACATACTAACAATAAAAATATTTTGAAGGGATCAAGAACACGGGGTACTTCGCTTATAAATTGGTCATCACCTGGTTGCATAAGCTTGATTTGACTTGTAGCATTCAACGTGTCACCCTGGGCAGTGTTGAATTGCCAGTGTGTGGAGGAGCTGGGAGCTGCTGGGGCCCGTGAGCGCCGCTGCGGCAGAGCGCGGGGCAGGCTGTGCAGTGTCACCCTGATGAGTCCTTTCCTCCTGATGCAGCACTGACCTGATGGGCTGTGATCCTGGCAGCAGTGGCCTCCTCAGGCAGCTGCTGCTGTCCTCACAGGTCCACGGTGCCCCTTCAGTCCCATCCTCTCTTCTCCCAGCAGGCGTAGCCTGTCCCTCTCTCCTCCTTGTCCCTTGTCCCCACACACCCGGGGTGCAGGGCAGAGGGGAGCTGCAGGATTTAGCAATGGGCTTAAGGTGGGGATTAAGGGAACTGCTGAGGCCACGTGTTTAAAGGTGTAAATGTTGGTGACTCAGTTTGTGAGCCTGGCTGGCAGAGGAGCTGCTTGGCTCTGCTGTCTGGTTCAGTGCAACACTGCCTTTGCCTTGCCCCTTGGGGAAGGATAGGAGAGTCAGGATGCTGCAGATGGAGGTGGTGAGAAAAATGGAATAGAAAGAGAGCAGGGTAAAGATAGGAAGCAGAGTGAAGTGTAGGGAGCTTAACTCTCTCCTTGCAGAGGGGTATGCAGGACTCTTACGCTGGAAGCCAGGAGTCCAATATGCAGGCCAGCCAGGTGCCAGGTTTCTTCCAAATCCCCCCATCCCAATGACAAATAAACCCATTAAAATGCCTGGGGAATGAAGCACTGCAGAGAGGAGACCCCAGAGTCAAAACAGCTTGTACCACTTTAATTCCTCATGTTTGCAAAGCTGAGGACAACAGCTCTTCTAATTCCTGCGTCTTTCACAGAAAAACAGGTGCTGTGGACAGGAGCTTACAATTTATAGCAAAAGATTTCACAGATACCATATGAGAATGTGCTGGATGATCTTAACCAAGATACCATGCCCAAACAAGGGAATAGATTAGTGTATCTTGTAATTACATTATAATTGACTTGTATGTTGTCGAGCAAGTAATTTCATCATGTTTTAAGAAATTTCTAGCCAGAGGCTGACTGCAGCATAATGAATGCTGGAGGAAATGATACAGTAAAATGCAAGGGCACACACTGATTCAGAGTTAATGAGGCCAAGAGACTTCACCGTGTGAAAGTGCCCAGTGTTGTGGACAGAAGTCAACCCTGTTGAAAAAAGACAAAACACGGTGATGATGCAGGGAGAACGTGAACTTGGAAGAGTCCAATTGCTGTGCTGTGTGTGTGTGGGGAAAGCCACACACAGGGCTCCTCATTAAAAGTGACCTACATTGGCCTGCCTTTTGGAGGCAAAAAGGAAGTTTGACAGTGTGAAAATTATGCAGACCAGTAGCCTCTGTCATCCTCAGGAATGATGCATGGCAACCCACCTGGTTGGTGGGTTTATTTATTTTTTATAAACTGAAAATATGTGTTATCCAAACAGTATAGAGAAGAGGGAAAGGAATTTGAGATGGAAATACAATCCCTCAGAAACAAGCCCCTGCCCTCTTTTCAGATGTTCACATTGTATTTCTACAAAACTTGTGATTGCAACAACATCAGTTTTCTCTTTTGAGAAATGAGCTGCTAATAAGGAACATAAAGCTAGCTTAAAAATTAATAACCAGCAATAAAGTGCATGGTGAGACATACTGAGTTGGCAGCAGTGAAGAAAAGTGACACAGCAAGAGTCATTGCAGATGCCAGTCCCCAGTTGTCTCTGAGAGATGCTTAAACATGACTAGAAAAAAATTAAAATCAGGGTTTAAAAGATGACTACATTGCAAGAGCAATCGTGGTAAATACATCATACAGAAATAAAGACTGCGTTTCTGAGGCTGACACTCATTCCCAGTTACTAGTTCATTTAAGAGTTTATTACCTGATAATTACCTCGAATATTGGAGATCAGCAGCTAAGTTGGGCATAAGTGTGTGAAAGTATTGAAGAGAGATCCAGAAAAATTGCTGTGCTGGGAAAGCAAAATCAGTGGGTCTGTTTCTGAAGTAAATTGCAATTAGTAAGAATAAGAATATGGGCCAAATTTTGCCAATCAGTATTCACACAGTGTTGCCCTAAGTGAATACAGTACATTATATGGTGTGATGAAGCTGTTTGATCAAGTGGCATCTATGCAGGGGACAGTGTGATTTACAGAGGACAATGAGGCTGGCAGGGACAGAGCCCCAGCAGCCTGTGGCAGCAGATATTTAGGGAGGTAAGAAGGGGTGATATGTAAATCTGCTGATATTTGATATATTCCTGGCTCTCTCAGTTCCTGTACCAGTCCTAATTGCTACCTAATTTAATAGCTGCCCACCTCTTTATGACCACGCTTCTCTCGTTGTCACGACTGGAGGCAGGTGTCCTCAGCACACAAAGAGGAAATTGAGTTCTCCAGTGATGTGTTCAGAGGCTCAAAACAGATCTTTTTCTTTGCCCGTGGAAAAGGAATTATTTTAAGGCATAGTTGTTAAAAATATCCTAGAGTATTTTGCCAAAAGGTGACTCTTAGATTTGAGAATCTTTTTTCTCAAAGGAAAACAATTGCACGGTATGGTAGCACAGATGAAATTCCTTCATCTGGCTAGATATTTTCATTCTTTTTTTTCTTCCATTGACGTAAATTCAGCCATTAAACCGATAGCAACTCTTTCTCAGGAAAAAACCTACCAAGTAATTTATGTGTTACAAAATTTTTGGCACTGAATTATAAAAGGCTTCTGGCAGCGTGTACCTCACCAGGGGTCTGCGTTGGTGTGGCAGCGTTTCACTCTGCCTCTAGGACCTCATGGGTACGATTTGTGATAATGTGTGGCAGCAACAATCAAAATATTGGCTTCTCACTTGGCATTCAGAGTGTCAGTGTGTGTTCACCGGACCCCGCACCCAATGAATTGGGTGCAGTGATGCAGGGTGTTTTATTTTTCAGATGCCTCCCTTTTCTTAAATACCCACGTTTTTTTAACTACCTAATTTTTCAGGTTTAATAGTTCTGTAGTGGAACTACAGAGCATGTTTTACAGCCTTGGGTAGCCAAAGATAAAGGGATGTAAAAGCACACGAAAAGTGACCTTACAAAGTGGTGTGTTGGCTTTTCTTTTAATGTGTATAGATAAATCCTGAATTAAATGCTGCGATTTCCAGAGGTGTGGGTGAGGGTATTTGTGTGTTTTGTCAAGGGGAGGGAGATTCTTTGATTTCTGGTCTTGCCTGCCCTAGTTTTATTTCTGGCTCTTGCTTGTCAGGGGTGCCGGGTGCTGTACCCCAGAGGAGCGTGGTGCTGCTGGGGTCCCAGCCAGCTGCCTTTTGCCTGCCCAAATGCCAAGAGGCCCCACTCCTCACCCTAAAGATTATTTTGCTGACTGCAGCCCTGGCAGGACTATGTTTTCCAGAGAGTCTCTGATAGTAAAACCTGATTAAATGAAAAGAAAATATTTTTTATTCCATCTTCTCAAAGCTTTTTTTTTTCCCACCAATGGGTAGCTGAGGCAGCTATTCCTTTTTTTTTTCCTAAAACTACTTCTGCCATGCTGTTTTTTCCCTCGGTGCAGTTTTCTTCCAGACTGGGTGGGAAATCTTTTCTGGTGGTCCCACAAAGTGTGCCAGCCATAAAACATGGATGGAGGGGGGAGTATGAGCTCAGTGTTACTTAAATGTCTGACACTGAGAACCAACATGGAAAGGACCTTTCGTCTCAAGGCAGCAGGTGACGCTCTGATGACCTTTCCTCAAAAGGCAGCATGTGACACCGTGCCCAGAAGCCACGTCCAGCTCAAGGGTGCCACTGCATCAGGGCAGACCAGTGCAAAGGAGTCCAGGTTTTGGCCTCTGGAGGTCTGATTTTACTGATCCACTCTTTGTGCCTTCTTGTCCATACCTGTCCACAGAAGAAACCTTCATATGTTGTAAAAGAAGATTTCCAGTACTGGCTGATTACTGTAATACAGAAATTTAAGCATATTTGATGGCCTTCATCTCCTCTTTATCAGAGTGTGTTATTTCATCAACTATTGGGGCTAATTTCAACATGACTGTTAGCACCAGAGTCAACAAATGGAACTAATTGACGCCCCATATAAAAATGGTACTGTATCTTTTGGGATACAAAATATGGTATAGAATAAAATTTTAATGCATAGTCCTGTCTTGCAGCATGCATCATTCGTGTGCATGTTACAATGAATATCTCATTGCTTTTATGCTACTGAGATGACTTTTAAGTAAAAGCATTAGTTGTGGGTTTCTGATTTCCTGTATACATTATGTAGTCACAGAATCACAAAATATCCTGTGTTGGAAAGGACCCACAAGGCTCACTGATTTCAGCTCTTGGCTCTGCACAGGACCACCCCAAGTAGATAATTGAATATATAGGAATAGAATAGATAAATACTTTACTGTAGAGACAGAACAACTACAACAGTATCAGTGTGTATATACTGTTCATCCATACCAAAGCCTTTCAAATAGTTTGGTGTCATTTCATCAGGTGTGTTTTGCACTTTTCCTGGTTCAGATCTCCCAGCTGGAGAACGATGCTCGTCTGCTGGAGACATGTTCTAATACCAATAGTGCTAAACAAAAGACACTGTAAAAGATGCTTGAAGAGTCTCGAGCTGCTTTTTGTGGTGCCTTTTGGCCTTGTTGTTGCTGTAGCTAATGAAACTGCATCAAACTGCTCTCTGAGATGTAGAGTTTGTAGAGTTCTCCCTCGTTTTGTACAGTGATCAGCTTGAGAGCAGAACCTCTGTCCTGGCCTCAGTCCACCTCAGCCTAACCTTAGGTGGAACCTGTCTTTCACTCAGACAGTGAAACAACTTGCAGTAAATAATTAATATTTTTAATAGCTATTTCCTGATTTCATTTAAAGGTGTTAGAGTTGTGGTGATGCAACTTCCAGGTTTTTAGTGTCAGTTGGAATGATTCAGAGAGAACTCTCAATTTCAGGAGAAATTGCCATCAGTGGGTGATGCTGGTGCCTCCCAGGCAGGGGTTGCTTCTCTGGGATGGGCTGGGGCAGCAGCAGCCCTGCAGCTGGGGTGCAGGGCAGGAGGGTCTGCGTGGGGTGCTGGGTCAGGCACCTCAAAGGTGTGGGGTGCGCTCCAGAGGGGTCCTGTGGAGTATCACAGAGAAATGTGGATGTTGGGGTTAGGGGGAGTTGGAGCAGGACAGACTCAAATAGAAAAGGAAATGGACATTTTACCACGAGGATCAGTATCTGGGGTGAGCACACTGAGGTGTGTGCTGGATCCTTCTGCTCCATAGAGCAGGACTTCATATTCCTCTCAAAGACATCTTTGAAAGAAGACTGAATGAAATTAAGGAAAACAGCAGTCTCTGATGATCTTAAAATATTTGTGGTGTCTGTACTAGGGGTGTACTTGGCTTCATTAAAGTTGCTTGAGTTTTGGTTTCTCTCTAAACATTCACGTAACTTGAGAACATCTTTGGAATTTGGTGAGGGAGAAATACAGCATCAAGGAGAAGCAGAGCTGCCAGCCAAGGATGAGACTACTCACTTGCTTCATCCTTTATTTGCTTGAGGTGATATCAAGGATTCAGAAATTCAGGCTGAGGGGAGGTGCAGGATTTAATAACTGGGAGGACAGTACACTGCCTGGAGTTGTGTCTGCAGGAGAATTGTCAACAGTTGCTAAGACAGGTTTAGGTAGGTAGAGCTGGTTATATTGGGTGCACTTGTGTGAACAGGTCTTTGAGTATTTAGAGGATGAGAAAAGAATGGTTAGGGCTTAACTGCAGTAAGAATTTCAGAACTGCTAATACTGGTGGAGATGAGCCAAGAATAGGAGGAAAAGTTAAAAATGTTTGCACAGAAAAAGGCCTAGAACTCCAGGTGAAAAAGAGAGCTTGTCAAAAGCTGAGAAAGGGAGCCAAGTAAATGCCAGGAAATTTGGTGGGTCACTTGAGATTGAATCAACCAGAAATCACGATCATCTGCTGAGGTTGTGTTCTGGTTTAGAAAAAATTTAAAGTCTAGAGCTGTAGAACTCATATCACTTAAACGTTTCTGTATTAATCTCTTTCCAAGTTATTAACTTTGAAATGTGAAAAATCCTCTGTTCATTTCCTGGATTATTTCTGGAGGTAAATCCTTCAGAGGCTGGTTAGTAAGCTTAGGAGAAAACATACCAGAGTGCTGTCAACAGCTGTATCCTTGACAGAAGAGCAGAAGCACAGCTGCCACTGTTTGTTCCTATCTGGCTCATTTTTCTGTGCTCTGTGTGTGTGTGTCACTGGCTCTGGAAAGACCACACACAGCTGAGTCCAGGAGATTGCAAAAACCTTTCCAGAAATGAAATTTGTTACTCACTAAAAAGAAAAGATAAAAATCCATGCTAAGGATTTCTTGCTGCACCGCTTACCAGCAAGTAGGCAAACTTTGGTCTGGGTAGATTTTTCCTTTTTAAAACCCCTCTGAAATTACTCAGAAAAGCTCTGTCAAAACAAGGGTTTCAGTAATTCCTCACGCAGAGTGGTTTCTGATCACCAGACTCGAGTGTGATGTGGAGGACCTGGACATGCCAGAGAGGTTAATGAAACCGTGTGATGTCGCTGCAAAGAAACCTGGACATGCTGTTACCTCCTAAAAATAATGTACCTGTCCTTCATGGCCATTGCTCATGCCAAGGGACAGTTTTTCCAGATTTTGGAGAGGAGCTAAGCTGTCCTGTTGCTGGCCACTCCCAGGGTTTGTAGGTTGTTAAAGAGTAGAGGAGTCTTTAATGATGCCACGTGGTTGTGCCATTCCTGCCTTTCAAAAGGGACCTTCAGGCTTTAGTGAGGCTGTTGGCATAAGCTTGAAGAATGCAGAAAATTATCAGTGCTTAAATAATTAATTTAGGGATGTGGTTATACTCTACACAAAGACGATATACTTTTATTAAATTTCCCAAAATGTAAGTATGATATGTCTATGGGAAGTTTTATAATTTTTTTTCTAATTGTTGTTAAAGCAGCCTTCTCCCCTCACCTCAATATTAGTCACTAGGAAAAAAGCAAAGAGTCTCCACTGTATCCTTCTCCCTTTCTGTGATAAATTAGGAATCTTATTTCTCATATGAAAATAATACACAAGCATCTTGATTTATTTATTTTGTAAATTGTTGCATGAAATTCCTGGGTAACAATTTGTTCCAGAGGGTTTGAAAACCCTTGCTGTAGATTTTCTTCATGAAACAGCTGCTGGTGCTTTGAATCGTGTGGGTGGGTGGATGTGTGTGCTGTGCCTAAAAGAAAAAAAAATTCTAGTCAGATGTCAAAGCAAAAATAGGAGATTTTAGAGATTTAGACTGGGTGGAGGAGGTGGGAAGCCAACTCTGCAGAGATGTTAATTACCTTGGGAAGAAAAAGAGAGCAATGGAGTAGGTGTAGCAGGAGATTTACTTAATAGAATTCACACAATCGTGAACCCACTTTTGTTGCATTTAGACAGGTTCTTAGTGAGGGCTTTACAACAGAGGTATTTTATCAGAGGAAAAACAGTTATTAATCTTTTTATTGTGGGGGGGGCTATTTTTGCCTCTCTTTTTATGAAGGAGGACAAGAATTGTATGGGATTTTTTTTGATTTGTTGCCTTCTGCAGTTAAAAATGAACCTCATCATTCACTGAATTATCCTGGGGATGCAAGACAATTCAAGAGAAAAAAAGCACTATGTGCAACTCTGGAAATGGCCCTTTTCCCCATAAAGCAAGCAGCAGCAGCACATGAGAGACTTTACCCATGGGAGGAGAGTCTCCTCTCTGCAGAGGGAGCTCAGGATGGGAGGTAAATGCCCAGGGGTGCAGCAAGTCCTGTGTGCCTTGCGAGGTGTCCTGGCATCTCCCTCTTCGCAGGAACCGCTGCGGTTCCCCCTCCGCTCCCGCCTCCCGCAGAAATACCTGGAAGCTTTTGGAGTCCAGTGGTGGGTGAAACAGCTGCTGTCCTGGTTAACTGCGTAGAACAGAAATTCTTGAAAAGCAGCAGCAGGGCAGGCTCACTGCACCGTAGGGATACATGGAGGGTAACCAGAGCAGGAGCCTGGGAGTGGCTCCTGCCAGCTCTTGCCTGCCCTGTGCTCGGTTCCCCCATCGTGCACCAATGGGGGAGTGCAGCAGAAGGAAGAGCAGAGTGGAGAAACCCAGTGCTCTTCTCAATGTACACTTACAGTGCTCCCAATTGAGTTATTCCAAACCCTCAGCCCGTCCCAGGAAAAGTGCCATGTACGTGTCAGGTGCAGCAGGTAAAGCAAAGCTAGAACAAGGGCCATTGCTATTTTCGGTTTTGTGTGTCTTTGTGCTTCCCCAGCTTTGCTCAGTTTGGTGGCCTCAGCAAGGGACACTCTTTTTTCCCTTTATTACCACTGTTTTGATGAACAATGTGTGTGTGTGTGCACGCTGGCTTTCCAGGACTAGAAATGAGATGAGCAGTTTATCACCAGTGACGTACTGGTGGAAAAGATGTTGCATCCTGTCTAGAAGCAGAGGTAGGAAGGATGGTAGATAGTGCAAAGGATAATACAGATCATGGAAATGGAGGTGGGCTAATTCCACAAAAGTGTTGCTGAACATTTGGGATAAAGGAAGGATTTCTCTGTAAGTCCACCTCTGACTCCTCATCTTCTCATCCTGTCTCACAAGCCCTTCTGATTCACGTTGACTTGATGAGCTGGAAGAACCTGCTGAGCCTGTGATAGCTATGGCCAGAGGATTAGCAGCTTCTTTCCTTCTGCAGTTCTGTTTTTAGACTGGGATACATCTTTACTGAAGATTAGCAGCCTGGTGGGTTGAGGAAATTAAATTTCACAAGGGCTGCAAACTGGAAGCACATATTCAGAGGTGTGAAAATGAAATGGGGAGATTTTAATACAGTCTTAAGGAGTAGATCCTATGGCTTGGCGCCTTGGGGCTTTTCTGGAGGTGTGGTTATTTCAGAGTAATAGGTGATGTGAATTTAAAGGGGAAATTCCAGAATAATTCCTATTTTGGCACTCTTGTCCCGGAATAAGGTGCCTTTTTCTGATTTAGTTTAACACAGTTCCAAAATATATTGGCCAATACATTTATTAGCTATTTCCTAGCTGTTATTTCAGTCTTCTCCTAGGCAGAGAAGCTGGTGGCAGGGCTGGCTGACACGGCTCATCGCTCCTTGGGTGAGTGTCCTGGCAGATTGCTGCCGGTGTGTTCATCCTCCTCCTCCCCTTGGGGCTGAGCTCGCTCTCCTCTCTGCTTTTCCCTCCTGTGAACCTGGCAAGCTGGGGCTGGCTGGATCCGGGTGTGCGCTGGGAGCCGAGCTGGCAAAGCCCGTGTGCTGCTCCAGCCCCGCTCGCTCTGCGCTCCAGCTGCCAACACGCCTGCTCACCTTGTGCTAACGAGGCAGCAGCTTGGGAAAATGTATTTCCAGGAGCCACATCGGCTTTTCCCCTTCCCTGTGCTGTCGTGGTGCGGGGCTGTGCGGGAGTGGAGCCCTTTAAATACTTGAAGTGTCCCCCAAAAAGAAGCAGCAGCTGCGTTTGTGGGCTCTGCTCATACATTACGAGCAGCAGGAGCTGCCAGTGCCTTTTTCTCCTTCTACGCACTCAGGTCGTCTTGTGACCTCTTCCTTCTTGGTTTATTTGGCAGTTTCTCTCCGTGGGAAGGCAGCAGGATGGGTGTGTTTCAGCCGGTGAATGTTCTGCCCTACACCGGCTTATTTGCATTTGCTTTTGTCTGATGAATGTTACCCGGTGTGTTCCTAAATGTCTGGAGTCATTTCAGGGTGATCGAGCGCTACCTTGTGCTCTGAACATACTTCTGTGCCATCTTCAGATGAAAATTTAGATCTCTCAGGTTTGATTTTCTCCCAAAGGAAGGGAAATTAGTGTGAGATTCTGTTTGGCTCATGCAGGTGTATCAGGAATGTTTGCCATCTGATACATTTGCATGTAGGTGAGTGCAAAGGCCGGTTTTTTTTAAACCACACGTAGACAACTGAGTGTGATGAATGGGTTTATTATTCTGTAAGGTGCTTATTATATTATGCTTCTCTTTGCCTTTGTCTTTAGGGAGAATTCTTTAACCACTTCAGGGATTGATTGCATTTGATTAGAGAGTAGTTTGTCTTCTGAATCCATTATCCTGGATGAAAGTCCACGAGTTTATTCCATTTTATGATGCAGCTGGAATTGCACTGTGTGTGTATTATACAAATGAGGACCAATTGCAGAGTATTCCGTAAGGGCTCATTTGAATTGATGAGTGGCCTTGTCTTATAGAATTATCATGCTGGATTGCAGGTAGGGATGGGAAAGAGCCTGGGGCTCATCCTGCCTGCAGCAAAATAATACCCTTTTCCTTCTCTCCTTCTTTTGAAATTTGAAAATTCTGGCTCATACTTTCACAAAAAAAAAAATTTCCCAGTTTATTTGACCTTTCTTGTTGTGGTGGTCACAAACCCCCCGCCTCCTGCCCCAGCTGAGACCATCTGCCCAGAGGATGGAGGAGTGGTGGGGAGCACTCTCCCTCTGGTCTCACGTAGCCAAGGGTGAGCCAGCCTCAGGAGTGGGGATAAGCTGGCTTACCTGGCAGGAACACCTGCAAGCCTCAGTTCTCATTGTTCTTTGAAATCATGGCACCCTTTCTTTCTCCTAAACACAGCCAACATGGTTGTTCCCATGCCAGTGGAGCGGCACTGCTCTGAAATGATGGCCAGATTTCAGATCTGTGGGGAAGTGAGTGTACAGGCAGATGGGGTGAGGATGGGCAGGAAGAGCGGGTGAATAAGCGCGATGTACCCGCAGCATCCATCTCCTCTGAACTCACAGAAACATGAGCTCTGATTTAATCTCCTAAGCTTCTACTTAGGGTTTCACTTCTCTGTAGGAAGGAGCATTTCTGAAGTGCCTGACTGACAGAGGGGGATTTAAAGGGAGAGGTAGAGCTGGCTTCCAGGCAGTTTCACTAATAGCAGCTTATTATAAATTTAACAGATGAATTGTCAGTTTCTGGGAGGTGTGCGCTCACCACAACCTTTCCTTGCATTCTCCATTGGCCATAGAAAAAAATTAACTTCTAAGGTGCTCAGCTAATGTAGTGCATTTCATTGCTCAATAAAGTGTTCCTTGGTTTACAGTTTGCAGCCTTCATTATTCGTTTTATCACATCTGATAATACTGAACTGTGTTGTAGAAGATAACTTTAGTGTGGGGTTTTTTATATGTTTGTATTTTCTCAATGATTATTGTAGGAGGTGTGGAGGAATTTTATTCTTCTGGGGGTCAGCTGTCAGTGAGTGAAGCTTTTGCCTTTCAATCAAACTGGTCATTTTATTATTTTTTTCCCCCAGATGTCTAAGTTGATAGGCACAGCAGGACTGAAATAATACTTTTATCTCTTGGAATTTCTGGGAATTTCAAAGTTTTTAAAATAAATTCTGTAACTTGAGACACCAGACGTTTGTAAGTGGTTCATCTGTCTGATGTAAGATTTTTTAAACAGAAATATACATGTAGGACTTGCTTTAAAGTTTCTGGAAAGCACCCTGATTTTGGGGGTTGATAGCTTTTCCTCCTGTTCTTTTGACTCTCTGTACCATGCAATCCTTGTATTATCATAATCCCCTTGCATTGTCAAACCCCTACATAAAATCTCTGATTTTCTTTTAATTTACATTGCTGAAATGACACTTAGATTTTATGTTGGCTGTTTCTATGGCGCAATTTAGCTGGAGGAGAGCACATCTGGGCAGCTTTGCTCACACCTCTGCCTGCGCACCGGCCACTCAAGAAGAGGTGCTGACCCTGAACACAGAATCACAGAGAGGTCTGGGTTGGAGGGGACGTCGAAGATCACCCAGTGCCCAGGCCCCTGCCGTGGGCAGGGACACCTCCCACCAGAGCCCCATCCAGCCTGGCCTTGGAACACTCCAGGGATGGAGCAGCCAGAGCTTCTGTGTTGGCCTGTGCTGGTTGCAGGGTCACCTCTGCCCCTTGCCCCGTTTTTTCCCCTTTCAAAGGACAGCTCCACGGGTACCACTCACCTGGCTCTCCTCTGTCTTGGTCCTTCTGGTGAAATTTCCAGTGGTGGGGAATGGCAGAAAATCGTGGGTTTATTTGAAAGTGACGATGCAGAAAGAGGGAAATAAGTTGAGTATTTTTTAACAAAGCAAATAAATGTGTCAGCACAGAGGTCCGAAGTCAGGGAGGGGATGGAAGCAAGTAAGGATCCTCCTCTGGTAAATTTAATTCACAATTTCTGCTTAATGTAAATGATAGCTTAGGAAAAAACTGCTTGGAATACATAGTAAATGATGTTGCCAGGATACTTCCTGATCATGTTAATTAAACTGTCCCACAGATTGGGCTTAATTACTGCATGATTTGCATTTTGGAAATGATGGTACGCATTACTAAAGAAAGCTCTTTCTCCTAGCAGAAGGAACATTGTACATGAATTAATTTCCAGGGGAAGAAGTCGCTAGACTCAGATAATGATGTATCTTGAAAATAAAGTTTTTTCATAATGAGCTGACATGTATCCCATTCCTTTTAGCAAGATTACATTTTGTATTTGTTCCACTAAGTTCCTTAGAGACTTCATCCACCAGCCTTCCTCTTGTTGGCTATTTCTTAAATTACAAGAAACACTGTTGCTTTCAGGGTTGCTGGTGATGCAGCAGATATTAGTTAACGTGTAAAGGGGCAAAATATTTGTTCTGAGGCCCAGATTTGATACTGCATGTGCATTTCTGGTGATGCACTTCCCCACCCTCCCACTAGTAAGGTATTAGCTTCTCCTTGTCTTGTTTTTTGTTGTCTGTATTGGTTTTTTTTAACTTCTGATATGCCTCTGGCATCCTACCTGTGGGGGCCTGAGGACAAATGGAAAAAATGCAGAAATATCTCTCTCTGCCCTTCAGGTCTGAGTTCAGGTGTTACTGGTGGATGCTCTGCTTGGAGGCCTCAGGCAGGTTTGGGGCGGTGGGAGTAGCTGTACGGCTTCCTCATGGAAAAAAAGAGGATTTTGCATCTGCATTCCTACCAGGGTAGTTTTGTAGCTCCTGACCCTGCTTCGAGTTCAGTGACATTCCTGCAGCCATATTTAACTGCAGGGCTGTGACGGTACTTGGAGAAACAAGACAAAACATCAGAACCTCCTGCAAGAACTAAGACAAGAAAAAAACTGTTTTGTTTGGGGGGAAAAAAAAATCTTCTGAACACAGCAATTTCCCAATTTAGACTGCTAATTGCTTTGGATGATACCGTTGCTAGGATATGCATTTCCGATGTGACTTCTGCGTTTTAATTCTTTTTCGCTCTGTCTGTGACCAGGTGATCATAAACAGCACCATCACCCCCAACATGACCTTCACTAAAACGTCGCAGAAGTTCGGGCAGTGGGCAGACAGCAGAGCCAACACGGTGTTCGGGCTGGGCTTCCCCTCCGAGCAGCAGCTGACCAAGGTAACGGGGCTCACTGGGTTGCTGCAAAGGCTGTCTTGCTTCTCGCTGATGCAGACTTGCACATCTCCAGCCCGTGTGCTTCTGCAGGTCCTGTTCAGCAGTGCAAGTCACTGGTCTCCTGGAATTAGCCACTGTCTGTGGGTGGCTGCTGGGGGCAGGGGATGAGTAGCCAGGGAGGGCTGATGTCAGGCTTGCTGGCAGAACTGCCCCTGCATTAACACCAGACCCCTCACCATGAGTTTGGTATTAATGAAACACTTCCCTGGACCAGGGACTGGGTACATTGACAGGCTTGTGAAGTCTAGAGCAGCATCTTGTTCTGAAAATACTCCTCTGTCATTGGAGTAGTGGTCTTGACAAGTGCTTATCAAGCAGCTGAGATGATTGTTCATGTAGTAAAAAGCCCTACTTATCTAACACATACTTGACTCCTGAAGCATTGGCTGCTTGGCACAGGGCTTCATCAGTGACCTCAGCATGGTGTCCTTGGGCATGCCACAGCCTCTCATGTTGCTGTTCTCTCCTGTGCTTTAATAAGGAAAGGATCAGGAGAACAAGGTGTTTCTTGTGATGTCTAAAGCAGCAAAGGCAGAACACTGCACTAGAAGGACTTCCCTGTCGAGAGAGTTGTTATAGGAATTTATTTTAGTGAGTCTGTCTTTCCAACTTTTCGCAATTTCTACAGAACTGCATTTTTGGAAGTGTTTCTTGAAGGGAAAAGGTATTTTACTTTTCATGTGTTAAGTTATTTTTGGACTTGGGATGCCCATAAAAGTGCCATGGCATTAATCTGTTCTTCAGGGATGATAAAGGCATGATGTGCAAAGCTTGTTCAAAAATGAGTTGCTGGAGATGGGTACGTTTTAGGATGCTTACTCAAGTGGACAGAACTGCTCATTTCACCTACGCATATTCCTCACTCCTGGGGCAAAGAGGTGTTCCTAGTAGCTAATAAGTTGTGTGGGAATAGGGGAGGATTAAAATGGACCTAGGGGAATAATTTGTTTTGGGTAACAGATAAACATGATCCAGTGCAACCTTTGGACACTGAATGAGAGAATTAGCACCTCTGGATAGTAACTTTTAATCCTGGGTCACTGAAGGTACACCTCTGCAACATGACACGTGGTGCCTCAGTGCAGGCTGGGGCTAAACATGCACCGTGTGCCACGTGGAGCAGGTGGTGCTGAGTGTGGCTCAGCAGAAGAGAGGCAAGTGACATAATAAGGCACTGGGCACACTATAGTAAGGCAGGAGGTACATTTGGAACACCTTGCACCCTAATCAGAGAAATTTTACCATATTCTGCAAAACTGTTCAACCACATCCTGAGAAGAAATGCATTGCTGGTGTCAGAAAGCAGCTTGTCAGTGTACACGTGGCCGGACTAGAGCCAATCTGAATAACATCTTGTGTGGGCACAGGGGCACCAGCACCAGCTGTGTTTCTTTCCAGGTCATTTTGCACATTTGTTTGCGCTGCATGATCTGCTGAAGAGCCCACTGCCCAAAATACAACCTTCTACTTGTATGAAAGGCTTTCCAAATCAGCAGAAAGACTCCTTCTGGTCAGAATATTGAGAGGGAGCTTAAGCAGAGCACTTCTGAAAAGACCTTGAGATGATCTTTTAAAAAAAAAACAAACCCCAAATTCTGACAGTTATCTAGCTGAAAAATGTAAGAAAACCTGGTTTATTACCACCCTGCAAAGAAATGGGACAAAGATACTCCTTTATTGTCTATGCTTCTCAGTTTAATTATTGAGCCATTAGTAAGAAAGGTCAGAGTTGAGAGTGAGATTACAGCTATATAAGTGTTTTGGGAATAGTAAAATCAAGTTTCATTTTATATTAATATCATTATACTCTTATAAAAGATATAAATTAAAGCTTGCCTATTTTACGGGAAATAATTGAAGTGCTTAGTCAGGAATTGGAAGGGCACGCTAAAACTCCACTAAACCAGAGATCAATAGCCCTGGCTTAAAATAAATATAAATAAATAAAGCTGAAAATGTCTGCTGAAAACAACGGATAATAATGAGGCAGGAGAAGAGGTTAGCATGCCTAAAACTGCCTGCATTTTTTAAGTATATTGCTTGGCCTAATAAAAGATATTGCCTCATTCTAATGCCTTGCTTCTCTTGAGATACTTAAAGCATTAATCCATACCTGTAGGGAAAAGCAGTTCAAATTAAACATGAGCCATTAATGAAAACTGCATTCCGTGACCCAGTAACCTAATTACCATTCACGTTGATTGGGAGAATCCCGGGGCTTAAAGCTGATGTCCTACTCAGGGTCCTTTTCCCCTTTCGCAGGACTCTCTGACCCCTCTTTTCCCCCCTTCCCTGTGCCTCAGCAGGGTCTCAAGGCGTTGTTCAAACATTGCTGCAGCCAAACTGAGACAGGAATCACAAGAAGCTGCCAGCGGGTGTGGGTGTGCAAAGGCAGGGCTGGTGCTGCACAGGTGGTGCTGTGTCTTGCGCACCAAGTGGTTAAGAAGGAAGATTTCTGCTGTGGTTCGGGGTGCTTTGAGGCAGCCCTGCTGTATGAGGAGCTGCAGGTAGTCAAGGGCGTGGGGACAGAGATTTATACGGGTGAGAAACCCAGTAAAGCCAGAGTTTGCACATCATAAAGCAGCTGCCTCTGGGCCCTGGGAGGCACTGGGCTTTATTTCTCTGCACTCTTGCACATTATGTGTGCCGTGTGTGTGCCAGTCACTGCATTGCAGGGCAGCGAGCTCGGGGCAGAGCCTGCCCCAGCACGCACCACAGCCCCTGGTCCAGCTGGCATCAGAGCTGGGCACACCCTGGCTGGGCCAGAGCTAATTACTGGCCACTTTCTGGGGTAAAAGGTCTTGTTGGGTGCCCATCTGCCCCGTGCTGAGGGCTCATCCCGGGAGGAGCACGGGAAAAGCGCGTGTGTGCTGTGGGTCACGGCACAGCGGTGCTCCCCCGGGGCCGTCACATCAGCCAGCCTTCTGCAAACCGAGAGGGAGATGAAATATTTATAAGCCTGCTTTGGGTGGGAGCAGCTGTTTCATCCGATACTGGCACAATTTGTCAGTAGGAGACATAAAATATAATGCCAGACCAGGAGCTTAAAATTTATGCGTACAAAATCATGCTTTCTAATGTATAAAATGCTAAGGAGGTCTATTTGAATATATATATATTTCTTCTGGTGACAAACTGACGGCGGATTTGAACAGCCTTTAAATAATTTGTGAAATGCACAGTAGCATCCTCGAGTCCCCATTAAGTTTCACTGGCCAAGACTCCCAATCAAGCAGTGCTCATGGGCTGCGGCTGCCTGACCAAAAGGCTTCAAAAGTGTTGGTAGCAGCAAATCTTCTCCATATTGCAGCTTAGTCACACAGCTTCCTGGGGCGTGGGAAGACACGTCCTTTAATCCATGATGGACTTTGGGGTGGTATTCAGTTGGCATTTCTCCTACTCAAGTCTTTTTTTTTTTTTCTTTTTTTGCTGGTTTTGGGGAACCTTGCCAGAGGGCAAGCCTGGAGGTAAGGAGAAGAAACATTATGAATTTTTTTAGTTGGTTTGGGTGTTTAGATTTTCATTGCCCCTTGAGACCACACTTACCAAGTTTTCATTTACTGAACAGAAGATTATTTCGCTTTTTCATTAGGAATCTGACATTCAGAAAGCACTCCCTTTTGTTGTAATGGTTTGGTGGCTCAAAGTCAACTTAGACCTTGGAGGTGAGGCATGATTTTGTGGTACCCATTATTTGTCAATTATTTGTGTTTGGAGCAGAAGCAGTTGGTCACTAGAGAGAGATCAGCTCTGATTTCTCCCAGTGATTTGGCCCTGTGGCTGTGCCACACTCTCAGACAGCCTCGGGCTCTGGGTGGCTCCAGAACCTCCTGCTCTGCTCCTGTGCCACGGGTGTTGCAGTGCTGCAGAGCTGGGGCTGGCACTGCCCCGCTCTCTCAGAGACGTGACTCAAATCTGTTATGCAATGAGGTCGTTATTGGGTTAGTATTGAAGATTAGCGTTGCTCAATCATATACAATTTTTTATTATGAAAGTGTGGAAAAATGTCCTTTTCTTCCCAGCTCACATAATTTTTCACAGCAGTCTCCTGTGTGCTTTAGGAAGATAGCTGCAAAATAAAATTTGATAGATCAGTTCCAATTCTTTTTGTCTGTTCATATTTCCTATCGTCCATGAAGAACCCTCATAAATTTTTCATACATAAGATGAAGAGATTTATTGTAAAAGAGAAAGATTCATTATAAAAGACAGACTCAAGACAGCCTTACGCTATCCGCAAGAAACACAAACGTAGAACTTACTGTTGATATAATATTTTAGAAATAATCAGCTGGTTGTAGCTGCTCTGTCACAGCAGGAGAGATGCTTTGTGTAAAGTTAGAGTTAAATCACTAAAGGCACAAATGTAATGTGGTTGTTCTTAACGATCTGTGGAGTGCTACAGAGGTAATCAAGCCATTTGTGCGTGTAGTGACTGCAGTGCCATCAGATGGCAACTGCTGCCATCCAAGGGCACACGCTTTGCATGTGCAATGTCAGCTGTTGGGAAGGGAGCAGCTGAATCCCAGAGCTCCATCTTCACTCACCAGCATTGCCACAGATCGTGGGGTACACCCAGAATGTCCCTCACCTTTTAGAATGTGCTCGTCCGTGGGATTTAACCATGATGCGTGCCTGTGTTTGTTGGAAGTTGCCATTCGTGTTATACAAAACACACGTGCCTCCACACCTAAATCCAGATTTCTTTTAGACCAAGTGGAGAAGATTTGTTTAATCGGTCTCTACAGTCCCAGCATTTTACTGAGAGAGCGCATGCTAAATACCTGCTGTAAATCTGAAGTTAGAAGGCAGGATCACTAAGTGAATAATGATTGTTCCTATTCTTCCACTGTAAAATTGGATGGGTTTTTTCATACTTTTATTTACAGTTTTTTCATAAGCGTTCTGAATCATCCAAGGGTATAATGGCAATCCTTTTGTTCACAAACTGTGCAATAAATACATCTGTTTAAATTTTTACTTTTAAAATGTCTTGCCTTTCTAGCATTTCAAGTTTCTTAAAACACGGGCAAGCAAGACCAAGCAGTTTTAGCTGAAAGATAAACTTACCTATTCTTACAGTGGATGCATCTTAATTTTAAAAATAAATTATGTATTGTACCTTTTTTTCCATCTTTGTAATCCTCCTTTTAAAATTTTAAACACTGTTTAAAGGGTTTGGAGGCCTGCAACCCTGACTGGCTCTGATAATACTGGTATTTCAAAAATGCCAGGCTGGCTTTGGAGCAGATGTCCTACAGCAACTCACAGAGGTTGGGATTGTTACCTTCCATCTTTATCTTTCCTTCCCCTCACCTCCCCCAGTTTGATGTATCCCTCTTACAGGAAGCATTCAAGCCTTTGTCTGAAGTCTTCCACCTCTATTTTTGAAAGTAATAAGAAAATTAGACCAGAAAAGCTGTGTTTTCTTATGACTCCATCATACATTCAGATCCTCCTCCTTCTCCTTTTTCCTGTGTCTTGATAGTCCCTTGCTTACCTCCTGCAGATGAACTTACTTGCATTCTTTAATTGAATTCACTTGCTCTTAGGAATAGAAGACATTGATAATATTTTTATCCAAACGTGTCTTTAACACACTGTCAACACCAAGTGAAAAAGAGAAGGGGGAGGAAATAAACAGAGCCAAATCAAACCAGGAGACACCAACAGTTCCTTTTCCTCCATGGGTTTTTACTGTGGTTGGCTAGAATTATAGAGATGTCCCTCTTTTAGAAACACCTCCCTTTCTTTTGGAAGAACCATCCTGCCAAAGCATTAAAATGTTTTTTCTTGCCAAAAATTTTAAATTAATAAAATTAGTTGTTAACTTTTGGAGATCTAGACCATATAAAGATAGCAATCTTAGTGGTTCAAGAGATTATAGATCATGTTAATAAATATCTTTCTTGACTTTTTCTAGTTTGCAGAGAAGTTCCAAGAAGTAAAAGAAGCTGCCAAACTTGCAAGAGACAGATCTCAAGAGAAAATTGAGACATCAAGCAATCATTCACAGGTTTGTAAATTAGCTTTAATACCTGTACACATCCAGGATAAATAATTTAAAGTTAAATTTTCAAATGGACTGTGCCAGCTTCTGGCAGCCAGCTTAAAGTATATAAAATGGAGATTGCTGAAGGTAATTGTCAGCTGCTGGACATTATCATTGTCAGAGGAATATTTTTCATCCCTCCATGCTCTTTACTTTCATTTAAATCTAATTTTTTCAGCAGTCCTTGAACTGTTATAAGTTTTTTAATAAAAGGGAAAGCTATGCATCCTTTGATTAGTACTGTTAAACATAGTTTGAGTCACTGGGAAGTAAGTCAGTGTAGTGCTTCAGCAGACAGAAAATGAGATTCGTCGATATCCTTCTTTTTGTCACCTGTCCAACCCACTTCTGTGGGCATTTCTTTTACCAGTGGAGAGCCTGACTTTGTGTCCAGCGTTCCCTCGCCGAGGGGTGACTGGTGGGAAGCTGTGGTGTGGGAACAGGGGCGGTGCTTCAGGGGGGTTGGAGGAAGCTTGTGTTGTATATCTGCACAGTACACTCTCCTAGGCAGCACACCTTGTGCCACCAAGTGTCCAGGGAGATCTGGGTTTCCTACAAACTGAAGAAGTTGAGTGTTGTCCCAGTCTCTCTACACGGTTGGCTGTATTTTCGTGTGCGTTGCTTTAGGTAAGAGTGAACCCTGTTCAGCAGGTGTTCCTGGCCTGGGCTGATGTTTGGAGGAAAGTTAGATAGATTTTGGTCAGATGAACGATCAGAAAAAGCTGCTGAATGGTTTTAGTCTTGCAACCACCCCCATTTGCGGGGCCTACAAATACTGATCTGAGTGGCTGACTTTGGATACTCATTTTGTAAAGACTTTGGTCATGGTCTTTGTAGTTCACTTTGTTCTCTGTTGGTGCTCAGCACCAAGCAGTGTGTGAAGAGTCTCTCTTTGGAGGAGCAGTATTATTTTTGTTTGTTTGTTTGTGCTTTGTGTGTTGTATTGTTTCATTATCTTAAAAAAACCCAACAACCTTTAGAAAGCACAAGCCTTATCAGGGAAAAAAAACTTTTAAAAACTGTTGAACACTTTAAACTTCCATTTGTGTATCATTATAATTTTTTCATTCTCTTTAAACAGACCAGCTTTGCAGCCAAGATGAAAAGGGTATGTGTGTGTTACCACTGTTCTGCCAGGAGAGCCGAGGTCTCAGCCAAGTGGTGTGGGATCAAGATTACAAAGAAATTGGTGTTGTGGTCTTGCAGGAGATGCAGGAGACACCCAGTGTTCGTTTGTGTGTTGTGCTGCAGGAGTCTGG
The DNA here is from genome assembly GCA_013397775.1 of Eulacestoma nigropectus. NCBI lineage: Eukaryota > Metazoa > Chordata > Aves > Passeriformes > Eulacestoma > Eulacestoma nigropectus. The sequence goes on along the minus strand of VZTE01000895.1, from coordinate 680,437 downwards.
ACGTGAAACACCATCTTCCACTCGAGCTTCAAGTGTGAATGGCACAGACGACGAGAAGGCATCACATGGTGGCCCTGCTGAGGCACATCTCAAATCTGAGAATGATAAATTAAAAATTGCTCTAGCCCAAAGGTGAAGTTCCTGTAGAACCTAAGTTGCATTGGAAAAGTGTGCTGTAATTATCTGATGGATAATGATATTAACAGAAATTATTCAAATTGTAATTAGTTTAAAATGGTGCAGCTGAATGGATGAATGAGCAGATTTTAGCAAGTACCTCCTGGTATCCAATTGAGAGGTATTTACCATTTCGTTTATTCCTGATGTAGTTTGTGAAGAAATAAGCTCTCTTTTATTCTGCTGATGCCAACTATTGTAACCATCTTCTTTTGTGAAGTTTTAGAACTACAGAAATAACATTAAAGCCATGGGGGGCAATTGCTGCTGCTAACATGTGAAGCCAATCTTTCTCCCTCTTTGAGTTTGCTGCACTTACTTTGATGAAAATAGATATGGATATTTAAAATTATGAAAGGGAATGAACTCAACCATAAAAAGTTGAAGTGAGAAATATAATTTCGTCAGACTGCTGGGAAGTCTTAGGGGATATTTCTAAATTGTGGACAGAGCCCATTGAAATCACATTTTTTGCTATTTGCTTTGATAAATAATTTGAAAATGCTGAGAAGAGTAATTTGCAGCTGTAGTGAAAATACAGGCGTTGCAATATGCAAAGTTACAACATTAAAATAGAATAATTCTCTATTGGGATCTTGCCTGGTCTGCCTCTTGCCATGTGAATGTGTATCTGTGAATGGAAAAAAAAATCTAACAAGACCAAGCTACTCTTAAAAAGGTATTTAAAAAACAAAGCATCACCGTAAGCAGTGTTATCCAGTGAGCAATTCCAAGGTTGCATAAATTATGTCTGAAGTACATCATCTCTCTTTATTGACATTTCACTAGCTCAGCCTGTTTGAGACCATAACGTTAGCTCATTCCTCTTGCTGAAGACACCTCCACAGGCAGGCAGCAAGTAGCACACAGGGAGTTTCACAGGCTTCCTCGCATTCACCCTCTAATCTTGTGCTCTGTGCTGCAGCTCGAAGCTTTGGGGAATGAGTAGTTTAATTCTGCAGCATTATGTAACACTTTTATAGTTAAGACTCAGCATTAAAATAAATTCAAATATAGATCGTGTCAACCCCCTGAAATCTTCCGTTTGGAATTGCTGTGCCATCTGCAGATGTGCAGAGTGGGTTTGTTGCAGGGGTGCCAGGTGTCCAGCCCCAGGTGCTGCAGCCACACGGCTCGGGAGGTGACAGGGACCATGCACTGCCAGGGTGGGACCCTGTGTGCAAATGGGCAGCTGGACCCTACAGCCTGCTCTGACAGCAGGGCTTTTGTTCCAGACACACAGGCCACTGCTGCTGGAGTTGGTAGATCCCTTTGTTTTGACAGAGACAGTCAAATTAAGGCTTTTGTTCTCTGTAGGAATGTAATGGCTAAAGGCAATTGCACACATCTGAGTGCTCTTCCTCTTATTGCAACAAATCAATGGTGAACTCACCGCGGTGGGGGAGTTGGCAGACAGGTAAAGAATAACTCGTGGGAATACAAGGTGAAACCACCTCATGGTGTCCTGTTTTTCTCAGCTCATCCAATGTGAAGAAGTGGGAGACGGAGCTGCAGTCGCTGCGGGAGAGCAACGCGCGGCTGTCCACAGCCCTGCAGGAGTCGGCGGCCAGCATCGAGCACTGGAAGAAGCAGTTCTCAGCCTGCAAGGAGGAGAACGACCAGCTGAGGGGCAAGGTAGCAGAACATACCCACAGGACAGCTGCCCCTGCACTCAGCTGCTCCCAGCATTGCTCTTTCTTTTGGATCTCTGCAGCTTTCTCGCGCTGTGTGTTAGGAGATGGCTTTGGTCTTTGAAAAGGAGGTGGATGGGGAGTTCAGGCAGCTGCTTCCCTCTGCACACAGCCGGCAGGGAGGGATCAGAGGAGCTGCCACATCATGTGAGGTTTCCTGCCTTGGGATTTGGGAGACTTGGAGTCAAGCAGGGCTTGCTGGCTGGGGTGAGAAACCAGAAAGGTTCTAAAAGTGGGGCTGCTATTGCATATCCCTTTCAAAGTGCACTTAAATACTGCCAGATGTGGATGAGCAGAACGAGTGGTTATGGCCTGGTTACCTACAGGAACCCAGCCTAGGAACCAGTCAGTATTAGAAGTAAATCCCAACAGCATGCAGGGGAATGAGTTATTTCCTCAGCACTGTGGGCTGTGAGCCGGGTCCTCCAGCGCTAACACCTGGCACATCTCATCCAGAAACCTGCCAACAGGCATTGTCAAAAGCCCTTTCCCCTTCATTACTGAGCACATTTCTCAGTTGTGTAAGATGCAGGGTTAGCAAGGGCTGCAGCAGAAAACAACTCAGAAGTTTAAATTTGTGAAGCCTCAGTTTAGAGCAGCCATTAGTACTGTCTCTCAGATCATACTGTGCTATCTGCAACAGCCCCACCTGGGGCTGACACCAGCCTGTGGGCACAGGGGGATCCTGGGCACGGGGGATCCTGGTTTCCATGAGCACTGCTTGCAGGGATAATTTCACCCTATTCATCCTAAATGTTTCCGGAAAAGCTGGATCCTTTTCCTGCTTGCTTAGATGGATTGTGGGACATTTGAAGTAAAGATCAGATTGTATCAGTCTGGTGAGGATATTTTTTTGTTTAGTGTTTGCTTTTGAAGAGGGAAGGAATTTCATGTCTTTTTGTGTGTCAGTTGGCTGTTAGTAGTATTTCAGCGTTGGAGGTGGTTTGGGTTGTCTGTTGGCACTGAAAATCCTTGTGGAACAACCTTTTTTCTGAGGCAGATACTCACTGTTTATTCACTTGTGTTTTATGAGTGCACAGGGGTAACACGGAGATCAAACCAGAGCTGTATTAACTGATGTCACATTAACAAATTAGTATTAGTTGTTACATGATTTGGGTTCCTATATCCAGTCTCTTGTGGATAGGGGAGACGTGAGAGACTAGAACAGTATGTTACAGGAAAACACCGTAATTTGAAGGGTAGTTATTTCCTTTATCTGTACTGTTGCAGAGAAAGGTTTTTCTCATCAACACATGCCCCTTCCCAGTAGCTGTACTAGAGATGAAGAGATTGTTAAGACACCGCCTTGCTGCAGCTTGGGTCACCATGCTGGTGGCCAGCCAGCCTGGGCTGACAGCAATGCTGTCTGTATAATGTGCTGTCTTGCTCTGTACAGGGAGGTTTTCTGAGGTTTTCCCCCAAGCAGGTTCCTTGCTCGATGCTCACACTGCACCACTGCAGCGCCCTGGGAAGTTCCTTCTCCTTTATTAATTGGGTCAGAATTTTTTGCGTACTGCTCTACCTTCAGATGAGGGAAGTTATAATCCCAAAGCAACACGAAGCTGAGAATTAAAGTACATACTTTAATGAGCTGGTCCATCGGCCTGTGGGAAGTGCATCTCCTGGGAGCAGAGTCCAGAGCTGGCAGCGGGAGGTATGGAGAGAGCAAAGCACATCCCTGGGCGAGAGAACAAAGCGGCAGATGTTGCTCTGAACTGGTTCTCCCTCCAAAGTTTTGATGTTGTGTCCCTCACACACCAGCTAGAATAATAAGCAGCTCCCGAGAGATTTCTTCTCCTTGTTGTGTTAAGAAAACTCAATCCTTGTAGTCTTGTGTTGGCTTCGTAGGAGCGAAGTGCAGATTTTATCCCCAGTTCCACTTACTTTAGCAGCTCAGTGTTTTGTGCATTCCTGAGTACTTATAAGAGAGACTGTAAGAGAGAATAAATACAGACCCAGGGCTTCCTAGTGGATGTGTAAATTGGCTCTTTTGAAGGAAAGAAGCAATAATTTGGTTGCAGTGAATCAAATGCTATGATTTAGGAAACAGATCCTATGTCCATTTCATCAGCTCTGTTCTGCCCCAGATTTTCAGAAACTTGAAAAATTTCACCTAATGTCTGACGTTTCTTAAAGATTGAAGAACTAGAGGAACAGTGCAATGAAATAAATAAAGAGAAGGAAAGAAATGCACAGTTGAGTAGGCGTCTCCAGGAACTGGAAACAGAACTTCAGGACAAAGAGCTGGTGAGTGCCCTGAACATGGAAATGGCATTTTCATGTTTGAGTGGGACTGTCTGCTTCTCTCTTGGGATGGGGATTTATGGAGTGGCTCACCTACCACCAGAAGCAGCCTGATGTCTTGGGATGTTGCCTCTTTCTAGGTTTTCCCTGTTCCTTGTTTGGTAGTGTTTCTCCATCCAAGTTTCATGATGTGCTGTGTGCTGTGACTGCACGCTGTAATTCGGCAGGGTTTAACAAACAATGCTTTTATGTACACAACACTTGTCCTTGTAGAAGAGCCAGAGTGGTGAAACTTGGTGCTCAATGCCAGGCAGATGTGTGCTGAGAACAGATTCATTTGACACTCCCCATGCCGAAAATTTCCATAGACATCAGGACGTCATTAGAAAGACATCATTTGCAAACTAATTTGGCATTTGTGTAACAAGTCCTGTTTCTTTTTCTGGATGGCTCATATTGAGCAGCTCTGCTGGTTTATGGTCTCCCTCTGATCTTAGGACTAATGCCAAGAGTGAGAAATCCAGATTCATCTAGAGTACCCCAGTTTGTCATTTTTGACGTTACAGGGTGTTAATTCTTCTAAGGAGGATATGGCTTGGAACCCCTGAGCAGTGGGGAAAATAATGGGAAGCTCTTTTTTTTCTGTTGTCACAGTGACCAAACGCTCTGTGCTGGCTGAAGAGAAAAAGCAGTGCAGTAAAGTTTGCCATGTGCCATTACAGCATCTCTGCTGGTGCTCTTAAGAGCAGTGCTGTTAAGGGGTTTTATGGTGGCTCAAGGAAATAGTTTAGGGAGATGGATTTTGATGCACTGTCATAAATATAATGTTTTTCAGCCCTATATGTCAAAGGAAAATGTAATGCTGTCTTCCCAACCTTTCTGTGGCAATAGCGTATATAACAACCCTTATTCTCTCCTGGCATTCTACTCCAGATTCACGTTTTTACTGTACCAAATGAACCAGAAAATTGATTGACTTGTGAATATTACATGCCAGCCTTCCATTTACACTGGAAATACACTAACTTGTTTTAAAAATTCATGCTTACATTAGCAGGTTCTTGATTAGCTCTAAACTACCCATAAGTGATCTTTCATGGTCTGGAACCCAGACCCACATGAAGTCTGCTCATGGCACGGCCGTGTAAGAGAAGCTGCTGATACCCACCTCGTGTAGGAGATGCGTATCCACCAAGTGGTTCCTCCACCAAATCCATGTGTCTCTGATTTCGAGACCAGGATCTGGTGTGGGACAGTGTCAAATGTTTTGCACATGTCCAGGTAGTCCAGGGATATCCTCCTGCTTTCTCTGGAGGTCATCACCCACATGGGCAGTTTCTGGAGGAGGATCTTGCACTTTTTTCCAGGTCAAGTACTCTTGATTTCCAACAGAGACATGGACTCCTACAGTTGCTCTTTCCACTAACTGCCTTCATCAAGTCTGCTCAATTTGGGTAGTGAGGCCAGAACCAAATACAGATTTTGGGGGAGGGGGTAGGTGGTGGTTCTCAGAGCTGTACCATGGAGGAAAGCCCATTACACCTGTGTTCTGTAGTGATGTCTCTATATGTGCATCTGGTAATGCCACTGGCCTTTTTTTTCTTCTGTCATACATCACTGAAATTGTCTAATTTGCTCTTTGCTACCATCTATAAATTGCTTGTAGCATTACAGCCCTTCAGATCTGTCTGTTATTTAATATATCTTTTGCATAGATATATGGTTTAGGTTGAGATTTTATTAATATAATTCATGGAATTCATGCCAGAGATTGGATTACATTGCCTGTTTTAGAAATGCAAAGTAAAAAATTTAGTGAAAAATGTATTCTTGTAGAAAATAAGCAATTTTGGAGTGCAGGCAGGTTATTTTGATTATTTCCCATCCAAATACCGTGCAGAATACAATAAAATATGCAAAGCCTTTTCATCTTTTCAAATTTTCATTATGTTTTAAATTGAAGCTTGCACTAATATTTTTTCTTTAATGTTTTCAAAGGAACTGGAAGAGCTCCGAAAGCAGGGTGAAATTATACCAGAGCTGATGTCAGAATGTGAATCTGTATCTGAACAATTACAGGTACAGTTTAGCAGTGAAATTAATTTCAAAATAGTTGGTACCTTTCCCTTTTTTTCTCCTAGCTATATGCATTTCTCTGTTCAGACTTCAGTGTTTTGAGGCAGAAGAGCTCCGGTTTGTAAAAACAAAAAATGCTAATTGCGTGCAAAATGCACAGTGCCATTCCCAGCACAGGCGTGATTAAATAGCCCCGTTGCAGAAATTGGTTTGCCTGGGATCATGTAGCATCCATCTCCTGCAATTCCAGGCTATCCTGTATCCTGTGTTTCTGCTGCTCTGGGCTCGTGGAGCCGCACCGCAGCCGCGTGTGTCGAGCAGCTCCCCAAGACCTGGGGCTGATTGCTGCACTGGCACCAGGGCAGGCTTTTGGGAGAGAAGCAGATGAGTGTAGCTGCTCCCCACCAGGGGTGAAAGTTCACCTGAGGATGTGTTCGTGTGCTGTGTCATCCCTTTCCAGCAGCGCTGGGATTGCCCGTGGCAGGTGCTCGGGAGCCCTGCCCCAGCCAGCAGCTTTGGACTTTGGGCATCGCCTCCTCCAGTCGGGTCTTGTGGAAATGCAATAACTTGATACGTGAAAAGAGAACCAAACTGAGCAGTCTCATCAATGAAGTAAAATCCAATCAATAAATAAGCCATCACGGAAAGTAGAACTTTAAAAAAATACCAATAAATCCCAAAGTGCTGAATAGAGCAATTTTATTCCTCAGACGGTATTTTCTAAGCTTGTTTTTCAAGGTTAAACCACCGTAGATAATTCTGTATGTCATTGATGGCACAGTGTCTAATTCTGCAGCTGTAGCAATGACAGAAATGTATGCACAGTGCATGATTTAAATCCAGCTGAATCTGAAGATATCAACCAAATGACAAAGTCTGATGCAAAGCGTCTTTTCCAGTTAATCTCTGTCCTTTCCTGCGTGGGCTTTTAATCAGACAAGCTCATGTCAGTTGCTCTCAGAGGTGCTTGTGTTAATCAGTTTACAGAAGTTCAAGCAAACTCTCACAGCCCAGCTGCCATTTGTTGCTTTAATCTGTGAAATGCTGTTCATCCTTCTTCTCTATGATTCATCTTATTGTCTCTTTTGTCTTTAAGGCTGCTGAGAAAAAGAACAAAGATCTTGAAGAGAAAGTCAGAACGCTAAGGACAGAAGTCGAAGAGAGCAAACACAGGCAGACCAACCTTAAAACTGAATTAAAGAATTTTTTAGATGTACTAGACGGGAAGATAGATGAATTACATGATTTCCGACAAGGACTGTCTAAACTTGGGGTTGACAATTAGATGGCAATAGATCTTTTTTGTAATCTAGGGTCTGGATGTTTGATGTTTTGTTGATCCCAAAACGTGTGTTTTACAAAATATAATTAGAATGTTCCACTTGTTTGCATTGGTTTTGTACATAGAGGCTGAAATTGCTGTGGGTTTTTTTTTTGGTGGGTTTCTTTGTTTGTTTGTTTGTTTATTTACCAAACCAATTGTGCTGCTCACTGAATTCTCTTGAGGTTAGAAACTTTCTATATTGCTGCTCTGGCTTTGTGGGATTGGGAACAGGTAGAGGGTTCTGTCTCAGGAATCTGGAACTAGATCTACCTTAAAATGAATATGCAGTTAGTTGTTGCAGGGAAATTTATATCTTTCTTAAGGGCTGTTGCAACCATAGAAACAGAAAAGAAGTCTTTTTCTTGTCTGGACTATCAGCACTCTTAGCAGCCTTGACTTTATTCTTTGGTGGAGCAGAGAGATTAGCTGGAGCCCCTGCAGTTTGTAAAATGTGCCTGTGATGAGCTGCAGTCAGGAGAACCACTTCACATAGATACCAGTATCTTTAGGGACCATGTCAATCAGGCCTGATTCACAAAAAAAAATGCAGTGGATTTCAGATAACCTCTGATAGAGGTTGCATGTGCTTGCCTGGACCCATTCAGCACAAAGTCAGCAGAGCAGAAATGAGTTTCAGCTCTTGAAACCGTGTCTTACCCAGTCAGTGAGGACAGCTTCTCTTGCCTAGCAGCATCACCTCTCTCTGGCCTTCAGTTTTGAACCCATATAGTTCCATCATTATGTGCATCTTTGAAAAAGGCCCTCTTGAGTCTGGGGACCAGATATTTATTTTTAAAAGCGATACGTTGCTGGTTTGTACAGGACTCATGCCCCTCTGCGTGCAACTTGATTGTTGTTGATGAACTTCTGCAGCAGTGAGGAAGGAGACATTGATCTGAAAAGCATCATTAGGTTACTGAAAGATGTTGCTCAGAAGCAGATTTCTGCCCAGGAGACTGGCAGGGCGATGGCCGCATGAAATCAAAGTCCTTTCCTATGATTTCTGCATTCTCTGGCAGTAGGGTAGGAATTAGTCACAGACTTAGATTGTACCAAAAAAACCCCCCAACCCAAGAGGCAGAAATGCTTTTTTACTCTTGAACTGATTATTCAGCAGCTCTAAGAGTGTTTTGAGATGTGCAAGGTCATACCCTGGCCTTCAGTGAGAAGGAAGTTCAGTTCATCACAGACAGGGATGTAAAAAGGGCCAGAGAGGAGAATCCAGCCCAAGCTTTGCTCTTTCCCCTAGAACTTCCTTCAGCTTCTTTCTCTTCTTCCTCCATAACCTGTTTTGAGAGTGTTTACATGGGATCTTAATTAATGCAGGAAAGTGTACATGACATTGTTATTTGCTTGATTCAGATGACAGCTTGGTTAAGCACCCTGTTAGTGCTTTCCAGCAGTGACTGATATAAAATGGCCATGCTTTTCTTGGAATTTCGGGGCTTTTTTTCTTTTTTTTGGCACATCTTGATTATTAAAGTGACCTTTAAAAGAAAGGTGGGTTGTAGATGAAACATGCATTGAATATTTTTTTTGCAGATAAATATATGATCCCCATGGTGGAGTTAAGATCTGTCTGCAGTTGTCCCTTGAATTTTCATTTCATCTGTTACTGTTACATTATCTTCCTTGCCTGTTTTTTTAGAACGGACTTTGAGTATTTTTGCTTTTACTCCTTTGAAACAATGGATGTAAAGCTAGGACCTTTCATAACCATTATGGCCATTTAAGTCTCTTTTAAAAAAATGGTTGTAGGCTGTTGATATTTTAAAATAAAAATAAAAATCAGGTACATAGCATGTAGGCGTGTGAAAATTAGACTTTGCCAGCATGGAAGATTCAACAGTTGCATAATGTGGGGTTAGATCAGACTTCTCAAAATTGAAAATGACGTCAGAAACTGTGTGGTTGTGCACAAATGGTCTCTTTTTTTAGTCTTTTTATTTGATAGAAAGTCAGATATATGCCATAATTTAGCAGGCAGCTCATCCTGCTTCTCCTCTCCTCCCATGCTGCTTTTTGGTCCCTGCATCAGCTGGGAACCACAGGATAACACAATTAAGAGCTTCGAGCAGTACTGGCAGTCAGGGCCCTACTCCTCACATTGGTTCATTGCTTTTGCACGAAGGACCCTGCTCTATCTTCTTTTTCCTGTTGAGTAATCTTAGGGCTTCCCTCTTTGTTTTAATATAAATTATGTTTTTAACATGATGCTGGGTAAAAGGATGCAAAAGACTCCGTGAAAAAATTACATTATTGGGGTTAATCCAGCTCTTTGTTTTCCACATTAGTCAGGTCTATCTCAGATCCAGTTCATTAGGATTGTATTAAGCCACTCTTAAATTGCAGGAGAAGTGTTTCCATGGGATTGCATCGATTAAACAGATGGAGTTTGATGCTGGCACATTAAGCCAGTGCATAGCACTGACACAGGCAGTTATTTCTGGGTGCTTAGTGCCCACCAGAGGAACAATGGAGTGTCCTTAAAGAAATCCTTGTCCTGCCTCTTCTGTCTTGCCCCAGATGTGTGTGTCACATGTCTGCTACTGCTCTGATGTTGAGTTGTTAGGGATGCCTGTACCCAGCTTTATGCTGTGGGAAACTCCATCCTTCAAGCATCCAAGGGCTTGTTATAATTGCCTTCTTTCTTTTTCCTTCCCAACAGCAGTAAGTTGAGAGCTTCTGTCTATAATCACTTAAACCCCCCAAATGCCATCTCTTTTAACCTTTCCCTCTCTTTCACTGGATTTTTCCTCTTCAAGAGCAAAAAGCATGGTAAGAAGAGGCACTGCATGCTCTCGGGAGTGTTTGGGCACCAACTGCAGCTGCCCTCTCTGGCCTGTCCCTGCCCCAGGGCACTGAAGGTGTCACACACTTCTTGTTCCTTGATGCTCTATGGTGGCCCAGCTCTAACCTGTGTGCCAAACTGAGAGCCTCACACTGCTCCTCTGAGACTCATCCCAGCACTGACATGCCTCCTCTGTCCTGATGGGAGCACCAGAGCAGCCAGCCTTCCCCCACCAACATGCACACACCATCCTGTGGATGCACTGACCCTCCTCTTGTGCACAGTTGGAATTCCGCCTGTCCCTGTGGGCACCATGAGTTCAGCTGGCAGACACCTGCTTAGGGATGGCCCTAAACACTGCCAGGGCCAAGAAATACTCATCCCTGTCCCGGAGAGGATCTGCAGAGTTTGGTTTTATTTGTTACACAGTTCTGGGCAAATCCTGGTTTCCCTGTGCCGTCCACAATGCCTTGGTCAGCGCTCCACTTCCACCCAGCCTGAGCAGAGGTTTGTAGGCAGCTGTACCTCACCCTGGGCGACCGTGAGCTCCCTTTCTGGACACAGGTTTCTCCCTCTGAGTGGTTTTTATGGCAGGATCTCTCCTACCTCACTGACATGGTCTTTCCTTAACAGAGGACGTGTGCTTGGCACTTCCCGTGTGGGTTTCTGTCGGCTGCACCACCGCGGGTCCTGCCACACTGCCCACCCTGCCTGTCTGGCCCTCGTGGCATCAGCAACCTGGGAGCTTTAGGAAGAAACATCTGTGCTGGCCTCCTGTGACACCAGGGCAGAGAGTGTCTTACTGACCTCTGGGTGAGATGCTTCTTTGAGGTGATGTTAGAGCTGCTGAATAATGGTGGGGTTTGAGGGTTTTTGACAAAATGAGAAATAAACAGGTCTACCTTGTATTACATGAAAGCAAAAGTGACATAAAAATGCATCGAATAGTTTTCAAGGGGAGAGAATGTTCCATTGGATATATTATGTCACGTTTTGGAAAAATACCTTAGTCTCAGAGTAGGAATAAATTATTTCAGAATAAAAAAATGGAACTTTGATGCGCACCTCAGAATAAAGTAGGTTAACCTTTTTGGGTTATTATTTGGCTGAATCTTTTTTTGCCAATTTTAACTCAACTTCACAAGTAGTTCTGTTTGGCCTAGAAGTGCATTTTCAGCAAATGCAGTACCTGATTGGTGTCTTCTTTGCTAAATGAGCTCACTGGAAGAAAACTGTCTTTTCTTTAAGAAATTCAACGCCACCTGTCATTTTCTGTATCCGAGCATTCAGAAGATGCACTTTCTAAAAACAGTTTTACACTGGGTGCATCTGTGGCCAGAAAACAAACGTTATTTAGACGATATCTTTTTTCTGGGTGAACACCTGATTTGGTTTTTATGTGAGCGATTTAGGGAGAACAATTTTTTAAAGCTGCCCCATGAATTGAGGTGAGCAGGAGGGGTTTCTGCTGTTCTGCCTGCTGTCCCTGCCACTGCCATTGTCTTACAAGGGTACCAGCCAAAGCACTTCTGGTGCTAGGGCAGGTGCTCCCCTGCCCTGTCCAGTGTTTGCTCGGTGGCTTGTTGGGCACAGGAAATACGTGTCCCACTGGCAGCAGGGCACAGATTGTCCATAGACTTCTGGTCTCTTTTCTATGCTGTTTAATTTTTTTCCCAAGTGTTTTTTTCTTTTCCTTATTATTTTTTTTCCCCACCTTTGGCTGTGTCGCAAGTGACAGAAGGAAAATTCCCTGTTACTGTCACCACCTTGCAGTGGTGGGAGTTTCTCAGCTACAAGACCATGCTCTTCCTTAGGCTCTTCCAAAGAGTTACCTTGGCAAAACCCTTCAAAGCATCAATGGCTTGTAAGGAATATAGTGCTGTCTTCCTGAGCCTCTGGATTTACAAAGATAAAACCCTTGTCAGGGTGAAAAGCCTCGCTCAGCTTAGTGTGTGCCCGATGCTGAATCCAAAGGGAAGAGGTGTAAGGGGAGGCAGCAGCAGCAGCAGCAGCAAATTTTTTTGACTATTGTTTCAGCAGGGGTTTCAATGAAAGATGTGCTCTGCCCACAAGCTGTGGATGTGCCAAAGGTCTGGATGGCCACACCGATCCACCGGCTCACCCACCTTTGTCCGGGCAGTTCCGGGCTTGTCAAGCCTGTAAATATCAAAAAGCCCTCAGCATATCACACGGGTGGTGGTGTGAGGGATGGAAGGGCAACATCCACGCACGCAGAGCTGAGAGAACATTGCAGCCACAGCTCTGGTTATGGTCAGACACTTCCAGTCGCAAGCAGGAAAGGCTGTTTCTGTCCCACAGGGCCTCAGCAGTACCAGGGACCTTGCACAAGGGCAGATCCAGCTTTCGGGAGGCTGAGGGGCAGCAAGGAGTGGGGTCACAATTTAGCAATGGTAAGACAGAAAGCAACCCTAAGGTAATTTTTCTTTCCATGGATCGTGTTCAACAAGCACCTGTGTGTCAGGCAAAGCAATACACAGCCACGAGAGGAACCCAGACACACCTGCAGTCAGAGAGCCCAGCTGGCCCACACAGCCTGGCCAGGGATGCTGTGCCTGGAGTCCTGGGAGCTCAGCAGGGCTTTAGGCTCACTGTTGGATTGTAAACTGACATGAAGTTTGCACATCTTAAATGCCATCCTCTGTGGTAAATGGTGAGGTACCTGAAGTGAAATAGAGTCAGGGGGTGAATGACAAATGTGACAAAAGTGCTTCCCAAAGGAGGGCTCTCCTGCGGGCTGTGGGCAGAGCTGTCCTGGCCAGGAGGGCTTTGCTTGCATCCCTGGGGGACGTTGGGTGTCCAACCTTTGATTTTCTACTGTGTTTTGTATTAGCTCTTCTTTTTTTTTCTTTCTTTCTTTCTTTTTTCTTTTTTTTCTTCTTTTTTTTCCTTTCTTTTTTTTTAAACAGGGAGCCTGAACATACAGTCTTCAGATGAAGGTGCCTATACCTCCAAGAATTTTATATGCACATTTTGAAATTTAGTTAATTTAGTTACCACATAATAATGGTACATACAAGAAAGGCACTTGAGAAAAATTTGTCTGCTATTGTATTTTTCTTCAGGTTGGGTTTGTTTGTTTTTTTAACACTGGTCAGCAATAATTATTTTAGCCATATACTAGCTAAAAAAGACCGATATGTAAGATTTGTGAACTAAGCTTCTAAGTTTGCAGGATTTTGGTTAACCTGGGTATGTGATGAGGAAGCTATGCTCAATAAAAGAGTATTTTGCAGCATTTAGATGTTTTCATTGAATTGCCTAATAGTGATCATGAACGTAATATTCTATACAGCTCATCATGAATGACAAACAAAGCACATCGTTTTTAACATGAATATATCCCTTGTAGTTGAAAGTTCTGAGAGTGTACTAGTGTGGTCTGCTATACCAAAATATTTAGATTATTATGAGATTTTAGTACTAAAGATAAACATACACCCTGTTTTTACTGTTTCAAGTAAAGTTTAGTGAATGACTGACAATTTGTTGATATACAACTGTGGGAAAACACTGCAGTGCTCTAAATGTATATTTTTATTTGGGTTTATTATATTTAGTATATGTTTTAATGAAAACTGAAGTGTTTACTACAGTTGGATCATTGTAAAAACATCTCTTACCTCATCATTTTGTCTGCTGTAAAAAGGTACTATCCTCTTTTTTTTTTTCTTTTTTCAAATTGACCATAGACAGTCAATGTTAATATTTAGACTCCTAGTAGCAGTAAATGCTGGGTTTTATATCTATAAAATGAAAACTTGATTTTTTTCTTTATGAACTTATTATATAACTTTGTGATTTTTATCTGATTTTATTGTAACATAAAGTTGTTTTATGTAAAAATATATAGTTTAAGTAAAATCTCATGTCTCACTGTCTTCATTGACTTCAGAAAATGGATATCTTTGTGGCTGCAAGTCTGACCTCAATGGAATGCTGTCCTTTGATCAGAAGAATGTGATTTTGATCTGTACATATGGTATAGAGACTTGGTAATCTCAGGAACTCTTTTTTCCAGAGGTGGAGCTTTACAATGTTTGTCTTGCTTCACTTTGTTCCATTAGCCCAGTCAGAGGGAGTGCAGGATTGGTGGTACTTACATGACTGGAAAAGTAGAATTTATAAATATTTGGACATGAAATTTTGGACTTATTGTGTGCTGAGAGCGGCCTGTTGTCAGGAAGCAACTTTTTGTTGCCCTGCTCGGGGTATGCTCAGGACTGAAAACCCTCTTGTGATTCCTGTAACCGATGCCACAGCCCCTGGTGGCAGCTGAAGCTGGTATTGTCTCTGGAGAAATTACCTAGGCTCAGGATTAACCCTCTGTGTTGAAACGAGGGGTGTTTTGGCACCCTTCTGCTGCATCAGTTGAGGCTGCTCTCCAAGGCGCCCGCTGGAGCCCGGTGACACCGTCCACACAGCAGCACATCCCTGGAAGGGAGCAGCACTGAAGTCCCTCTACAGACAGCACATAATGATGCTCTCAGCGCTGTTGTATTCCTCTTACAGAAGCAGGGTTTGCTGTCTCTGCACCAGGCCAGCCTTCCCCAAAGGAAATAAGAGGGTTTGAAGACTGTGAAGTGGCTGCGGCTCGTCGTGCCTTTGTTACTCTGGGCTACAAGGCTGCAAATGTCAGCTTTGGGGTGAGCGAGAAACTCATCTGCCCCTGACCTTTAGTCAGAGCTTTTCTACCAGGAGCCATCAATAGCTCTGACAAGCAGTGCAGCAAATTCACACAGTCTCTGAACAACCAGGGACTACAAACCAGTAGCTGCAAAACCAGCTTGTGTGCATCGCAGTAAAATGCAAGTAATGGTCTCTAATTCTTAGCAAAAAACCCCCATTTATCTATTTGGATTTGCATAATTATGAATGTTAGTACAACAGAAGTACCTGTGAGCACATCCCATCGCCTACAGTTACCAGAAGCAAGCCCCATTCTGTTCCTAGCAAGCTGCTGGTCCCACGGTGGGCATTCCCACTCATCCACACACGGGGCAGTGCCTCTGCTGGGCACAGAGGTACCTGTTTGGTACAGCCACACCTGGCACTTCTGTAGCCTTTTTGCCTCATTAGGCCCAGGGTACGTTTTTAGCATCAAGAAATTGTCTGGTTTGTGTCAAAGACTGTTCCTTGCCAGCTGTTCATAGTGCAAGTGACCAGTGGTTCCGAAAGAAACAGCCTGGTCTGGGAGCTGTGGTGAGGGATGCTGCCAGCAGGGATATCTGCTGCTGCTGTCTGTGCTCCCTTACTTGTCATGTTTGGCTGGACTCCTGTCAGAAAACTCAGGAGCCTCCTCAATGGAATGTGTCCTTCCACAGTCACACATTAAAAAGTGTTTTACCTGGCTGTGGGCTGATGTGCCACCTTGGGATGTCTGATGGAAACATGAGGTGAACTTTTTAAATCAAATGTTTGACACTTAAGTGGATGAACTACCCTGTAATATGTACTCCTTTTGGGCACCTTCAATTCCTCCAACAGCATAGGAAAAGATAGGCCATAATTTCCTTCCTTTTGGAGGAAAACCCCTGGCATTGCACCATGGGGGAGGCCTGTATAGAGGCAGCACAGGATGAGATCCCTGAGCAGGAACAGGCTTGCTCTCTCCATAACACGTGTAGCTGATGACAAGGTTGAACTTACATAAAATTCAACATTATTCAGTCCCACACACTTTTAGTTTTCCATGCCTTTCATCTAAAGGCATGTCTGCACCAACAAGGGAAGAAAGGAAGATATGTTAATTACATATTATTAACTGTCTCCCCACTTCCTAGAAGACTTGAGCATTTTTTCAAATTCTCTGCATACATTTTCTTTTATTTCTTTTTTACTCCTAAAAAGTAGCCAAAATCTTGTAAAAAATTTAATTATTTACAACATTAAATATCCTTTACATAATCAGCATTGCCAACCAGAGCAGAAGAGCAGCATCAGTGAGACTAATACATAATGGGCTGTTCTTCTCCTGAGAACAACAGAAATGTTAATGTTAGATATAAAAATGTGCCAAAAAAGCAAAGCCAGGTGATGACAGGAGCTCAGCCTGGTGCAGTGGTGGTGCAGCCGTGCTTCAGCCACTGAACCCACTGGAGCAAAGTCCAATCATCCTTCAAAAACGGGAAAAAAATGCCCTGCCAGGTGCACTGCCAGGTTTGATTTCAGGGAGCAGGGCTAAAAATGGCCATCCAAAGGCTCGTGAGGCAGCTCCGCGAGGGCTGTGCCAGACCCTGAGGCACAGCTTTCCACTGTGTCATTAACAACCACAGGGCAGCACGGCCATGGAGCTGCTCAGGCTGCGGAGATCTGAGCCCTGGTGAATTTGAAAAGCACAGCCAACCTTTGCAAGGCAAACATTCCGATCCCATTGCAATAATGCATTGCTGGGAACATGTAACAGACAGATCACTGCAGCCGAGTGGTGCTTAACTCTGACCTCTGCCTCTGGATTCTTCAAAGACAGATCTCGGTGCTATGAAATTCCCTTTGGGTCTCAAAACTTTTCCTGAACACCGAATATATTTCAATAACTTCAGAAAGGTTAGATCTTCTCGGAAGCACTGTCTGAAACAAAATGATCTCTAGATGGAAAACTGCATGTTGAAAATCGGAGATTTTTGTGAGCCAACGTGAGGCCCAGCTTCTGGTTCTGAGGCCATATTCCAGTTGTACAGGCCCAGCAGCAAGACAGGCCTTACTGAAGCAGTCCCGCTCTTGCAGAGCTTTGGAGACCCACTGCTCTCCACCACAAAATGGATCTGTTCATAAATACCTACCCTCCTGTGTTTGTTTGTAGCAGTGGTTGTATCCAGGACTCCAGAGCTAAATCCTGTGCAGCTTTCCAGGGCCACACTTCCACATCCATGGCTGGATGCTGCAGGCAGAGTGAGGGCTTAAAACCTCTGAACAACAATTCTTGACAACGGTTTGCATTTAATTAATCAAGTTTATGAGCAGATACATCTATTGGCACATGAGGCACGTTGATTTGAGTATTTTTGTTTTCCTTCCATGTCCTCTCCATTCATTAGTACTGGCAGTCTATGAAAAAGAAATCCGTGGCTGCTGTAATCAGGAGGGATTGAGCTCTTGCTTTTCTCCTGACTTTTCATCATTGAATATGATTTGTTGCATATGCCCTGGATTGTGCTTAATGTATGCTGGCTGGAGGGAATTCAGACATTTGGGGAATTATAAATAATAGCAGCACTGGCAACCTTTTTGCATTATCATGTCACACTGAGATGCATCAGTTTTCAAAGCTATTTACGTTTAGTCTTTTGCCACTTATTTCGTTGCTACCATTAGCCATGGCTTTAATTTTTCTCTGGATGCAGGTTTGTACTGTTCATTAGCCTGAAGATCAATGTTGCAAAACAGGATGCTGGAGTTCCCTGAAGTACAGAGACCTTTCCAATCCTGTTCCTCTATAGCAGCGTTGGGTGCATTTATAAAGATAAATTCCAGGCTCTGAAACCTGAGAAATTGCAGTGATTCACTAATCATTCCCTAATGCTGTGGAGGTCCCATGGTCACTAGCACAGTCATTTCAGTGGGTGGGGAATGGCTTTAGGACAGGGATGAGAGATACAGGAATGGTGTTTAAAAACCAGAAGGGAAAGAGCAGCCCTTTTCCCCGCAGTAGGGGTTTCCTGCAGTGTTCACACAGGCAAAGCGCTCCTTTTGGCAGAGCAGACAGGATGCACTGCTGGCTGCTGACCCCGTGTGCCCGCACACTCCTGCACACTTCTCAGGACTTCCATTCCAGCCCAGCGGGCTCGGGAGGAGGGGATGGCACAGAGCTCTCTGTAGGCTGGGGAAGTGTAGGCGCTGGATCCTATTTCGCTGTCACCTCTGCTTCGCAGGAAGAGACTGTGGGAAGGGCAGTGACTCACTTGCTGATGAATAAGTGATTCAAGCATGTCTCCAGGAGTGGGACAGACTCATTTCCTCACCCCCAGTGTCTGCCGTGCCCACTGCCATGGAGCCGAGACGCACGGATGCCACGCTGCTGGTGTCGGAGCTGGCAGCCTTTCCACTCCTTCTGGGTGAGAAGAGGATGGGAACCAGGGGTGGAGCAGAGGCTCAGAGAAATACCTTTGCCAAGGCTCTGCAAAGACAGCCGTAGGATGGTGTTTAGACTATTGCCTTGGGATAGAAGGAAGCTGCAAATGTCTTTGTGACACTAAGAGGGATTCACTGACGCTCAAGTGGGGGGAACCCCAGCCTCCCAGGAGGACATGGAGTTTCTCTCCCAAGCTGCAGCCTGGCCAGCCTTTCCCCAGACTGCTCACCCTCTGGGGGCTGGCAGGGCAGTGCTGGATGCTGCTGTGGGTCAGGGCTGCTGGTGGCCCCTTTCTGCCAGAAGGCCCTTGCTCAGGGCTGGCCCCAAGCCACAGCCCCATGACCCTGACCACCTGCAGGCAGCTGCCCCGGCAGGATGCTGTCCCCCCCATCCTCAGCACTTTCACGGGGATTTGGGGCAGGAGGGGGATCTAGTGGAAAATGAACAAATATAGTTTTGCTAAATATGTTTTCTAAGCAGTTTGTGGCTTGCTCTTACTGCAAGAGCAAAGTCTTGCTAAAGATGGCTTGTTTTACAAAGCATTTTCACAAGTAGCTGAGCTGTTAATGTCGCTGTTACCTGAGCAGATTTAATTGCGTTGCTTCTTGTTCTCAGCTTAGTGTGACATGCTGAGAATGAAAATCACATACCTTTTTGCCAGGAAAAAAAATGCCATGTTCTGGAGCAGTTTCGAGTGTTTCCTCCAGGGATACATTCACATATTGTTCTGAGCGGTTTTTGCTGCCAAGGTTTGCTGTGGCACTTATTAAAAAATGCTTTCAATACCATTCACCTTTTATCATCACCATGGGTTTAGCTGAAATGATATGTCCCTTTTCCTACCAATATCACGTTATTATGGAGTCTAGTGTGCAGATGTGCTCTCAAATGCAAATACAGGAGCTTTTGGAATTAAATCCATGCTTTTTGAGGGAGGGCATGCATAGCCTTAAAGTCTCATTTTCTCCAAAGGGTGCACACTCTTAACTACCAACTGCTTCATAGAGGAAGACTGAAAAGAGAAGCATTTCACAGCTTTTTGTTAGTCCCAATGAATGCCTTCATACTCATCCTCTTTGTCCCTCTTTCTCCTGGTGTCCTGGCGTACATGTGCTTCTTTTTATTTTAAGGGATAAAAGAAGGAAGTGGTTGAAGGATGGATCATGGATGCTGCCCTGCAAACCTTCACTGCTTCAAGCCCTTGTATTCAGGCCCATTCCACAGTCCCCACGGTCCCACAGGTGCACGATGTGACACACTTGCTCAAGCCCCTGTAAGTCTGGGTCACTTCAAAGTGTTCACACTCAGACACGATTTGCTTGATTCTGTGCCGTTCTGCAGAAGAAAAAAGTCAGTATTCAGCTTGTGGGCCAGCCCTGTGCACTGAATTGGGAGCTTGGCTACGGAGAAGCTTCATAAATCCCAAAAAGCAACGTGTCAACAGAAATGCTGACAAATCCAAGGCTGCAGTGGCACCACCAGCTACAGCCACAGTGCTCTGTGCCCCGGCACCGCTGCCATGACCCTTGTCTTGCTGTGATCAAAGCACTGGTGTTTCAAAGTGAAGCTCTTTTAGTCAGACCAAGTAGTCTTTGAATACATTAACTTTAAACCTCCCTAAAAATACTGGCAGCTGCTGTCTGGACTGCCCTCATCATAGTTAGAAAGATCACAAGCCACAGTGATACTGATTTATAGAAATTGATCTCTTTACCTCATGACCAGGATTTCCAGCAAATCTGTGCATTATTAACTCTTTAAAGCCAGACAACTGTGTTTTTTCAGTTTAAAAAAATCAATTTCTGCAGATGGACAATTAGGGCAGACTATTCCCACCAAGGGATTCATTCACTAGCCCAGAGTGAGGGAGTTTGAGAAGGGTATTTAATGTCAAAAAGGTGTCCCAGCATTTTTGCAGGTTAATATTAATCTGATCTGGTAGAGCTGGTCATCATGGAGCCAGCCCAGTTTCTCCCATTTTGTCCATCAGCCCTTGCACTTTGCTGACAGTGCATGGCTCCAGCAGCTGCACCAAATATATCGAGGTGAGAAGGCATCTGCTGAAGCCTGAGCTCAAATCCAGATTAAGACCTCTCTCCTTTTGGCACTTGCAGGTGGTTTTCTTGAGTGCCCCATCAACTTCTGGCACTGGGGCTATTTCCTACCCACCCTCCCCTCCACAGCCCAGTGCGGTCGTGGTCACGGAGAGACGGAAGAAAAATCAGAGGGCGGCTTAGAAGGGTTTTGTTGAGTATTCTTACATTTGGGCATCTCTCAGAAAACAAGCTATAGCTTCCCCTGCAGAGCAAACTGAGCCTCAAGGCAGCAGGACACCGAGCTCACCTGGCTCAGCTGGGCACAGGCTGCAAATCTCTCCCTGCCACAGCAGTCAGCAATACCAGCAGTGTCCCGGGGTGTTTATCTGGCCTGCTTACAAAGGTTTTCAGTGACAGAAACTCCACCACCCCTTCCAGGCAATCTGCCCCTGCACCTCTCTGCTCCCACTGTTTGTTAGAAAGGTTTTCCTGCCATTACCCTGAATCATTTCAGCTGTAATTTAAGCCCCTTATCTCTCTGTGAACACGCAGAACAAATTACTTCCCTCCTCTTTGCAGCAGCCTCTTATGTATTTGAAAACTGCTCTCTCACCTTCTTCTCTTAACTCTAACGCCAGTGCTTTTGGTGTTTACCTTGGCCATGCTTCTGACATCCAGGAGAATTGGTGATCCAGCAGCTACTCTGCCGAGCAGGATCCATTAAATGGTAGTGAACCAGGCAGTGAGGATTACTTGATAGAGGTGAAATCTTCTACACCAACCAGAAAATTGCAGCAGCACATCTTCCACAGTGCAGACCTGTTGGCTGTCCAGCAAATGAAGTGGGCTTCAAAAAACAGGTGAGTTCAGCAGTTTCTGAGTGGGTTTTCAAGGATATTTTTCAGCCTGGGATGTAGAGCTCTGTTGGACACATGAGAACAGACCCAGATGAGCTTCAGACACAGTTAGGAAATAAACCCTTAAGCAGGAGAAATCACTGTCCAGTGGTGCTGATCCTCAGCTGGCCTCTCCTGACTAAAGGTGCTGCTGTTAAACACACAAAAGCTGTAAGATTTTCTGGAGAAATTGCAACTCACTTAATTCTCTGCATACTTTATGCTGTGTTCAACTTCCCAGCACTGTAGTTAGCAACAACACAAACCAGTAAAGGCCTCTGTGCTGCCATTTGGCAGGAGTTACCAGCCAGGGGAGGCAGCCAAGCCTCTGCACCCTTTATTCAGCTTTAAATAACTGCACCACTAAAGGGCAGGGCCTGGAACAGCTCTCAGCTCCCAGCCCCAGCACCACCCCATGGGCTGAACACCCCTTCTGCACAGGGTATCCTTGGGGAAGAAATCTTTGCTTCCACAGGACCAAGATTTTGCCTCTGGGAACTGCTCAGTATCTGGGGTGGATTCTGCCCTGCTCCCCCACGCCCAGCCCAGCCCAGGGGGAGCAGGGTGCTGTGGGCACACTGCCATCGTGCCCAGCCCCCCTCCATGGGTATCTCCTTGGGAGAGTTGAGTAAGACTTGCCTGTGCTGATGTTCCTTTTGTCTCTGTTTGGTTTGATAGCAGTGGACAAAAAAAGGTTGTTTTTACTCACATCCAAACAGCAGTAGTCATTTAAACAGCAAAAAAAATGAACCTCCAGCTGCTGCTTCTGCTTCTCGCATGAAAACTGCTGCATACATATTTACTGTGCTGATTAAACAGATCTGCTGCTCTACAGTAAAACAGGGAATTAAAGCACTGTATTTTCAATTTTGCTACCAAATTACAATTCATAAATATTTGAGAAAATAAGGGCATTTACATATACCATTAGTGAGTGCAGTTGCTGTATGGCTGCCACTTGCTATCAAAACCCAGGGTACCATGGTATAAATAATGCTCAGTTCACAGCACTATCCTAAAATGACAGCACGCTGAATCCACTTCTTCTGTCAAGATATATTTTTATTAAGGGTCAGTATAAACGTCAAAAAAATAACTTGAATCATTTTTGCCACTATCTACCCAAAATGACAAGAGTCTCTACATTGAATGTAGCTGAATTTTGGAATAGTCAGCTTCCAGGCACAACGTAAATACCTGCCATTCATAAGGCCATCAGGTAATTTAAATTCATGAGAGTAGCTATAAACATGTATTGAAGTTCTCAGTGGAGAAATGCAGCCCTGCATTACAGGACTAACTCCTGAAAAATATTGTAGAAATATATTGGCTCTTTCTTTCATGTCAACAGCTCTTTGCAAATGCAGATGTATGAAAAACATCTAACATCTAAAAGTTCTCTATACTTAACCTTTCAGCTAAAAAAGTAAACTTTTCAGTAATTACTACAGTAGTGTTAATTTCAAACTTGCAACTGATTTTCCCAATCAGCATTATCAAGCCATCCATAAGTGCACACTTTCTAACAGGATGATAAATGGAGTATCCATGTAGTTATTTGAGAGTGAACTGTATTAGACAAGCAAAACGTTTAAGAATTTTCTGGACAATGGAAGTAGGAGTGAAAGATTTCAGATTATGCTAGATTTTCTGGTCTGCCTCTGTCACCACAGATTTGCTTCTCCTTTTATCTGACAAAAGAGATTTTCAGTTATTTTTTCACTCCTTAAACTTTGTTGTGATAGCATTACCTACTGTGCAGTAACAATCTAAATAATGCATGTTTCAACCCAGCATTTCAGCTCTCTTCAGATGCGGTGAAAACACTACATGGCTGAGCCAGAAACACCTATTAGTGCAAGCATAATTTGGAGTATGATTTCTCATGCAAAAATACGAATCTGCAGCTCCTATAGAAAATCAGCAGGATTCTTTTACTTTACAAGACATTTTGGACTATGAGAACACAACACACAATCACACAGTTCTTTCATTTTGAAAGGGACGGTCTTCTACAACGTGCAAAATGAGGCACACACCCTCTGTTCCAGTCAGTAAGTCTGTTATGCTGGTCAGCTGTCCCATTCTCCATTATTGTGATCATTGTCCTCCTCTTCTTCAGAATCAGCAGACACTTTCTTAATTCTCTGCATGGCTGCCTTAATGCTTCTCTCTAGCTCATTAGGGGATCCTTTACTGACATCTCTCTCGGTATCTCGATTCACTTTCCTCAGTTTAACTCCCTGCCTTATGGCAGAGAGGATGCTGTCCTTCACGGAGGCGTAGGGGTTCGGCTGCTCCGCTTTGCGAAGGTGAACTTCGCTGCGCTTCAGAGAAGCCAAAACTTCATCCATGGAACCTGCAACAGATAAACCTACTGTTACCAGAAGAATGAATGAGACAACCACACTTAAGAGGTACGAAGCCCTACCTAAGGGTTCAGGGCTCTTCCTTCAATCTTTGCTAGTGACAGGAAAAAGAATGGTCTGTTCTGGCACAGACTCTTTCAAGCTCTGCAACAGCAGGCTCTGGAACTGCTTTTGAAAAGCAGTTAAAGCTTTTATATCTTGAATTTAGAATCCAATGCCTCTTCATCATTATACAAGGTTGTGCTCAAAGGAAGAAATTATACACAAAGGACAATGCTCTTTTTCATTACAACTTTATGGGCTTTCAAAAAAATTTCACTGAACCAAAAAAATCTCTTGCTTTCTGTGTTATAAACAATCCACCATCCCTCCTAGCTTGCCCAGAAGCCTGCTGAGACCATCAACTGCATTTTTGCTCAGCCAAGAGAAAAATGAAAGGATTCGAGTAGAAGGGCTTGAAAGTGCACCACTGAAATCATTGGGAGCCAGATCAGGTCCTACGCAGGCAGCTCTTTTCTGTATGGGCTTAGAAAACAATTCCTATTTTACAACATGATTTAGATCTCAGGTGTACGTTTCTGAACTTCAGACCATGAAGGACACCCTACTGAGAGCTTCCACTAGTCCTCCTGATACACACTAATCTGTGTTTTACTCCTGCTGGATTCTTTGCTGCTTGCTCCAGACTGTCAGACAGGGAGGCTGTTTCCCTGGACAGCAATAGGTCCAGACCATCTGTGCCTCACAGCCAGAAATATTTTTGCCATGCGCAGTGCACACAAGGTTATGTGATTAACATCAACCATTTGAAATGTAACATTCTGCTAAATCCTGTGGTACCTTCAGAGACTAAAAAGGATCAAGCAAAGATCCACCAGACTGCCTTACAAAGCCTACAAGTAAGGGAGTCTTAAGCCTACTAATTAAATGGGCTGCCTGGTAAAAGATTAGTCAGATAAATAAATTATAAAAGAAGCCTCTCCTGGCTTTTCACATACAAAGACATGAGTAGCCCATAACTAAAACCACCATGTTTATGAAGCTGTTTCACTAAGTTCCTGTGGCAGTAATTTAGCAACTACTATTACAGCTACTGACATGATGGCTTTCTTCAAGAAATAGGTGTAAACAACTAATCAGATCTCTCCAATAAACAAAAAATAACTTCTCTTATCCAAAAATAATGAAAAGACATCAATGTTAGGCTGTGAATGGCAGTAAATATCAGCTACCAGCAAGGCTGTTCCAATAGCAATCAGACTACTCTGGTGTACAACTCCTGTTGCTAATCAAGGCTTCTTAAGAGTATCTGTGGTAGAGTTATCCCATGGATATCCCACAGTGAAGTCTGCACTGCATGCACAGTAGTTTGCCATGGTAACTCAACTGTGTCTCAGCCCTTCAGCTGCTTGTACTTCCCCACAGTTTGGAAGAAGTAAAAATGCTGAACTTCCCCTGGTATTTCTGCCTGTGGTTTGCCTCTTAACTGACAGGATACAAAGGCTGCTTGGATGTATTGTGAGGAGTCAAAAAGGAAAATGAATGTACCATGTTTAAAGACATTCTTCATTCTAGCATAAGCTCCACTGTGAAAAACAACAAAAAAAATTGCTGCCTTCCAACTCAGATCAATCTCTCTGACATAGTCAAAATATCCGCTCGCCTCAGAGACAAAAATAAGCCTGTTAGCAGGATGCAACCAGGGCAGCCTTGGGAGGCTGCTGAGCTCTATTCTCATTCAAACTACTCTTTCAATTGCTGAGTTCAGCCTTCAATTACACCTGCATGATCTTGCTAACAAAGCAAAGGTGTAACAGAGCAGAATTTCTTTCCTAGGAATGTATGCCAAAGCTGTTCACCTGCCTTTCAAATCCCAGTTGAATTCTGCATGAATTCTCTTAGGAAACCTTTATTTAGAAACCAAACAAACTGTAAGTGGACACAGGCTGTGCACACCTCAGAAACGCAAGCAGCCCAATTGCCAGCTCTGTAGTACATAAATCATAAACACTGAAGTGTAGCCTTAATACAGCTACAAATTTACCCACATTGGTCTTCTGATTGGAGCATCAGGACCCTGTGAAGTGTCTCAAATAGGACACACAAATCATTGTTACTCATTTAACATCCTCAGCTATGGTCAGTGTTACTGTATGTAGTTTCTTAGACTAAGCTTTCCAAGAGCCTCATTCTCTTGATCAAAACTACACATTATTCCTATCCAGAAGCAGAGGGAGGGAGACCATAAAAATACAGGAAATGCATTAAAAAAGCACCAGTTGATGTGAGCCTACTTACCTATGCAATTATTTATGGACCTCCTGGATGAGTCATCCTGTTTGTGCAGTGCAGGGCTTTCTGAGGGGCTATCAGAGCTGAGGGGAAGTGGTTTGTCCTCTGTTGCTGATGGTGTTTTTAACTGGAGAGGTAGGGGGGGAGGTGG
>VZTE01000895.1:621552-644103 GCA_013397775.1 Eulacestoma nigropectus | reverse complement strand
GGGGCGGGGCCGGAGAGGGGCGGGGCCGAGAAAGAGGCGGGGCCAGGGCGGCCCTCAGGGCGGGCGTGGAGCATGGGGAGTGCGGCAGTGAAAGGGGCGAGACGGGCGGCCCCGGGAAAGGCCGTATTTCACAGGATCACGGAATGGGTTGGGTTGGGTTGGGAGGAGACCCCACAGAGTATCGAGTTCCAACCCTTCTGCCGTGGGAACCGGCGCCTTCACCAGGCCCGGTTGCTCAGAGTTCCATCCAGCCTGNGGGGCGGGGCCGGAGAGGGGCGGGGCCGAGAAAGAGGCGGGGCCAGGGCGGCCCTCAGGGCGGGCGTGGAGCATGGGGAGTGCGGCAGTGAAAGGGGCGAGACGGGCGGCCCCGGGAAAGGCCGTATTTCACAGGATCACGGAATGGGTTGGGTTGGGTTGGGAGGAGACCCCACAGAGTATCGAGTTCCAACCCTTCTGCCGTGGGAACCGGCGCCTTCACCAGGCCCGGTTGCTCAGAGTTCCATCCAGCCTGGCCTTGAGCACCTTCAGAGATGGGGCAGCCACAGCTTCCCTGGGCACCCTGTGCCAGGGCCTCACCACCCAGTAAAGAATTTCTTACCAATATGTAATCTAAAACTACTCTCAATTTGAACCCGTTCCCCCTTGTCCTGTCAGTACATGCTCTTGCAAATAGCCTTGCCCCATCTTTCCTGTGTGTTTCCTTCAGGTGCTGGAAAGGGAAAGCTTTGTGAAATGAAGCCGCTGTTCCTGTGAGGAGCGGTGGGCAGGGAGCACGGGACACAGCCCTGCGTTTGTGCCTCCCAGCTGTAATATGTGTTGCAAAGTAATTCGTGCTAAAAATAAAGACTATAGCATTTTTACCAAAGCCAAGAGAAAAATACAAATACCAAAGACATGAAGCTGTGTCCAAAAGAGTATACTTCAAGGGAATTTTTCGTCTGGCAAAGACTCCAGCGATATGCCTTCGATATGCATATACGATAAGATAATATTCATCGCCAGAGAAGTTTATTCAGGATCCTGAAGAAAAGATATTCATCTGCCTGTTCCAGGAAGTTTCAAACACAGCAGTAAGCTGAAAGATAAGATTAACAGAACGCAAAAATGTATAAAAAGGTACCCCATGGAACAGCAGTTTGTGAACTAGAGGGGTTCGGAGCGGACATAGCCCGAATCCAGTTCACCTGATGCCAATCGCCTGGCTCGACACTGTATTGCTTGTGGCTTTATCAAAATTTATACTTGGATTATTAATAAATTCTCTTTAATTATTAAATTGGCTAATTCGTTTGTGCCTCCCAGCCGTCATTCCTGTGGTCCTCGCAGAAGTCCACGAGTTGTTGCTTTCTCCAAAGCCCCACACGCCTTCCCCACGCTGCCTTGAGCCAGCACCCGAACCCTGGGGCCCTGCACCCACCAACAGCCAAAGGGTGCTTGTCCTGACACCCAGCTCAGCCCCAGCCACCACACGTTGTATAAATGCCACCCGAACGCTGCCTCACGGGCACCGAGGGCAGCGAAGAGCAGTGGCGTGATTGAATAAGAGCAGTGTCACTGCTCTCTTACCCAGGCCCTGTGTCCAAGGCAGAGCGTAATTCACTAGCCACCGAATGCTGGATTCCAGTCTTCGGCAGCAAAGCTGACACTGCTGATTTTTCGAGGAATTAAGGCCTACAAGACAGCGTAGCTTAACTCAAAGCAAAAATAAGCTCTCATTTGAAAAATTAATCAGATCTGCCAGACAGCATAAATGTTAAGGTTTCAGCAAGGGCTGCATCACTTTTGTGAAAACACTTCTACCCTAATCTCACAGATGATAGAAGCACTGCTAGCGGTAATGAGATCATGCCTACACGGGCAATTAACTTGTGATTCCTCACCAAACAGCAAACAATTGCACAGCTAGAAAAGTGAGGAAATGACACCAAGATAATTGGAAAAGGAGGAAAAAGCAGAGCTGTGTCAAGATCTAATAGACATTGTCCCTTGTGGTGTCCCCTGGGCTCAAGCCATATATAATACAACATTCTCAAACGTGCTTAAAGCCCTACTGCCAGCAAGGCTGGCTTGGTAGCGTGTTCACAAGCAGCAGCTCGTGTGTGCTGGGCAGCTGTGGGTTTGAGCAGATGGACAAAGCTCAAGTGCTACAGCAGTCACAGTGATCAGTGGTAATACACAGCCTGGATTTTATCAGGTGTACCCCTACTGAGCACAGACTGAAGGGATATGTTCCTATGAAAAACCCCCTAGCGGGGCCATTGCCCACTTTCTTCACTATAATTAGCTTTCCAGAGGTCTGGCATGCACACACAGGGTGAGGATGTATGCATATGTATAATAAGCATATGCAACAGCCTGATTTTTTTTTTCTAAATTCTAAATTTTAATATATTTTTTTTTTCTAATATATGACCATGATCTCACCTTGGCCCCATAGAAAGGCTCCTGCTAATTTGAGAGAGAGGACTTTACCAGTAAGTGCTTGCAAAGAACAGAACAGATACTTCTGCTGAGTTGTGCAACTCTGTAAGCACATGTCCAGCCATGTGAGTTGTTTGCACGTTTTGTGTATCCCACACGCGATACTCTGCCTTGGAAATCACACCCAGAGGCAATGACTGAACTCTGCAGGGTTTATTAATACCACCTCCAAAAGTGAGAGGGTACTCTGGCTTTAGTGAGTGCTCTCTGTCGCTGTTCTAAGTACTTCAGATCCAGGAATCAACCTTCAGAGCCTTTTCTCAGTGTATGACACTCATCCTGGTGGCACTCAAGTAGCAGGCTGCTGAAGGACAGCCAGGGCACATCTATATTTGTGCCATTGCTCATTGCTGGCATGTCCCTGTCTGAGCAAAGAGGCAGGGTAGGGTTACCGCAATAAGTCTTCCCACTGCAGTCATAGGAAAGTGGAAAGGAATTGCTTTCGTGTGAATTAATTTTTACTAGGGGGAATAGAAGTTAACTTTGATGCCATCTGAGCTATCAGAAGAATTTATGACGTCTTAAGATAGAAGGCAAGTTTTTAGGTAGTAACTTCTTTGTTATTTATTTACGATAATTGACGGTCACGGACTTAAACGTGCTTCATGTAATTTTATCTGTGCCTGCAAAGCAAGCAAACACTGAGCAATCATCTGAAAATCTTATTTAGGCAGCAGGATTGCAGACACGCTTAATTATGCTTATTTTACTTAATTTTATTTCATTTTGGTAGGAAAACTACATGTTAATTCACTTTTCTAATTAGTAGTAGCTTCTAAAGCAAGCCTTATTGTTATAATTATGGGGAAAAAAGTCTTTGTGGGAGCCAGACAACATTTTCTGGTATGTGTCAAGACCTCTTCTCTGTTTAAAATGTTAGAATTTGCATGATTTATTTTATTGCCTTTAGCATAAATAGTATTTCTGCCTAACTCCAGTGTTTTTGTCTATAGTAGGATATTGCTAGCTGTAGAATCCACACCCATGTCTGCAGAGACAGAAGACAAATGATGAACTTCTGTGTGGGTTTTCTTACAGATCCGTAAGGCTGGGCTCAGCCAAGGATATAAAACCAGAGAGTGCAAAAGGTCTCAGTATTTTTCACTGGTTTGGGAAGCTGCTTTCTCATAAGTCACTGATTGTGTTGACTCTGTTAGCTAAGCAATTCTCAGGAAAATCAGTAAAATACTGCTGAAATAACTTTGAGGTAATAGCAACTACTCAAAACTAAAAAGACTATAAAAAGTAGTTTGAAAGCCAACTTATGTGAAAACTTATCCAGAAGCTCTGATAACATTGATATCTGACTGATCTTTAGGCTTTTTTTTTCTGCGAGAAAGTGATTTTAAAGCTTTCATATGCTTCACTTACCTAGGACTAGATGTAGCTACAGGTTACTTGATATTCAGCTGAAATCCTTCCATGAACTCTTTTGCTTGTGGTACTAAACTGCTGATAAAATTGATCTGAGTAGTTTTGTAGCCATGATTCCATTTGTGCCGGTGAGCAGTGGAGGGCTGCGGGGACGTTTCAGCTCAGACAGAGCTCTGACTCTGGACTAGCATTATTTCACTGCTGTTAATACAGGCTGCTTGGAAAGAGTGGGCTTGGGGAATCAGCATTAAAATTGCCTTTGCACTTTTAATGTTGTCCCACGTGCATGTGCTTTATCATACAGCTTTGCATGTCACCTGCACATGCTCTTTCCACACCTCCCTCCTTGCACAGAATGGACAAAATGTGCAAGGTTTGGGTCAGAGCGGGCATCTCTCAGTGCAGAGGTCAATGCCCTGCCTTGCTCCCTAGTTACTGTATGCTTTATATGTTAAAATATATATTTCTCACAGCACATGAGAAGCTCCAAAGGGCAGTATGTTTTCTCTGCAGTATATTTTAGAAAGGACCCAAGACCTAGACTCGAGTTTCAGTATTAAGAATGGCAACTTGAAAAATCCAGAGCAGGACTTTTCAGAGCATTTACTAGGGTATTCTGTGGCATCAGTGGTCACAACAGAGGACATTCTACATTATGCCTGACTGACAGTTCAGAAAACATGCTTGACAGCAGCTGAAGGGTGAGCAGACATCAAACCAGGCCATTTCCAATCACACAGAACAGCACTGACTGTGCCTGAAGCACAGTCACAGTGTTGAGTTGAGGACAGGACTACTCCAGACTTTGGAAATCAGGCATCAGGGTCACAGATGAGCTACTCAGAAAAGAGGATGCACACCAGAGACAGATCTCTGTTGTGCTTTGCACTGAGGTGAGAAGAAAACAAGCTTCCTATGGCTTCCCTTCAGAAGCTTCACTTACCGAGTGAAGCTACTGACTTTGGTCTTTCCCACGCCTACATCCAGGACCTGAGCAGTCCTCAGCCAAATCTATTCCCTCTACATATGTTTAAGCAAGAAAAACTCATGCTTGATATCTAAGTATGTAGCTAAAGATCTTTCTTATCTTTTACAAGCTTGAGATTCACCATCTCAAAAGCCTTGCTGAGGATACCAATGTCATCCAGATCTGGCAGCACGAGAGACTATGAGACTAGCGGCCAGTCACGCGATCATCCAGCTTCCCCACCGGTCCCAGAGTCTAGTGACACTGAGACTGGTTTGATATTTTATCACATGGATCTTTATGGATCAAAGGAGAGGTTTGATATCTTTCCTGAAGAGCTCTCTGGTCGAGGAGACAGATCTCTGGGGGATGCGAGAAGGGAATCTGCACCAAGTAGTGAAAAAGTTCAGCGCCCACAAGATGTTGGCTATGACTTGGAAAAGGAGGTTGCAGAGTTGGCTAAGATGTATGGACTTGATGAGGATAGAGAAAAAGAGCTTGAGCTTCTTGAAGGACATCTGGAGAAGGTGGAGAGCAGATGGCCACCTGCTCACACAGAAAAAGCAGGATCACAAGGCTCCATATATAACTCATCAAAAAGCAGCTCTTCAGTGAAAGTTCCAAGCACAAAGCAACAAAGACTTCCTGATGAGGCTTCTCTAGGTGAAAATCAGAGCAAAGCCAGAGCAGATGATGAGGCTGAGAGCATCATATGGTCCAGAGGGGGGCTAAGTAGCGGCGGTGTGTCAGATGAGTGGAACAGTCAAGCTGTCAGTGAGGAGGAGGAGGAGGAAGAGGAAGAAGCAGCAGATGTTTTTTGTTCTACCTGCAAGATACCAATCCGAGCTTTTGACAAACTATTTGGTGACCACAAGGATCATGAGGTTGCTCAGCTCCCCAGTGCCGTGGAAAGTGAAAAGGTGAGAGTAACACAGGTGTACTGTGGTGCCTCTAAAACAGTTTTCAGACATAGTAAGAATCACACGGGGTGTTTTGTAGGAGGAGGTCCATAAAAACATGTGCAAGTTGGAAGAACAGATTGCTCAGATGGAAACTGTTGCCAGCCATTTGGAGGAAATCTTCATCACTGTAGAGGTAAGGCATTTTTTCTTGGGCTAACTTTATGGTAGTGGGGATAAACAGTTTTCACAGTCATACTGACATTCATAGTATTCAGTTGTTAATGAGGTGACTACTTACAGTAACAGAGCACAGAGTTATCTTGGAGTTTGTCTAGACTGAAGTACTCAGGAAAACAGTGATTGATTTTTTAATAACTTTTTAAATGATTTTTTCTAGTGGGCTAGTAAAACCACATTTATAATTTGCACCGAAATTTGCATTCGGGAATAAAGTGACCACCACTCATGTCATCTTAGTTTTAAATGGCCAAAGAGCTGTGATCTAACTGTCCATCCAGAGTGCAGCCCTTGTGTTCCCTCAGCTTCATTCACAGAAGTGTCAGATCCAGGCAAATCCTTGGACCAGCTGCTTCAAGATGATGACTTCAAGAATTGTGCCCCCGCTCGGCTGCTGTCAACTTGGCCCCAGGGGAAGGAGGTCAGCTGGCAGCAAGTTCAAAATGAAGCAATAACTCCAGGCACTACGGTCTTTTCTCTGCTGCATGTGGCACAGGAGGACATCAGTGCCTGAGCAGTGGCAGTAAAGCCTTGCCTGTTCCTTAAATCTTCCTTCCTAATGCTTTTTCCAGCTGTGAGTGAGGATACCAGCTGCTCAGCTCCCTCAGCACAAATCCATGGACCCCACTGAGTTGCCATGGTTTCTTTCATGGAAGGATGTGCTTGACTGTGTTGCTGGAAACGCTTGTGAGATTATGGCTAGGATATAGCCTAGTTGTGCTCCCTGAGTTTTAAGTTGCCTTACATCATTGTTCTTGTTGTAATTTCTGTTGCTCTTATGCCTGGAACAAAATCCAACACTTTTGTGCCTCGGTGAGGGTGACTGATCAGACCCCTAAAAATGCACATTAGTCAAATTACAGCTTCTGTGTACTGGTACTGTGTCCTAGTTTTGTGAATTAAATCATGACACATTACCTCTCTGGTAAGGAGAAGTTTAGGCAGACCAGAGTAAGATTTTTCCTCTGGATGACCTATGGATCAGGCTTGATGCCAAGCTACAAACCCTCAAATGCCTTGCAGGAAAATTTTGGGAGGCAGGAGCAGAACTTTGAGGTGCATTACAACGATGCAGTGCAAGTGCTTGCTCAGAAGTATGAAGAACAGCTGGAAGCACTGGGAGAAGAGAAGAGGCAGAAGCTGGAAGCTATGTATGAGCAGCTGGTCAGTTGTGGGAAACATCTTGACACCTGCAAGGAGCTGACAGATGAAACCCAGGAGCTTTTCCTGGAAAATGACAAAGCTGAATTTATGAAGGTAAAGAGCTTTAACTGTCAAAGCCTTTTCTAAGTGCTTTTTGCTGCTTGCAAGTAGTCCCCATCTGAGAAGTCCCAAGCAGCTTTATTGCTAGGGAGAATCTGGGATGCTCAGTCCATGGTGCTGTCACTGCTCCAGGTGCTTGGCATGGTTGCGTTGACTTAGTAGGGCAACACAATGGGGGCAAAATGCAGAAGCAGAAGTTTGTAATTTGGATGCTCATTGATTTGTGAGTCACACTCGGGTTCAGAGAGAAGATATCTTGCTGAAATGCTTATCTGGGGGAACTCTGGAAGCACTTAGTGTTCCTTGCCTTGTGCAGGCTCAGCTCTCTTGCTCTATTCTGGGCTCACAGCAGGCAGGCTGATGCAATCCCTTAGGAAGATGTTTCCTTTTCTTGCTCATTTTGGAGGAAAGTTCAGCTGAACAGGAGGCTCCAAACTAAATACATCAAGAGCTCCTGCAAAGTGATGGATGAAATCCTGCTCTTGAGGTGGTGTCAAGAAGGTATTTTTCTTTGGCAGGTAGAAAAATAATTGGGAAAAAAAGAGAATTTTCACTGATGATGAGTGATTGCTCTAACCTGAGCTGTCCTGTGACTCAGGTGGGTGGGAGCATTTCTGTAGCACAGTGACAGTAACTTCTGAACTGGGCAACAAACAAATCTCATAACACCCCCAGTCTACTCCAGTGGGTCAGTTTGCTGTGTGACTCCAACCCGCTGAGTTCTTCACTTGAGCTGGCTTTTCCCATTCCTCTGCATCTCTGAAATGCAGAGATTTTCTGCGTTATTTTCTGCTCAGCTTGTAGACAGTTTTACATCGCCCCTAAGAACCATTATTCATCAAGAAGTGAATACCTGTTGGTCATGAGCTCTCAGCTGCTTAGATTTCTCCAGGGACTGTACATCTGTCTTCCAGTTACATGCACTGCTCAGACTCCCTCCAGTGCAGACCATTTCACTGAGTTCTTTTGCCCAGCTGATTTTGGTTTTTGTTTGTGAGGTATCTGTTGGCACTTCGGACAACCAAGGGAGGAATCGGTCTAAAGTCTGGATGGGCAGACACTGATGACTACCTGGTAGTGCTCATTATTGTACTGTAAATTCAGCCAAGACTTGTCCATTTGAATAGACAGGGCTGGCTTTGTTCTCAGAGCTGGGTGAGAACCAATTACTTCACTCCAAGGGCTGCATTTGGGGCAATTTATGTAAGACGGGTCAAGAGCATGATGTCGTCTGACTCTGAACTTTTCTATCTTTAACACTCTCTCTTTTTTTTCCAACAGGCAGCAGTAACCATGGTTGACAGGTAGTATCACAGTCTGGGATTTTGCGTCACATTTCTTCCTGCTAATTGGATGGGTTACTGGAGATGCTTGCATGTTCTGGACTTTGTTCAGGCACACAAATGTTGTCTAAGCCACTAGAGCTACTGAAATATTTAGTATGTTTGTTTTAAAGTGCATCAGAAAAAGTTGCTCTAAGAAACTTAACACTCAACACTTGTTTGGATCCAATTTCAAGAAATCTGAAAGGAGAGTTAGAGCGTGAATAAATCAGTGTTTTCAGCTTAGTGATAAGGAACTAATTTTACTGAGAAACGGGATTGCTAAAGCTCTTGAAAGAAATACTCTGGATACAAATGAGACTGAAACTGATGTCCCTACATATACTGTAACAGACTTATGTATGCATTAATATAGCGGGGTAGAAAGTCAAGCTGTGGGAGCTCAAAACAGATACTGAAAAATCTTGGAACAACTGGAAGAAGTTTTAGGGCACACTAAATCACGTGCAAGAATCACCCTCTTAATTGACTGTTATTGTTCATGAAAACACAGAGAGAAGATACCCCTTTTTTTTCAAATTTACAACACCTAGAGCCACGAGGTCCTGAATTAGGAATACTGTAAATTCGAAATAGTGAAAGTGATGGAGTTAATAGGGTGCTTCCCACAGCGAGGTGCTGGGCACACCTCACTCCCCTGCTCGGTGGGAGCACGGTGTGTGCAGCCAGCTCGCTGCAGGAGCGGGGCACACGAGGGTGCCCCTCAGTGCCAGCAGCAGCCAGATCTCTTTGGCATCTTGGAGCACTGATGGCCACGTTTCCCCAAGCTATAGGCAAGAGGAGGCTGAGCTTGCACAGCTATGAAAAGGGTGTTTTAAGGAAATAGATGTTAATTTGAAGTCTGCTGTTCTTTTTGTCTTACAAATAGTCATCATAGACAGGTATCTCCAACACTATGGTACTTCCAATTATTCATTGTTTTTTTTCCCCTACAATTACAGGCTGGAAGAATTCTTAAAGAAAGAAGTGGATTTAGAGCTTTCAACGCTGCCAGACTTTGAAGAGCGGGTCATAGATGTCTCTGAAGTTGAACAACTAATGAACTCCATTAATGCTATTCCAGGTACTCTTCCTAACTGATCATTATTTCAGACCTATTTACATTTAAGTAAGGATATGTATTAAACATTACTTCTTTT
Source organism: Eulacestoma nigropectus (assembly GCA_013397775.1). Lineage (NCBI taxonomy): Eukaryota > Metazoa > Chordata > Aves > Passeriformes > Eulacestoma > Eulacestoma nigropectus. The sequence continues at coordinate 634,397 of VZTE01000895.1, read as the reverse complement.
AAAGGAGATCTGCAAAGGCAGAATTAACTTCTCCCTAGTTTTCCTTCTAGGTTTTCTTTTTGTTTGCCTATATATACAGAGACACTGGAAGATATTTTTGGAATTTTTTTCCATTTGTTGTCAGTATAAAATTACCGGAATTACTGCTAAATTGGGACTTCCTTGCTTTTGCTGCATGATTTCCTAGAAGACTCATGAAGATTACTCCCTTCTGTCGAGGGGTCAGGCATGCTTAGTTGGTGATAACTTGTCTTACCTTGTAGTTACTTGAACAAAATAGAGAGGAACCTCAGACTGCTTTAAATAACTTACACAGCTTCTCTTGATAAACAGATTTCAGTGACTTATTCGTCTGCTATTTAGCAAGCATTTTTCCCCCATAATCCACAGGAAACAGCACAACATAAACAAATTTTGAATAACTAAAAAAAACCCTAAAATTTTAAATCTTATTCTGGTGCATCACAAATGGTCAGAAAGAACAATATTCTTTTTTTACACCCAATGCTGTGTTTTCTTAACATAAAACAGCATTTGGTACTTGTTTGCTTGTGCTGCTGACCCCCTGTTGTAGAGCTTTCCCCTGATCCCTGGGGGGGTTGGCAGCAGTGGCAGATGTTGGGCTCACTGGAACAGCCCTCAGAGCAGGGGAGTTTACAGAGAAGGGGTAGCCTGAGGCTTATTTATTTTGTTGTTTTGACTTTGATTTGAAGCAAGACTAGTTCTCACACACCAGTGACCTGATTATTGTCTGCAACTGTTTACAGAGTCAGCTCCTGACTTTTCTCCATGTGGGAGGAATATGACCCTGTTCAGTGCCAAGGCTTTGTGCAAACACCTTTGTGAGAGGAGAGTTATGGCATATCATGATTGTACATTCAAAAACCAACCTGTTTTTCCCTCTGCAGCTCCTTGTGCCCCCGTGATCAATCCGCAGGCTCCCAATGCAGCAACTGGCACCTCACTGAGAGTTTGCTGGGGCCTCTTCTCAGATGACACTGTGGAGTGCTACCAGCTGTGCTACAAACCAGTGAGCAATGAGAGGCACAGTGATGAGCAAGCAGGTAAGGAGGCCTGGGCCCAAGGGGACACCTCAGCCCTCTATTGGCAAAACCAGCTGATTCCAAAGTGCCTCTGCACGTCTTGTGCACTCTGTCTGCCACCAAAACTGTCATATCTGCCACCATCTGCTTTGTCCCTCTTCCCCTGCCAGGTCTGCCATGCTGCCAGCTGCAGCTGGACCCATCACAGGAGCAAAGACAGGACATGGCAGCAGCAGGGACAGCAGGAATGGGAAGGGGACAGTGGATGGAGTCAGGAGGATTTCTGGAGGGTGGGCCCTGCATTAGACACACATGTGCTGCGTCCACAGCAAAGCACAGTATTTTTAAAGAGCAAATCATCATATCACCAGCACACCCACTGAAACCCCCAGATGATTTTACAGCTTATCTTAGTGCTAATAGTAGGCTGTAACTCCTTAAGATGCACAGGCACACAAAGAACCACAGAACCATCGTAAAATGTCCCTTTTGTCCCTTTGCCTTGTGACAAAACTGTCTTTGCTAAATACTGGTCCTGCAGAACCTTCACAAGTGGAAGCCAGTAGAGTGCCAATGGCCAGTTGAGAAAGAAAAACAGAAGCTATCTAAATTTTATAAGATAAAGAATGAGAAACGAGTAGTAAAATAGCTTCAGCTCTTGTCCCATCTGATTTATGCAGCTTTAGAGGAAGGGATCGTGAAACTGCCTGACAGCTGCTCGAAGGGTGTGGAGCATGAGGAGCTCTCTTGGACTCAACACACAAAACAATGCACCACAACTCCACTGTGTGATGCAGCTTTGGGGAAGAGTGGGCAACTGTGTAAATGCTTTGTTGTTGTCGTTTCAGAGCATACACTGAAAGTCAAAGAAACATACTGCACCATTACTGATCTGGTGCCAAATACACAGTATGAATTTTGGGTCAGTGCTTTAAATGCCTCCGGTGTCAGTCCTCCAAGTGAAAGAGCAGTTTATGTAACAGGTAAAAATATTTTATTCTTATGACTTTGTGACCTTCATAGTGAAATTCAAAATAATCTCTGAATTTTATGCCAGTGATGCTTTCTGGGCACTTTCTTTCTTGTGATGTAAGCCTACTGACTGCATGGGAATTCCCTACTTTTATTTGGAGAGCCTGTCATGCCAACTGTCCCTGTTTTAGAGTGGAAGAAACAGAAGCAGAGAGACAAAATAACTTATTTAAATGCAAGCATGTAGGCCAGCTGTGAATAAGGTTCAAGTTTCCTGGTTCTGCCAGATGAATGCCAGCTCTTCTTTTATTGGCCTATAGGTATTTTGTGGATTCACCTGTTATGCTGTTCTTTTTAACTGCACTTCAGTCAAGGACATTGTGTGAAATCCTGACATCACATTGAGCAAGTCAGTGTGAGACTGTTCCAGATGTCTTTGGCATCTCAGAGCAGAGAAGAGATGCACCTTTATGACAAAGATAAAACTAATGATAGAAAACAGCTGTGTAATCAGTCTTTATGTTACTTCTCTGTTTAATTCTCTTGGGGCCTTTATAGTCCAGATTAAGTCTTTAACTAGTACTGTTAATCACTCTACCTGCTGTTTATTGTCCACTGGGGAGGCAGGTTTCTCTAACCATATAGTATTAGTAAACAATGGTTTTCTATTTTTTTGTCTTCAAGCAACAGCTTAGAATTGTTCTTTTGCCTACTTTTTAGCTCCTTCACCACCTACCATAAAGAGTAAAAAGATCCGAAGCTGTGAAAATGCAGCACTGGTGTGCTGGGAATCCAGAGACATTAACCCTGTTGATTCCTACATGGTTGAATTGTCCAAGCTGACAGATGAAGAAAATGATGATATCATTACTGAGTGAGTTACTCTTCTGTTGAGCCCATGACCTGTAGAGATGAAACCGTTCCAATCATGTGGCATCAGATAGGACTAAGAAAGGACCCATGACCTTCTGGTGAATTGATATTTATAAATAATCCTCTTAGTAAAATTAGTTGTATAAATGCTAATCAAAAATTACTATATGAGAATTATGGGTATGGGGAAAGAGCAGAAGAAAATGTAAAATGTAAAAATCTGCAGTCTGTCAGAGACTGTCTCTTGCCCTGCTACTGACAACTGTACAAGGTAAAATGTTGTTGATGGGTTACAAGAGAAGTGTAATTTCTTCTTTGTTGCTCAGAAAAATAATCTCAAAGGTCTACCTTTGTTCTCCACCCTATCATTTTCCATGGATTTGTTTTCTGTAGATCTATTGTTGGGATCCCTAACTGTGAAGTCCTAATTCACCTCCAGCCAACTCAAAAGTATCGCATCTGTGTCAGAGCCCAAAACCTGGGTGGCTCCAGTGAAAGAAGTGAACCTGTCCTGATACACACCACAGGTACTGTCCAGCTTGGAACAACTCCAGCAGCCTATTGTAGCATCTATTACCTTAACAGAAAGATTCCTGCTGGTTTCCATGGCTTCTGGATCAGGTCCTAATCTCTTTCATCTAATTACACACCTGGTAACCTTTTAGGAACCAAAAAACCACAACTTCTTGTAAAAATAAGTGCGTTACTTTAGCTCTGTAATTTATATTATTGCTGTCTGGTACATTTGATACTTGAAAGTTACTAATTTGTAAACATTTTAAAAGACAGTATCAAACCCAATGCCCACATATTGCCAGCCTGCAAAGTACTGACACACCAGTGAGGAAAGCTGTAGTGTGATTTTACTTCAGAGATTACCATGTAATGAAGCTGCTGTTGGAAAGTATGGCTGAGACAGCACTTTCCAGAGCCATTTAGCAGACACCAGTGCTCACCTTCATCAGTGCTGCAATGACACTGCAACTTCACTGGCTCATCCCATATCTCCCACACCACTCACAGATGTGTTCACACCTTACCTGTGTCTCTTCTGCCCTTATCTTCTGTGAGAGATTTGCAAATTGTATTTCTTCAGCAAGATGACCACACAAGGTTAAGTGTCAGTAAAACTGTCTGCCACACAGCAGTGACACCACAGAAACGAAATGCTCATCCTTAAATCCCTGGAGAGGAAGACTTTCATTGTGTTACCATCATTTGTGTGTACTCCAACTGCTTAAATCAAACTCAGTATTTGAAATTGCCCGTTCTGTTTGCACAGCGTGTGTTTGTTTTCAGCAGCACATGCCTGTAATTGCCCTGTCATTGTTTGTATTGTATTTGCAATGAAGTAACCTGCAGTTTGATTACAATGATTTTATTTGGGATTACCACGGGGACATTTATCTTCTTGGAGTCTACATTATGCAAACAGCTGATGCAAATTGATCTGCACCTCCACCACCGGGAATGGCCTTTGATCCTTTCTGGGGTGGATAGACAAGCAACACACAGCAGCTGTGCCACTCGTGGCTGCTCCTCAGGGCCCAGTGTGTCACACCTGCTCTGTGAAGTCTTCTCAGGGAGAAAGGCAGAAGCACTTTTATCCAGAGCTGGACTTACCTCTGAGGGCTGATCTGACAAGGGAGGTGCTGAAGCATGAGAGGATCCTTTCTCTTCAAACTGTGCCCAGCATTTATGTGGATGAGTGAGGCCATGGAGAGTCCTTTAAGCCCCCTTTCTCATTTCAGTGATTAAAAATAGATTACTTGAAACCAGACAGTCCATTGCAGGGATGACTCCTCATCTCTGAATAGCAACTTCCTGCACAATGCCTGCAGTTTGGAGCCCTGGTGGGGTTCAAAACCAGGCTAAGTCCCCTGCTTTTCACAAGGCTGAAACTAAACAGTGTTAAGCTGTAAAGCACCCATTTATTAGAAAAACTTTAAGAAGATAATCTTGTCCTCTCGATGGCAGCCAGAGATTCTTTCTAGAGCATTGGTGAATCTTTTTGTGGATCCAAACATTTCACCACACCCTTGCTGCAAATCCTAATGCTATAAGGAGTTACTGGAGTTATCCTCAGGCATTTTCTCTTGCAGGCACCTGCTTCTACCTTAATGAGGACACAGCCCATCCTTTACTGGCAATTCTAGATGATGGATTTACCATTTCATGTGATGAACTGGAAAACCCAGAGTGTGATCTGCCTGTCTATGATAACAGCTTTACAAGGTATAAAGAAGCATTTCAGTTGCTTTGGTTTTTTTAACAGATGCCAGGAAATGTCTAATGGGGCTTTCAGCAGCTCTGATTAATTTTTTGAGTTGAAATCTCTTTTTCCAGCTGCTCTTTGGAACTTGGAAGTTAATGCAAGTTCTTAAAGAGGATTACAGATGCAGCAGCCACAATTATGTACAAGCCTACTTACTTGTCTGGCACACTGAGCTAAATTTGAACAGGTATTTAGGTGCCATAACAAATGGCAAAGGAAAGGAAAGGGATCTGAAAACTTACCTCTTGCTGAAAGATATAACTGATACTATTTGGACCAACAGGTATTACTTTCAAAAAAGAATTAGGCCCTTTGCCATTGAAGTGAGAGACTAAGCCTGCCAAAATGTGTGTTTCCAGTCAAAACCACAGAAACACCATATAACCAGGACAGGCATCTGCAGACCCAGGATTACACAAGTCTACAACTTATTTCCTCCATGGAAATGCAGTGCTACTAGATGGCTCAGTAGAAAAGAGCTGGGAGGCTGGTGATTCATTAGAGCCATCATGGTAATCTTAAATGGGATTTCATCCCACTTCTATGTGATTCTTTTATGTTTCATGTCAACAGCCAGAACTGGCACTCATCTGATTCAAAGGCTGAGGTTTTTTTGTACTACTATGAACTTTTCACAAATCTCTTTCAAGCCAAGATACTAAAAAAATAAGAAAAAAAAAAAAAAACTCCCAAGCTGAAATGCCTAACATTCATACTGCAAGGAAATTACATGGCAAACTCTTCTTTCTGAAGTTTGTGTGGTCTCTAAAGGCTGATGCATTTCCGAACTGCAGCAGCTTCTTCAGCGTGGCTCAGGTTTGCCTTGGTGGCTTTGCAGCTCTCATTACTATGGCCATGTTTTGTTCACAGATGTTTACCCATCCATTTTGCATCATTCCTGTTCCTTCTCAAGCTGTAGCGACACAGCCCGAGTCCTGATTTCAGCAGCCTTTAAGCTGTTCCCAAGACATTTACATGCACTTGCAATGAACTGTACGCTGGCTCTAAGCAAGTGCAGCTGCAGAGACAGAGTACAGCTATTGTGCTGTGCATGCCCATCCTCACACACCAGGCCCTCCAAATGCTGAGTGCAGCTCCCTCTCAGCATTGCCTAGAAGAGCTCAGTGTCTGCCAGCAACATCCTTTTCCTTCGTAACTTACGACTTTAGACACTACCATAGAAACATGAAAGTTGTGCGTGTTTGAAACCTGCTGTCCCCCTTGACAATGACAGCTAATACACCATGTACTTTTCCTGGGAAAAAGCTGAGGTGTAATCTTACAGGACTCATGTTGCCCTCTTAGAGTGTTTCAGAAGCATTTGGAATGGGTTATTTTGCCCAATTTTCTGGCTTCAGAACCTGTGTTTTTGCAGACTTGCATCTTCAAAGCACCCAGTTCCTTTGACTCCAAGACTGTGCCAGTAAATCAAGCTGAAGGGTCTCTCTCTAGTACATTGTCTGTCTCTATTACACAACTTTCAAAGGAGTTATTTTCTGCATGGTTCCTATCATACATTTCATGGCCCAGGTACCCAGCATATTACAAGTTCTCCTACCATGTTCAATTCTTCCTAATCTCTCCAAACACAGCATAGACAAGTTCCCTCCTCCCCAGCTGCCCCAGGAACTTCATGCTGTTACACTGCTCAGTTCCTAATGGTGAGTAACATTCAAAACCCTGGGCTGTTTGGAAAGAAAATGCAAAATCTATAGACTTTTCTCCCCTGCTATGCTGGGGTTCACCAGAGCACTCTCTTTTCTAACAAGTAATAACTTTCCTAGAAAACCCAGGCAGTATAGGATACTGTTCTCCCTCTTCCTGGAAGTGCCCAGGACACTCATTTATACAAAGCTCCCCACAAGTAAAAACTGGGCAGGTGTCACAAAGAAACCTGCAAGCTGGGTGTCAGCTCCTCAGCATGGGGAATTCACTGGAGTCAAAAATCCGCACTGCACTGCTAAGGAGACAGCAAAAGTGGTTTTTTTTGGTTTTTTTATATACATACCTGAACGTATCTTAACACTGTGAAGAGCATTAGAGAGAGGCCCTGCCAAAACACATATTCCTGTCTCCCACAGATGTATTGCCATCCTGGGCAGTCTGATCCCATTTCCAGGAAAGCATTACTGGGAGGTGGAAGTTGAGGAAGATACAGAGTACAGAACTGGTGTGGCTTTTGAGAACACTCCGAGACATGGTCACCTGGGGGCAAACAACTCATCCTGGTGCATGAGGCACATCATCACACCCTCAAGGTAAGGGCTGTGGAGGCTGCAGGTCTCTGACAGGAACACCTCTTACACCTGCAGGCAGGGAAGCAGAGAAGCCAGAGATTTTTTATCAGCTCAGACTACGCACCAGGGGCCTCTAACATTCCACCCTTGTCACTGTGAGCTGGTGTTGGAAGGATATTGGAAGGCTTAAGCAAATCCTCCTGCTTTTTTAGGGTGTTTCAGAAGCATTTGGCACGGGTTATTTTGCTCAACTTCCTCGCTTCAGAACTTGTGTTTTTGCAGGTTTGCATCTTCGAAGCACCCAGTTCCATTAACTCTGAGACAGTGCTAGTGAATCAAGTTGAAGGGTCTCTCTGTGGTACACTCTGTCATTGAAATGAGACGTTGTCACATTGAAACAGGCAGTTCCAGGGACAAATCAGAATATAATCTGAGATGCAGAATTTAACTGTAAACGTTACCAAAACCTCAGTGGGAAGACAGAGGGTAAAAGATCCATGTAACCCAGAAACTACGTATCTGACTAAACCCAGCTATACCCAACTGGTTTTGATCTCTGTCCTACCTATGGCAGTACATCATACCTGCCTGCAGAAATGCCAGCTCCCCTCATGCCTCAGCTGCACTGCTGGCTCTCCCCTGGACACTGGTACATGAACACCACTGCCTTTGACTCTTGTGAGCAACCTGGGCACCTGTGTGCACCAAGTGCTTCCCTTTGAGAGCAGCCAGGATGCCTTCAGCTCTTTTGTGTTTCTTGCCTACAGGCACAAGTATGAATTCCTGCACAGCGGGATGACACCTGACATCAGAATTACTATTCCCCCCAGAAGGATTGGCATCCTGCTGGACTATGAGAACTGCAGACTATCATTTTTCAACGCAGATATTGCCCAGCACCTTCACACATTCAACTCACACTTCCAGCATTATGTACACCCCTGCTTTGCACTGGAAACACCTGGTATGTTAAGGATACATACTGGAATTACAACACCCCCATGGACTGCCCTCCCATAACCTGTGTTCTGCAGCTACCACACACACCTACGTGGAACCTGCACTGAGCAATGCTCTCTTTCAGCATTAACTGCTCCATCATATTCCATATAAACCAGCTGTTTCCCAATAATAAGAGCAAAGCAACCCTGACCCAAACCAGCTGCCAGGCCTGAGCCCTTAGGAGTTTACATCCTCTTGGAAAGGGTCTTAGCTAAAAGCCTTGTGATCACAAGCTCCATCAACATCCCAGAACTCTCGTTAGAAATGGATACCGTCCTTCTCAGAGGTGACACTGTCACCATACAGCAGTGGCAGCTGGGTCACAGTTCCCCCAACACCCACCTGAAGCCTGGGCAACTCCCCAGTTCCAAAGCAATCGTTAATTCTACTCCTGAGTCTATTCGAGAGCTAAAAACTTGAAGAAAAACAAAAATAGCACAAGGCATAATCACTGTACAGCTGCTGGAGCTGAAAACACTCCAGCCATGAAGCTGATCTCCCCATCAAGTGTTCTTGTTGCTACATGAAGTCTGTAACACAAGATAATCAAATACGCCTCCCCTGTGTGTGAACTGTTAGTGCCTACGTACCCAGTGAGGCTTTCTGAATACCCAAGCCTGCACTACTCTCAAATATAAGCCATTTTTACAGAATGCCCATGCTTCTCACTCATTCATCCGGGGAAAAAAAGATCAGACAGGCTTTTTGCAGTGCTTGATTGCCCTTACAGAGCAACCTAAAGCAACATTTTTAGCTGCTTTTTTTTAGCTATGCTCACCTCCACTTGGTCGTATGCTCCCTCCACGCTCACAGATCTGTTCTCCCCCTCAGCACTGAAGAATTCCACTCCAATGCTGTGCCCTTGAAGCTTTGGGTGTCCAGTGGGGCTGGAAGGACTCTGGCACAGCACACAGTTGAAACATGCTTGTTTGGGTTTCATTCCCAGACACCAGCTAAGACAGGCCCTGCCTGTCAAGCAGGCTTGGCCAGCTCTAAACAGCCTCATCTGTGTATGTCAAAACTACCTGAACTCAATCAAGAGTCATTAACAGAGAAGCTTTACCATAGATTTATTGCACATTCATTACAAAAATCACTGGTTCAAGTTTCCATTCTAGGGAATAGCCAGGAACAGGCAGTGGCCTCTACAATATGCAGGGTCTCTACAAATAAATGCCGTTGGCAAAACTGAAGAGATTTTACATAGAACTGTGTGTCAAAAGCTTGTCTGTCCTTCCTCAAATAGCTTTAAAAAAGTCTTGCCAAAACAGGCCTTTAGAAACCACAAAAACAGGAGCTGAGTATGTCACTACAGCAATGATGAGTACCATCTGCTCTTGGATATGATTCACAAGCCTCAAAAGAAGATGGGTTTACCAACACTGAGCTATACCAGCACAGGGTCATTTCTTAACCTACCAGGAGTTAAGGTATTTTCAGGGCAGGAAAGGTTGTTATGGTCACTTTGTCAGACCTGCTGTAAGCAAGCCAGAGACTTTCAGCTGCTGTGTCTGCCCGTGAGCAGCTCGTGTCCACCAGGAACAGGAGACTCAGCCAGCAAGCACTGCCAGTGCAGAGGGCAGGATGTGGCCCTGTGTGCCCTGCTGATGCTGGCATGGCCATCCCAGAGAACAGCAGCTCTAGGGACAGCTCCTGTGCAGGGCACTGAAGTGCTGAGAAAGCACCATTCTTTGTTTAAAAATGTACTCCTTGACTCTGGGTCCAACTTCTACCCATTGGAACATGTTTTACCCCTGTCAGCCAAAAACTGAGAGCCCCACTCTTATTATTTTCCTGATACCTGAAAGAGTCTAACACACAGGTACCAGAGCACAGGTATGAGGACGTCTGGAACTCCAAATAGAGCCTTTAATGCAGAAAGGCTGCTGGGGAACCCACAATTCCACTCCCCAGCACCAGCTTTCATCTCAAGTGTTTAAACCATAGCTGTAACCTGGCAAAATACTTTCCAAGTAGTGAACTGAACTGGCAGTCTCCAGGACTTCACAACCCTCTCGCTGCACTGTGCAAGGGCAGATTTTCTGAGCCAAATGCGAGGTGCTCAGATACCCTTGCAGTGGGACTCCACAGGCACCGAACAGCTCCCTTGTTATGCTGCCAGCTTGGTGAATCTACTGGAGAATGCAGGCCAGGTGGCTGAGTACAGAGCAGCCTGCTCAGGAGAATGACCCCGTGGTCATCACCAGACATGGTAGAGGACAGCTAAGGCAGTGGCAAAACCACCTGAAAAGAAGAACAAATAAGCAGTTAATTGGCCTCTAGGTTAAAAACAGAAAGGGAAATGAGTTTGTATGTTTCTGTTTAATAAAAGCTTCACCTGTTGGCACTAACCCAAGCTTTTCCTCCTTTAGGAATCCCAGCCCAGTGACTTAAATATTTATACAGCAAAGGAAACGTAACAACTTATGTTTCTTAAAACCAGCTGTTGCTCTGAACAACCTCTATATAAATCCTTTCCAAGGAGGCCACCACTTCCACCACAGAGGTCTACCAAGTTCACACCAACCCTGTATCTCTCTGTATTCAGTTTATTCACCAAGTGTATTCAGCTTATTGGAACCCTGGGTATAGCACTCAACTTGGAGAACTGTGTTGAGCTGCTGATCTGAGACCTCTTTTTCTGCACTGAAAGGTATCTCAGATGAGGCAAAACCAGTTCTTACCTCTGGCCTGTATATGGGAACTCTGTCTGAACTACATCATATGGAGGGACAACAGTCAGTTAAAAATGAGGTGTCCTTGTCCCTATGTGCTGCAAGATGCATTTTTCCTGGCACCTGCTGGGTCTTCTTCCTGTTCCTTTTCCTTATGTGCATTTACTGGCACACAGCAAAATTCATCCTATATAAAGGACAGAAGCTCATGCCTAAAGCTCTGGTTTTGGCCAGCTGAAGCCCACAGGCAGTCCTCATGTGCAGCAGTGATCCATGCATTCTCTGCAGAGCTTGCAGCATCAGGAACTGCCAAAGGACAGGACACCCCCAACCATGTCTCCCCCAGCAGCTAACTGGGGACTGTGCCAGGGCTGCCCAAACCCCTTCAGGGCGGGCCAGAAGGATCCCCTTTTCCACTTCCCTCTCATTTCAAATACACGTTGTTGCCACTGGAGGGCATCACGTGAAGCCCTTTCAGAAGGCCACACTGGTCTCACGCGTGTTTCTGCGGCTAAAAACAGTTTTCAAACCAGTTACCATAATAGAAGGCACGTCCAGTGTCCCTCCTCACCCAGTGCTGGAGCCGGGAACAAAGGGACCCAAGGGGCTGTGAGCAAAACGACACAGGTCAGACTTGTCAAAAGCACAAATGCAAGAAACAACACAACAGCCCTGAAATACAGTTTAACGTAGATTCGAAACAAACACACCCAACCTTTTACTACAGAAACACGTGACTCTTAACTCGCTCCCTCTCACGGCCATTAAAACATTATTGGTAGATCAAGTAGGTCCTGACTTTATCTCACAGGCAGGCCTTGTTCTTCCACCATTTAATTTAGGAGGATAGTATCAGTGGAGTCAATATAATGCCACTGGCTCCACTTTCTTAGTCCTCCAGATGAATCTCCGCAAGAAACTCCTGAAAAGCCTCAGAACAGACTGAGCTCTCCTAAAGCAGACCGCAGAGCCGAACCACTCAGCCAGGCGGGCAATCCCCTATTCCCGTCTTCAAACTCAGTTGAATCTTTTCACTGTCCACCTGTTTCCCGACAGTAACCAGTATCGCTCCTTAGCAGCACACAGCAAAGCAGCCAGGGACCATGCCAAGGGGAGGCTTCGCTTCCTGTTCAGACCCTACTGCAGACCTGGGCCAGTCCAAGACACAACACTGCCTTTTTGTTGAATTTTCTCTCCATCGCGTTTATGGTGGTGTGCTCAGCTGCCAATATATACTGCGACCTTTTCAACCTTTTCCAAACGCGCTTATTTTTTTAAGCTTTATTTGCTCTGATGGAAGCGATACAGAGACCTAAACTGCTTCATAAAGTGGCTGTAAAGGGCTGCACTCCCTGCCGAAAGGGTGCTCATCCCACAGCTGGAGCTAAATAAAAGCGGGTTTCTCCAGACGCAAAGCTGTGGCCTAAACAGCCCTAGAAAGGCTGCAGCAGCGGCTCTCGGGCTACCTCACAAAACCAACCCCACGGGCAGCCCCTCCCGGGCGGCAGCGGGCCCGGCGGGCAGCGCTTACCTGGGCCCCGGGGCACAGGGCTGCGGGCGGGAGCGCCTCTTCACGGGCCCCGGCGCGGCGACGGCCGCGGGGCTCCCGGGCGGGACGCGCATCACGGCGGCAGCTCCTGCAAGGGACACGCGGGTCACGGGCACAGCCGCGATCAGGCCGGGCCTCGGCGCCGCCGCCGCACGGAGACGGGGCCTTTCCGTGTGCGAGCGAGCGCGGGAGGCCGTGCCCGAGCTCCGCCGCTCTCCC